>JASVEL010004615.1:0-432500 GCA_032618575.1 Nicotiana noctiflora
GAGATTATAGTTGAAGTCGGGGAGCTCGCCGAGAGAATGGAGTGGCGATTTTATTTGAAGTAGTAGTTGAAGTCGGGGAGCCCGCCTGGAGAATGAAGTGGCGATTTTATTTTTGAAGTTATAGTTGAAGTCGGGGAGCCCGCCTGGAGAATGGAGTGGCGATTTTATTTGAAGTAGTAGTTGAAGTCGGGGAGCCCGCCGAAGAATGGAGTGGCGATTTTATTTTTGAAGTTATAGTTGAAGTCGGGGAGCCCGCCTGGAGAATGGAGTGGCGATTTTATTTTGAAGTGATAGTTGAAGTCAGGGAGCCCGCCTGGAGAATGGAGTGGCGATTTTATTTTTGAAGTTATAGTTGAAGTCAGGGAGCCCGCCTGGAGAATGGAGTGTCGATTTTATTTGAAGTAGTGGTTGAAGTCAGGGAGCCCGCCTGGAGAATGGAGTGGCGATTTTATTTTGAAGTAATAGTTGAAGTCGGGGAGCCCGCCTGGAGAATGGAGTGGCGATTTTATTTTGAAGTGATAGTTGAAGTCAGGGAGCCCGCCTGGAGAATGGAGTGGCGATTTTATTTTTGAAGTTATAGTTGAAGTCAGGGAGCCCGCCTGGAGAATGGAGTGGCGATTTTATTTGAAGTAGTAGTTGAAGTCAGGGAGCCCGCCTGAAGAATGGAGTGGCGATTTATTTTGAAGTTATAGCTGAAGTTAGGGAGCCCGCCTGGAGAATGGAGTGGCGATTTTATTTGAAGTAGTAGTTTGAAGTCAGGGAGCCCGCCTGAAGAATGGAGTGGCGATTTATTTTGAAGTTATAGCTGAAGTCAGGGAGCCCGCCTGGATAATGGAGTGGCAATTTACTTTCGAAGTTGTTTGAGGAAAGCGATAGAATGTAACAGAAATCCCCAGCATGAATCCAAGTTCAAAATCAGAAGGAAGGCAACAAGGATCAGAAAGATAGATTCAGACTTCGAAGAAGAATAGTTCGAAGATCATAAGGAAGGGACCAACGGTCGGAGTTCGGCAATCAAGATAGGCCGAAATAACAATTGGGAGAAGAGAAGAAACATCAGAAGGAACGATCAAGCCAACAAAAAGCAAGGTGGCAAAAGCAAGTTGAAGATAGATAGGATCATGTGATCCGTAGGCTAGCCTAGCTTCTTGTTTTATTTTAGCACGATGTAATGAGGAGATCGGTAAGCAGTGATAACAGCAACAACAACAGTAACAGCAAGATCACAGCAGTCACGGTAGTCCCAGCTACCAAAACTTCCCGAACTACATTGACCTGATTCCCTTTTAGCCAGGGATATGTAGGAGACCTTTGAAGCAAGGTTCGGTCAAAACTTTTCCAAAATGCTTCATACGGAGTGCTTGAATGGGCAAAAATCGCTTATATCCGCTCACTTATCTTTGCCCGAAAACTCTTCATGTTTCCGCGCAAAGAGGGGCAGCTGTGAGCACGTGATTTTTGCCTTACATGAGAATCACTCCCAGAAAATTCAAAAATAAAATAGTTTTATGTTGAGCATGATTTTTGTGATCTTGGTGTTATGTTTATCTTACATTTGCATTTTTGTGTGTGCATGCTTATTTATTTTAGTGAAATACAAAAATATATATTATGTTTTGCATTTTTGAGTGTTAATAAGTAAATTATGTGATTTACATCTAAGTGATATGTAATGGTGTATCTTGATTATTAGTAAAACTTAATTGGCACTCTTATAAGTTAGTTTGATTTTTGTAGTGTGAGTTAGAATGTTGTTTAGTTTAAATTAGACAAAAGAGGAGACAAAATAAAGAGGGAATCGGAACTGGGCCATCTCCAATTTAATAAAACCAGGCCCATACTAATTCAACACCCAGCCCAATACTCACCCAAGCATCAGTTTAAGTAACGTTTGATCTGGACCGTTGGATTTTATTATCCAACGGCCCAGATTAATCATTAAATTCCCAAAATACTCGCCCAGCATCAGCTAATGTAACGTTTGATCTGGACCGTTGGATTTTATTATCCAACGGCCCAGATTAATCGATAAATCCCCAAATACACTCAGGCCGTAACTCAACCAAACGACACCGTTTGGTTTAAGGGAGGAGATCCTGGTCGTTGATCGTAAATGATCCAACGATCAGGATTTAACCTCCTGAATCATATATAATCTCACCTTCACACCCCGCCCCCCCCAAGCCAGACCCCCCCCTCATACCTATCGTCTCTCTTAGAGACTAATAACCTCGTCCTGTGCCTCCGCCGCACACCGCCTGCCGGAAATCGCCTCACGGCTGTTCCGGTAGGCCAATGGTCACCAAATTAACACCATAGACTCCCCTCACCTCCCTCTACACGAATCCCCTAACCGTTAGTCTCGAATCATTCCCGAGCTCTTCGAATATTAGATGGAAGCTCGCCGGAATTTGAAGTTCTATGCCAATGGCCACCAAATTTTCACCAGCTTTTCCCCTCACCTCCCTCATACCCCCACAGGCTGTAGTTTTGGTCGAATCTTGTTGGAACTAGTCGAGCCCCAAATCCGAGGCTATGAACCCTAAATTCATTTCTTGCCTAATTGAGGTCTAATAGACCTTAATTGGGATGTTTTCACTATTGAAAACATCTCAATTAAGGTCCATTGGCCTCAAAGAACAAAGGTCCGAGCCAAATTGAATCCAAGATGGGTCCGAGGTTCATTCGAATGCAATTTTCTCCTTACATGGTATTTTTCCTTTCCTTCTTCATATGTTAGTGTGATTAATGACATAAAATCTATCCTTTATCTTCTCTTTTAATTTTCTGCTTTGCTCTTCATCTCTTTGAGACCTTTTATTTGGTCAATTATTCGTCTGTATCGTTTGTTTGATTGCGTATGTGTTCAAATGCGTATTCGCTTCGATTAGCGTCGTCGAATACTTAGTTTCAATTGTTGTCGAGATTTTTAAATTCACTGTTTTATCGGCTAAACTGTTATCATTGCTATGTGTTGTGTTGATTAAATGTCGTCATTTAAATTCACAAGTTGTTTGTGTGAAATCCCGGGCAGTGGCTTATTTTGGCTAAATTGAACTTTTATGCCTGTTGATAGGATCTGTGTATTGAAACTGGTGGTTGTTTGTTATAACTGATAGAAACTTAGGAAATCCATAGTGAATGCACATGCTTAGGGCCAGTGGAACCTGCTAGACAGCAGGTATCCACCTAGGCTTTACACTTAGGGAGTTTTTAATAGAAAAAGCCCCATACCCAGACATATGGTAGTGTTAAAAAACCAGTGTCAGGGGCTGCCAGGGAATATCATGGGTTGGCAGAGCAGGGATAGGCAGGGTTGAGTGGTTTTCTGCTGGTCTTTAGTTCTTAGAGGGGGGTCTGTTTTGGTTATATATAGAGCAGGGTTTGCAGAGAATAGGGACTGGTTTTTTGAGCTTTAAGAGAGTTGCACACATTAGGAAGAAGTGAGGCATAAGTACACACACACACAGATCCTGGGTACTGTTCCATTGAAGTTTTGGTTACTGTTGTTGTTGCTGTTTGTGAGAGAAGGCTATTGGCTTGCTGTTTTTGTTTGCTGAGGTGATTGTGGTTCTATTTCTGTTGCGGCTGATTCTGGTATTGATGGTGTTGCTGCTATTTGATTATTGTGCTGCTGCTGTGTTGATTATTGTGTTGTTTGTTGTGGGGCTGCTGTTGGTATTGTTGGTTGGTTACCACTGTTGGGTGTTGGTTTGGGTGCTGAGTGTTGTGGGGATTGATCACTGGTCTGTGGCTGTGTTTGTTTTGCTTGCTGGGCTACTGCTACTGTTTTTCTTCTCCTGTCATTGCTGTTGGTCCATTACTGCTGTGGCTGTAAACTGCTTGCCATCACTGACCTCCTTTCTTTCTTCTTCCATAATCCAGGTACACATCCTGTTATGATAGCTTCTTGGTTCGGAAAAGAATGAAGCCTGATTCTCTCTTTTAAACCTGTTTAACATATGTAGTTGTCCAATGTTTCGTATGTTTGTATGAGTACATGTAATTAAACCTGCCTTACTGGTTTGGGTTGAAGAATGCATTCAGGATAAGTAAACTGTTAGAGCTAAGATGGAAATGTATTTAGATAAAATGTACGTCTTTGGATATATATACAAATCTGAACTGTCCCTGTAGCATCTGTGTCTAAATCTTCTCTATTCATGATATGTGATTTCTAAATCTGTCAATACCCGATCTTGTGTTAAGATTGAGATTAATCATCTGTCTAAGTAGGAAGTTTAGGACGATTTGAACCCCGTGGGGAATGATATCTTGAAGTCGCAAAATAAGTGCCAGTTGCTCTTTGAATGATGTCTAGAATTCAAAGTAAGTCTTTCATGTAATTGTTCACCCTAAGTCTGGAATCCGCTCACTTAGTTGTCCGGTCGTATGTTTACTCGAATCGGTTATAGTTGAATACGACTTTGTCATATTATAGAAATTGGTTCGTTATTCTTCAACTGAACGACACAATTAGATTAAAGTAATCGGGGTGCACTTCGTGTGACCCGACTCCAATTTTGAATAAGGTTAAATAAAGCGTGTCAGGAACCACATGCGCATTTCATGTAGTGTGGCTTGCAACATGCTTTAAATAATTTCGAATCAACTTGTAAATAAATATAGCGGGATGGAGGTTGCTTTAAAATTAGAATTAGAGGCGCACCTCGCCTAATAAGTTACAAAAATCGCGGGGCCCTCGTAAATATGTACAAAAAAATATGTAGATTTCGAGATGTGCCGTTTCTTAGCGAATTTCGTGGCCTTCTCAAAAGTGCAAATAAGTAGCCGCTCTAGGCGCGTATTTTAATTCTACCCTTTTAAATGCGGGTGTGCATTTCATGCGACCCAAATCCAAATCCCAAATGTCGAATAAGAATATGTCGAGGATCCGGGTGCATTTCATGTGACGTGATTCGAAACATATTTTTAGGCAATTTTCTCTCTCGTAAATCATAATAATAATAAAAGCAGTAAAGGGATATTAATTTGCACTAAGTACATAACTGTAAAAAGCGGATAAATAAGCCGAACACGACAGTTGAGCGACCGTGCTAGAACCACGGAATTCGGGAATGCCTAATACCTTCTCCCGGGTTAATAGAATTCCTTATCCGGATTTATGGTTCGCGGACTGTTAAATAGAGTCATTCTTTTCCTCGATTCGGGATTTAACCGGTGACTTGGGACACCATAAATCTCCCAAGTGGCGACTCTGAAATAATTAAATAAATCCCATCTCGATTGTCCTTTAATTGGAAAAACTCTTTGCGCCCTCGCGGGCATGCGTAAAAAAGAGGTGTGACACAAACTTGCGTAGTTCGAAAATAAAAGAACTAAATCATTTTAAGAAAAGAAAACAAACTATTTTTAAACACCATTTCTAAAACAAATTATTTTCAAAGGAACTAAGAAAATTTATTTGGAATTTTTTATTTTATTTTATTTTTTTAATTATTTTTTTATCAAAATTATTTTCAAAGAAACCAAACTATTTTCGTAAAATTAAGAAAATTTATTTGGAATTTTTTGCATTTTTTCAAAATTTATTTTTTTAAGAACTAACTATTTTCGTAAAAATTAAGAAAATTTATTTGGAATTTTTTTGCATTTATCAGAATTTATTTTCAAAGAACTAACTATTTTCATAAAAATATTTTGACTATATACCCTGACGTTTTCCACTTCTTCCTCTCTTTTAACAAACCGGTCGGCATGTAAGATCGAAACAAATAAATGCACACAGAAAGATGCAACAAGTTGGTCTTTTTGTTTCATGTACACCTGTCCTAGACAGGCCCAACCCCTGTGTTGAGCCTCCTAAGTCAAATATGCACATGATGCAAATAAACGTGCCTATCGGGGATCCGGCATAAGGTTTTTGTTATTCTAAGTCATCATCCTGTTGGAAAAGTGTCTAGACTGGCTTTAACTCGAGCGGACAACTCGAGCCGAAGAGTGTCGGTGCACCGGTAGCATGTCTTTCCGGCTTAATTGGCAAAACTCTCCGCCTAAACATGTGTGACTACAAAATCCTTCACCGAGTGCCAAGCACCACAGCTATCTTGAGAAAAACGGGCTATGTCCAGCAAATGCCCGGTATTGTATTTCAAAAGACTCAGAAGAGGAAAATAGGTATCCGCACAATTTATATACAGTTCACAAAATATCAAAGCGGTAAAGCAACATTTAGCATATCAAATATAAACATGTAATAAAATCAGATAATAAATAAGCCAAATAAAATAATTATTCAAAGCTCGAATTCTTAAACCGTGAACCAGTGGTTCTGGGTTTGTTTTTCCCAGCAGAGTCGCCAGAGCTGTCACACCTCCTTTTGGCGCGCCCCTTACCCCGGGAGATAGATGCGCGAGGGAGTTTTTCCAATTTAAGTGACAATGTTCGAAACGGGATTATTTTATTTATTTCAGAGTCGCCACTTGGAATAAATTATGGTGTCCCAAGTCACCGATTTATTTAAATCCCGACTCGAGAAATTTTTTGACTTTCCAAATGAAGTCTGCGAACCAGAAATTCTAAGTAAGGAATTCTGTTGACCCGAGGGAAGGTGTTAGGCACCCCCGGATCCCGTGGTTCTAGCACGGTCGCTTCAATTATTATACATGGCTAAAAATACCTGATTTTATACATGTTTATAAATTATATGCTCCAATTAACCTTTTAAACTGCTCTATTAATTTGAAACCATGCCAAAAGAAAAACCAATTATAACATAGACTCGGACTTTCGACAGCTAGGTGAATGTATATATAAAAAAAAGGGTATCCGGGTTATTTATTTGAAACTATGCCGATTAAAACCATTGTAAAAATAAACAAAAAAAATCAATTTATTTAAAGATATGTCCCTTAAGGTTATTTCTAATTAAAGACCCATACCAAATGATATCTTATTTCGTAGCTTTTGACTTAAGGCCGGAGATTGAATGAAAATGTATAAACTAACGGAAAATTGATCAAAATATATACGAAATAGAAATAATTCACCTTGGTTCATTATTAGAAGTGAGATTGTTTACTTTGGATTTTACTATCCTCAATCCGATATTAATTGACGAAATCGAAACTATGTGATTAAAGTCGACCTAACATTGACATCTAAAGCGTCGGCTAACTTATCTTGTTTGCTTAATTACAAATAGATTTCGAGGAAAACTCAAGTGAAGAAAACTCGAAAATGATCCCAAACATCTTATGTTAATAGCTAACATTAATCAAACTAACACTTTAAATATGCTTAAACTACTTGACTTTAACAAATTATCTATTTAAAGTATCGAAGAGAATCTTAGTCCAAACTAGCAAACTTTTTACTTATACAGATCCGAACATTTAACAGGCACTAAACAAACATGAATGAAAATTAGTATCTATTTTAAACAATAGTCCGAAGACAGTCCTAGTTCACAAATACAAGCCTAACGGATGTTGTTTTAAAGTATACATGCTGGAAAAACAAAAATTAAGTAGACATGCGAACTATGTATAATCTTAACCCCTCACTGATTAATAGTACAATTTCTATTTCAACTAACAATCCTTAGTTTAACAAATAGCTAACAGGATCATTCACATAACGGCTTCACAACAGAATTTAAAGTAGGCTTTCATTTCATTTCTAATACAAGAATGGACAAGCCCAAATGATGTGTACCTGGAATTCAAAAACAAAAGAGGAAATCAGTTGCAGGAACCCAACAGCAACATGTATGGAATAGCAACACCAGTAGCAAATTTCCAGTAAAAACCCGACAGAAACAGTAGCAGAACAGTAGAGAAATTCCAAGGAATGTTTTAAACTCCAAACAGGAAAGCCCAGGAATCTTCAAACCAATAGAAAGACCAAGACACTAATGAAACAGTGTTCAGAAAACCCAACAGGAAGTCTTCCTTCACAACTAAAATGAATTTGAAGCAAATGAAGAGAGAAAACTCTTGGTGTAATACTACAGAGATTCAAGTAGGTAATACTACGGAGCTTCTGCCAGTGTGTATTCTTGTGAGTGTCTAATGTGTTTTGCCAATATTCTCAATGTGTATGAATGTATTTCCAGAGAGTCTTTTCTGTGAGTGTGAGTATGTATTCTCTATGTATTTGTGAATCTGTCCCTTAAAAACTGTTCTGCTAGTGTGTCTTATAGCCTTCAAGACTCAAAACATCTAACATATTTAATTATTCCAGATCTGTCCAGCATATATTATTCTCTCCTTTTTGCACTTTTCAGCTGTCTAAACATGGCTCTACCCTTTAAACATCCCTAAAGTGCAGAAACTATATGGGATACCTGCTGTCCAGCAGGTTCCACTGCCTAAACATGTGCCTTGCACCCTCAAATTTCTATCCTAAGCTAAACAACTATATCAAATCAGTTTTTTTATTAACTAACAGCTAGTTAAACTCTATGATTCAAACAGCTATAACCAATTCCAGTCCTATTTGAAATCATAACAACTAAAAGCTTACAACCAAACATAGTGTTGAATCAAAAATAGCAAAAATCTGAAATTTGTTCCAATGTTCTAACAAACGGACCTAACGAAACTAATCGACAACCTTCAAACAGTCGAATAACAATACGTGCAATCGATAACAAACCAATCGCAAAGACTGCGATTTAAAGACTCTCGGCCAGAGTAGTCAAAAAATGAAAACTTAGCTATTCGACGAAATATCGAATCGAATTCCTATCTCATAACTACGTCATTCATAACAAATAATCATAAGCAAACAAGTCGACCAAATAAAATGTCCCAAAAGAAGAAGAATTTGAAGATGTCCGAGGAAAATCAATCAAATAAATGAAGCTACGAAAAATAATTAAACCAAATTGACGAATGCAAGTAAATAAGAATGGAAAAGAAATACCTTGAAACAAGAAAAATGGAGCTCGGCCGAATTGGATTCAAACGGGTTCGAGATTGTGTATTTGAAGTTAAACGGACTTTAATTGAAATGTTTTCAAGCGAAAACGTTTCAATTAAAGTCTATTGACTTCAACACTTTTAATTCTTGACAAAAATCCCTAACCCAAAATCTAGGGTTCTTGACACACGGATTTGGGGCTCGACGATTTCCGGCTAGATTTGAACAAGAGGAGCCACGGATTCATGGAGGGGACGGTGAGGGGATTATGTGGTATTAATTTGAGGCGGTTTGGGGTAATTTGGGTTATAGGGTCGATTTTTGGTCTAATATTCGAGATGATCCACGAGGATTTGAGGTTAGGTGGTTAGGGATTTGGGACGGGGAGGTCAAGGGGAGTTTGGGGTGTAAATTTCAGGCGGTTTGGAGCGCAATCGCCGGCGGAGACGATTTCCGGCCGGCGGTTCACGGTGGCGGATGGTGGCCGGAAATCGCCTGGATGAAGATGAGTTCAAAGAGGGGCTGTTTGGTTAGGGGTGTGAAAGGGTTTGGGGTCTTGGGTAATTAGAATTAGGCTAATATTCTGGACCGTTGGATGAAGTGTCATCAACGGTCCAGATTGCACGATGGGGATGGGGCGGATATGTTGGGGTATTTGGGCTTCAATTTTGTCCGATTTAGTGCATAGCCCAATCCATTTTCTTTTTTAATTCTTCTCTCTTTTCTTTTGAAATTAGTTCCTAATTTATTGAAACAAAAATCCTAATTATACTACAAAAAATCAAATCAAATTATATTAATACTAATTAAATTATACTAACAATTATCACAAAATATCAAACAAATATAAATCACACAACTAGGCATTTAAATGTTAAAATGCAGAAGATACATATTTTTGTTATTATATTTTTTATTATTATTTTCGTAAAACAAACTCAATTACTCTTAATCTCAAACTTGAATTTCATATACAAATGCAGCATATTTGTTTTTGTATTTTTTATTTATTTATTTAAACACGGACACGCAAACGCAAACAATAAGAGAAAAATTAACATAAAATCACAAAAATTGCAAACAACACAGAAGTATTTTACTTTGAATTTTTTAGGAGTAATTCGTGTGAGACAAAAATCACGTGCTCACAATGTTTGGTTTGGATAAAATCATGGTATAATTAATTTTGATATTTGTTATTCCAGAATTATAGTATTTTTTTTATCCTTATGAGAGGGTGGAATAACTAATCCCAAGATTAATTAATTATGGGATAATTTGTTTCCCAACCAACGACCCCTAAGTTCTTAAGATGTACTCTCTATGTTCACTTTTACTTAGCAAGTATACTAGAAGAGAAGAGAAGATTTTTTTTACTGTTATACCCATAGTATTTATTACTCATTTCAAATTATTTTCTTAAATCTAATAAAATATGCATCAATTAATATGGGTATAATGATAAATTTCAACTTTAACTTTCGCAACGTTGCCTTTAGACTTGGAGTAAGCTGCCATGACCGGAGCCACAACCACACATATAGCTTGGACGAGATTGGACACAACCCATTTAAATAGGTGTCAGGGGAGTTGGTTAATTAGGATTCAAATAGGGACAAAGGATATTTCCTCTTTGAAATCCGGAGTCCATTTGAGAATTTCATAAAGGCATCGCTAATGTCAATATAGTCCTTCGCGAATGTGTGAATGTAATCCATTTCATTAGAGAAGTCAAGGAAAACATATATAGGATCAAAATAAGCTATTTTAACAGAGGCAATGAGTTGGAATTTCGTAATAAAGGTCTTCCTAATTTCCTCCATGGATGGTTTACCTCGATAGAACGTACCGATGATAGTGAATCGGCACTCTATATCCAACCTTTTGAAATTATGCTATATAAATACGAATGTTGTTGGTACTTCTAGACGAGAGATCGTTGTGTGCTATCCCTAAACTCGGGCAATCAATCTTTCGAGGAAGTGTTCTACACGCCTCAAGCTATATTAGGCTATAGTTTTCCCCTCTCTTTATCAACTTTTCTAACAAGTCGTAGATGTTTTGCTGATTCGTCCTTGTTCTGCAGGAGAAAAATTTGCTTGAGTTGCCGATAACATTGAAGAATTGTGTTTAATTAGAGGGAAATAAGATATGGAAAAAGCGAGTGCTAGCAATAAGCCTATGCAGCCTCCTGATTCTGATCACTTATTAGCTTCTTCATCTGATTCGTCACTGGAACTAAGTACTCATCCAAAGGACTCTCTTGGACATTTATATACAAAGTCCGAACCAGATGCTAAGTTAATGAAAAAGTCCTCTACTTTGAAGAAGACAACAGGTTTACCAAGGTGCTTGCCCTGTTGCATCTCAACCATGGCGCATGTGAGAGGAGATTGGAGGCTGGTTTGGACAGTGGCGATTAAGGTTGGTTTCGACACTGTTTGCTTGCCTTTGCTGTAAATACTCCAATCGGACAAATTCATTCTCTTGTTTAGGAAGTTTATTTTTAGGTATTTGTCTGTTATTTTGAGGTTCTATACACAGTTGGTCACTTTGATTTAGGTCATTTGTATGGCAGTTTTGGTTGGGGTTGCTCGAAACTGCTTGGAATTTTTGGGAAAGGATTGCGATTAAGGTGTTGGGTGTGATTTTGGGTGTTGTTATATGAGGTATTGGATATTTGGATGGCATGAAGGGATGTTTGTTGGTTGTTTTCGTTGGGGGTTGGCACTGTGGTTGAAATTTCGATGATGGCTCCGCCTGTGTCAGTGAGAAAATTAGCCGTTGTCATTTAGAGAACGAGCGAGATTTAGAGAGAGAGAGCGTGCTTTTCCTATATTACTTTACCTAGATGACACTTAGTTCATTTGTATTTAATATTCATGATTGTTATAGCAATATTTTTTTAATTAATTTTGAAATTACAAATTTTAGAAAAAACTAAATGACAAAATTATATTTAATGCATATGATATAATATACATGTTATCCATCATTAATTATTTTTCTTTTATATTAAAATTTTTAAATCACCTTAAGACTTTGTGCGCGTGTGAAATATTCAAATTAACAATACTCAAGAGGGTTTAAACAAAATCAGAAAATTTGGAATTGACATGTTTGATGATTCTTACGTGGTTAGTACTACAAACTTGTGAAGACAAAATTTCTAACGTGTTAAAAACTTGGAAACATGTTAGGAAAATACTTACACAATTTAAATATGAAAAAAGATTATATAAGTAAAATTAAACTCAACTTTAGATTCCTAAATATAAGTTTCTACCTAGTTCAAATAAGGAAGAATTTAATAAATAAAAATTAGTTGATTTTTTAAAGTCCTAAATATTAGGTATATACAAATTATAATTACAAATTTGTCCAATTTGAAATTTATTTTTAAAGGGCAAAAATGCGAACGATATTTCGCTAAAGGCCTTCGTACTTTTAATATTTAATAATAATATAATATAGTAATAGATAATTAGATATAGATGTATGTATAGATCATATAAGTTATAAAAATATAAATTGCGGTAAAATTACTACTCACAGTACTCATGTGAAATACCAAACTCGTTATCTCAAGGGATATGTACGACTTTCTGCAATCAATTTATAACCAAATCAACATCGATCTCGTGTTAATCGTCTCATTTAGGCTAAATTTCTCACTAATTTAAAATACCCAATCCTCCGAATTTCATATTTTTTCAATTCGCCGAATTATTTTTACCCATCCTATGAGTAATTTAAACTAGTCCAAAACCTTTTAAATAAAAGACGTTATATATAGTTTATTCCATGTACTATTCAATTTCCTTAATCATGTAATGTGAAACTTAAATAACATTGTTGTCCATAATATCCATTTTTGTTTTTTGTTTTCAAAACCCAATAGAACCCCATAAACACAGAAAGAGAGTATGAGGATGGTGTTTAAAATATTTTTTTTATTGTAAACGATAGAAAATATTTCACCACAACATTACCATTCCACCACAACATTTCACAAAAACCAACAGCTAGTGATTTCCCTATCGGGCCGGGGTTCAGTACGACTGCAGCTGCCATTGCTCACCGGCAAAGGAAGATGAACTCATGGGACGAATGGGTTGAGTTGGCACTGCTGAAACTGGAGTCGCGTAAACTCCTTCGTTCTCTTAGACCCATTCATCTATCCAAGGATTTAAACATGTTAAGCTCTTCTAATGCCGACGGCTTCGAGTTTTTCGATGAATTACGCCAATGGGATAGAGAAACAGTGGAAGTTCAGATTTCAGAAACTACATACCATCAATGGTTGCAAGACATTCCCAGTTCTGGTGCGGGTTATATTTACTCCATTTCGTTTTTTTTTTTTCAAATTTGTTTTCGATTTCAATTTTAGTGTTATCTTGTTGGTAGTTTCACCATTTAATCGCCGGCAAAAAGTTTTTCGTTTTTTTGTTGCTAAATTTGGAAATAACGACCTAGGTAGCAGCGTTAGAATGCTCTAAATTCTAATCACATAGGCTGAATTTAGTATAAATATAATTTTTTTTTTCTTTCTGAAATACTGTTCAACTATGCATGTAGCTTAAGTGCAGCAGTGCAGCCAGGGGCGTAAGCATGAATTTTTTTAAACGGTGTCAAAATTTATGATATTTATAGAAGAACTGAAATAACAACCCCAGACCCATTTGTGAGATTATACTGGGTTGTTGTTGTTGGTGTCGAAATTTATAGAAGAACTGAAATAACAACTTTAATTATCATACTTTTAGCTAAGAAATAGCCTTAGTGTACTGGTTTTATTGAGTTCTAAGTTAGACACGCCAAGACATAATCTATGTCCAGTGGTGTCATTTTTTTTAACTTATCCAATTCCTTACAGTATAAATACATATATTTAGTAAAATTCTACGAACGCTTCATTAAACGTGCATCAGCCTTTGAGTGCAACCCCTCTGACTAAATCTGATACTGGTTCCACAAAAGAATGATACAAAGGCTTATGCTGTACTTCTCTTCTGTCGGTCATTCCAAAAAGTTGAAATGTTCTCTTCACTATCTTCTTTAAAATTTCCTTGTAGGAGATGAGTTTGGTTGCAATGGTGTGGCGGATACTGAAGTAGGGGCAAGTGCTGGAACATTCAAGAAGTTAATTTTATTCTCCGGAAATGATTATCTGGGCTTGAGTTCGCATCCTACAATTATCAAGGCTGCAACACAGGCATCTAATTATGCCTCTTCAACTTTGAGTATATTAATGATTTTTGGCTGCTACTAAATGCTCCCATTAGCTAATTTGCTATAATTGTTGTGTTCAGGCAGTTCAAAGGCACGGAATGGGTCCAAGAGGTTCTGCACTAATATGTGGTTATACCAATTATCATAGACTGCTAGAGTCATCCTTGGCAGAGTTAAAAAACAAGGAGGTATTCACTTATTTCTTTGATAATTGCCTTAAGTTTCAAATAGTGAACTTGCTTAATGGAAAACAAATATAAATACTGTAAATAATTGCGGGCATTGGAAGGGTGAAATGAGCTGGCATCTCACGTCATTCTCCTAATTTTCTTTTCCTTCTGGTACTAGAAGAACTTAGGGCCTATAATGCTGCATGAGGGTATATAGAAACTCATATGCTTGTTTATATGAAGTATTCATGTTAGAGTAATGTGAAGTTGGTATAGTAATATGGCACACGTTTCCCTTAGCTTATCAACTAATCGAATGTTTTTGTTATCTTCATATTGATGTTGAAATCAACCGGATTGCTGGAGTATGTCATGTCTAAAGTCTATTGTTGATGATCATTTTCATACTTCTCATTTTTTTCATAAATAAATTTAGTAAAAAGTTACAACAGGAATTGAAAATCTACATGTTTGTGTGCGCGTTGGGGATTTTCCCCATCAAAGAAGTCAATTTACCATACTTATCCGTACCTTTGCCATGGTTCAATAATTACATTTTCTTCTTTCCATCTTATGAGTGTATTCATTGCTTCAATGAGCTTCTCACGAAACAATTAAATGAGAAAAATGCTTATCCACTTGAGAAATACCTGGAAAAAAAGGGGAACTGACATTCTTTGGTTTTCCTTGGACTTGACCACTAAACAGCTGTCTCTTCCTTTTAACTGTTGGAATTTGTATCTTTTTGAGCTGGCAGGAATGAAATTTAGTAAAAGCCTTTGGACTCAACCACCACTGCCATTATTATTTATACCAATCAACATTCTCATGATAGCAAATAAACTCCACAGAAATTTCTCAAACAGATCCAAATTCTCATGGTTGGAAGCTGATTGCTTATTCTTAGTGGCTACTGGTGCTAGGTTTCTGATTTTGGTAGTTCCGGATTTGAATAATCTTTCTGTAGGTTAAAAGGTCAAATCTATAATGCTTCCATTTGTTGTCAAATTGATTCTTCATCTTGTTAAGAAACAACTCCTAAAAACAAATATTCCCTTCGTTTCAACTTATGTGAACCTATTTCCTTTTTGGTCCGTACCAAAAAGAATGACCTCTTTTCATATTTGGAAATAATTTAAATTTATGCAATGATTTATAGTCACACCAAATATTTGTGCCTCATTTTACACCACGAGTTCAAAAGTCTTCTCTCTTTTCTTAAACTACGTGGCCAATCAAATAGGTTCACACGAGGGAGTACAAAAAAGAAAAAAACAGAACTCTAATGTTCCTCACTATGAGAAACAACCCCCCCCCCCCCCCCGGAAGAAAAGAAAAAGAAAGGGATAACTACCTTCTTGTAATATGACCGGAAAATGCAGTGGCGTCCAGTTTTACTCTTAATAGATCTGATTCTCGCATCTCATGGCAAAATTACATCCAGATAAGGGAGTAACTGTCACTGACTTGATTGCTATGAACTACTATCAAATTACATCTCTGTCTGCCTTCATATTCGTATTACAAGAATGTGTTGGTATCACATACTTTCATCTTTACCACCTGAGTACAGACAACAACAACAACTACCCAGTATAGTCCCACAGGGTGGGGTGGGGCATCTGAGTACAAAATACTTATTAAAATGAGAAAACCCCATGGAATCATTTTAACTGGCTGATAATTTCTAAAATTTGCTCTTCATAAAAAAAAATTTAAAAGTGGCTTTGAGTCTTACTGCTGAAGACTATGATGCAGGAACCTGCACCTTTTAGGGGAATCACTGATATTAACTAATGCATTCTTCCTCTAATTTCATATTAGGATTGCCTTCTTTGTCCCACAGGCTTTTCAGCGAACATGGCTTTTATGACTGCTGTAGGCAATGTCAGTATGCTCTTAGCCAATGGAGGTCAACCTTCAGTAGATGCAAGGGTTGCTGTCTTTTCTGATGCCCTGAATCATGCATCAATTATTGATGGTATACGCCTAGCCGAGAAACAAAAGAGCATAGCTGTTTTTGTCTACCGGCATTGCGACATGCGCCATCTTAATGATCTATTGTATGCTCCTATTTTATTTTTCTACCTTCCATGGATGTTATTGTCTCTTTGACTAATCGTGTATTTGTGTTTTAACAGAACAAATTGTACAATGAAGAGAAAAGTTGTCATTACTGACAGGTTAGTCCCGATTAAAGTTTCAACCTTTATCAATTTCATATGCACTGGCATCATCCAAGAAATATACAGCGAAAAGAAAGACAACACAGTAAACATAAAAGCTGAGATAAAAGAACGAAGGGGTTATGGCGGTGCTGAAGCAGTAATGTACATAGAGTCTTTGATTGAGTAATTTGTATGATATCTTTTGCTGTGCAGAGATGTAGTGATTGCTAAAAGTAGTTGTAGGAATATTTGATGAATCCTCAGTTTTGTTCTTATTACCAGCTTATTTAGTATGGATGGAGACTTTGCCCCAATGCTTGAGCTTGTGAAGCTTCGTAAGAAGCATGGATTTTTGTTGGCAATTGATGATGTAAGTTTCAAAGCACCTGATACAAAAGTCTGTCATTTTATCAATTGATGATGCAAGTTTCAAAGCTTCTGATGCCAACACCTGTCACCTTATTTTGTTACTCTAATATCACCATAGCTCTAGATATTAAAGTTTCCTTCTTTTATACGTAAATCTAGTGCATATATTATTGGAAGTTCTTTACAAAGTAAATGATAATTAAAATTTCACCCCGGGTCTTTGTAGTGGTAAGTGCGTAATGTGTGATGCGTGGGTTAGGCGTACGTCGCGGATTCGAACCCGCTTAGAATTTAACTGGAGAAGGATAGAGGGGCGGCCTCATTATCCATTGAGTTTCGGACCAGGCACCACTAGCCTGGGGGATTTCCCAGATATAAAAATAAAATAAGTTAAAATTTCAGTCTCCATGTTCATTTGCTTTCTTCCTAAATCCTGATCATGTGACCATTTGTTACAGTGAACTGCATTTTTCTACTTGTATAGTTAAATTGGGTTGCTATGATAGCATAATTGATTGTGAAAGAATTTAGTTCTTCTTTCCCTCTCACTCGTAGGCTCATGCAACATTTGTTTGTGGTGAAACTGGTGGTGGGGCCGCTGAGTTGTTCAATTGTGAAAGTGATGTGGACATTTGCCTAGGTACTTTGAGCAAGGCTGCAGGTTGCCATGGTGGATTCATAGCATGCAGGTACAAGTATTGAAGGAACAGAGGAAACTTGATGCATATGCTCTCTGATTTAGCATGATCGTGTACTGCATGGATTTATAGTGCTTATCTTCTGTTGATTAATTTGTTCAATGGACCTGAGACTTGCATTTAGGAGTAAAGTATTTTATGTACTGCTGAGAGTCCCAACATTGAAACCAGTTGACAGTTGAATAACACTTTGGTGCCGGTCTCGCTTCATGAGAACTTGAACTAGTCTATGTAGAAGATAGAGTTTGCTTACCTTTATTTGTGCGGATCATGCATACAACTCTGGGTTTAGATCTGGTTCTCTATCCCTGAAGTTACAGTTGAAGATATTTGTCCATGCAAAAGACAATACCTGGTCTGCTGTATTTGCTTTTATTCCTATTACCTGTGGAGGTTTTCCTTCAAACAACAGCACATATATATTCAACAATCCAATGATAGCTGCCTTTATTTGAAAAACGAAAGAAATTCGATTATGGCCGCACTGCCAACTTTTTGAAACTCAAATTGATTTTTGTGAGCCACAATTGCTTTTCGGACACACTAGCCTCGGGGATCTCTTGGTTATTAAAAAGATTGGACTACTAGGTACATGTTAGATAGTCATATTGAACATTATTTTCAATCAGAAGTTATTATTTACAGTTCTATTTTTGGGGTTGAATTGTTGAAATGCTAAATGGACAGCAAGAAATGGAAGCAATTGGTACAATCAAGAGGCCGCTCTTTCATATTTTCAACTTCTACCCCGGTGCCTGTAATTGCTGCTGCCCATGGTAAATCTACTTATCAGAATGGAAAATTTGATTATTGCTCTTATTTGAGGCCATTTTATAGATGACACTATTTGTTTTTGTATCTCATGATCTCATCTATTAGCAGAGAGAGGTGTATAGTTTCTCCTTCGTTCCTTCCTGCCTTTTCCTTCCTTCTTTTTCACTTATAATGGTGGTATTGGTCCAGTTTGCATGCACCTTACCTTAATCCTCCCACAAGTACCGAGTAAATCTTCCCACCAAATCTTAGATAGAAGAGAAGAAATCACCCTTTTTTGTCTCTGGCGTAATTCAAACCCTGGTCTCTCATGGTCTTTGTTCCATCTTCATCGACTGATAGGGTGCTAGAAATGGATAGCCTTATCTGGCACTTTAAGTGAAATTGTCTTTCTCAATCCCATATTTATGGGCAACTTTTTTTCCTTATCCTAGATGGAAAAATGCAAAGGAAATGTGGCCTATTAAAAATAAGTGTGAGCTGGAAAACTGAACCATGTTAGCACGGAAACTGGACATGATTTCCGAACTGCGAGCTTATTGCGGCTTACTTATACATTGTTAATGATGTAATGTATGTAGCTGCTGTTGTTGTGGCAAAAAAGGAGATGTGGCGTAGAAGAGCTATTTGGAATAGGGTGCAAGATTTCCGTGATTTGACAGGAATTCCCATTACAAGTCCTATCATCTCCCTTATTGTGGGAAATGAAGCAACGGCTCTGCAATCTAGCAGGTTACCTTTCTTATGTCTCATCTCTCTTTGTCCAGCAGGGTCTCTATTAAGTCTTAATTTGTTCATAATTATCTCATTCATCCCTTAACAGGCATCTTTTACAACTTGGCTTTCACATAACTGCAATAAGACCGCCAACAGTGGCTCCTAACTCATGCAGGTTTGTCGCTGATTTATATCTCTGAAGTTGTGATGACTGCTGATGATTTTTCACATCTTCATCTGCATGATAATTATATTACATCGCTTTCTTTATAGTCTGCAATTATAGTGTTGGGCGTCTCGTACTTGGCTATGTGTAGGATTTTGGGTTGGTTTTCCTGCATTGGGCGTGTTGTACTTGGCTATGTGTAGGATTTTGGGTTGGTTTTCCTGTATTTCCTCTTTGTTTTAGAGGAACTTTGAATGAAGCTGTCCTCGATTTTGACATGCTTTTATGATGTTTTTGGTCATCAATTGCACCTTGCAGATCATTTTGCTTGATTTGTTTTTTTCTGACAGTGGCTTATCTTGGACTTTTACTTGATAAGCAGTTTCAGAATATTATCCTACAAATGCAGTAGGTTCATTAATTTTTACTTTCTTTTCTTATTTTCTCTGAACTCAAATTCTCTCCTGTCTTCTCCCCTCTCCTCAGGTTAAGGATAACACTGAGTGCAGCTCACACATTGGGTGATATAAGAAAGCTCATAGCGGCGCTGTCTCAATGTGTCAACTTCAGTGAGATCGGATTCTACTGCACAAGCTGGAATGCCCGACTCTAATTATATTTGTTTGCTTTTCGTCGATGCATTTGCATATGTAGAAGAGTGAATTTAAATATGAAATGCAATTAGTGAAGACATCTTCACAAGAGTGACTTATAATGGTCATAGCATTCAATAGTAATTTAGCAGGCCTTATTTTCGTACAGTAAATACGAGCCGCAATTAATGAGAACGATGCCTTCTTTCAGTAAGTGAAATCGTGCATTATTTACATGGTTTTTGCCCCTTCTGGCGATGAATTCTAGCAGTTCATGAAATTCAATAATAATTTTGACACCCAACTGATGAGGGGTACGAAGTCTGATCTCAGTCACTTGCTGGTTTAAATGAAAATTTTTTTAGTATCATATTTCTTCAACTTTACCTCGAAATTGGATATTAAATGCTGGAGTATATTTCCTTCCATGCAGATGTACGTACTTCATCTACCGGTTCAACCCAATTACCCAAATGACCAGCAAAACAGAACGATACACAGAGCCAATACCATTAGAATAACAGCATCAATAGCAAAAGCAAAACAAGGCCAAAAAAGCAGTCTTCAACTTATATACGCTTGGAAACGAAAGGACCTAGTAATAGTCTAGATACTATACTCTATTTAGTTCCCCTAAATATGAACCAGTTGCCAATTTCTCATCCAATGATGGACTCATCTGAGGCATCGGTGTTGCTTGGAGTAGCCAGAACTAACCAACTTGCAGCACCCTGGGGAAAGGATGTGGCTGAGGAAGAGCAGCATTTGCTCGCTTGCTGCTGACCTGAGTCTTTCCCACTCATGGCCACCTGGCTGGCCCTGTCATCTCTTGAAGCTTGCCATGGTTTACCCATCTTGTCTCCATTCACAGGAGAGGACAATGTCTTGAATACATACATACACAGAGAAGGTGGCAATCAATTATTAAGTCCTTTCTACAGCATAAAGAATTCACTAAAATGCAAGTAATTTAGCATTGAAGAGATAGGATGGTAAACTCACATGAGGCATGACAGTAGTTGTGGTTATAGTTTGCCTTGACGTTGGGGCTTGCCGAAATACTTCACCAGCGCTAAAAGGGACATCATTTAAGTTGATCAGCGTAGTTGTTTTGTTGCTAGTAGAGTAATTCTTATCCCCAGCTTCATAGCGAGTCTCACTAGAGATGGTGGAGACAGTAACAGTGACAGCTCGTCTTTCAGGAACAGGCTTGACAGGGGAAACTGGCTGCTGCTGCTTATTATGCTGGTAGTAAGGCAGCAGTGAAGGAGCTGCTATGGCAGTGGAAGAAGAGACTGAGGGTGGTGTTGGGACCATATGAACATCTTCAACCTGGACCATAACCTGATTGGACATGTTGTCACCATTGTTCTTGTTGTTGAGAACCATGTTTGGCCAGAGGAAACTACCCTGGGGCTTGCAGATCCTGAAACCACTCTTAAGCCTTTGTATCTTGGCAGCTTTTTCCGCAGCTGTTGGAGTAGTTTTTTGTGATTTTGTGGCTGCTTTCAGCTTGGGGTCAACTGCTATTAGCTCCTTGCTCTGATCATCAGCAGCTACTTTTGATCTCTTCTTTTCCCCCATTGTTACTACCTCTTGCACTCCATGTTTCTCTGGTTCCACTTGTCTTTTCTTTTCTTGTGTCGACAACATTAATGTGGAGATTGACATTTCTTTTTCTTCCAGTTTAGACACTAGGCTGAGACACTTTTCCTGTATTCATAACCAAAAAACACCCATTTTAATAACCAGTCCATACAGCAGTTATTACATATCATATATAGTACATGCTACAGTAATATGCATTTACTTCCTAACCAGTCAAACATAGTCTCAACCTATATTCCCAGTCACCCCTAACAAGAAACATAAAAGCTCAGAGAGAGGGGGAATATTGCATGTTTGATGGATAAGAGGAATGAATAAGAATTGGGTGTCTCAAATGTAACTCGAAGCACAAGGTGAAAGTGTTAGTGGCATCTAATTAATTCCAAGCATTCATGTGGCTATATGCAAAGCAATAGCATGGCTCCAATTTGACAATTTAAACTTTGGGATCCTATACTAATTTAAAATAAAATCACAGGACTATCAAAAAGTTTAGTTAATTGATTGGAATACCTCCATTTTGGCCATAAAATCTGAAGTGGTCGTCATTAATTGTTTCTTGTACTTTTCCTATGCCACAAAAATAGAACATGAAGTAAAAATATCAAACGGGTTAGGAATATAAATAACTTTGAAACAAATCAATGACAGACTACTACTATGTCTTTTAAAAATTACTCCATAAATTACCATTGTCTTTGAAGTCTCAATAGCTTGGCTTTGCTTCTTCTTGAATTCAAGCTCCTCAATCCTTCTGCTCAAACAAAATAAAGAACATATTAGCACAACCATAGATTATATATCACCAGCGAAAAAGCTTTGAATTACAGTAATCATTAGTACAATAGTCACCTTTTCAGCCTTCCAACTTCTTCTTCCAAGTGTTCCTTGGAACTCACCATTTCCTCCCAGTCTCTGTTTACGATTACAGACATAGCAAAACCCATCAGTGCTACACATACAACAACTTAAAATTTTTTCCTGTTACATAGACATAATATGCACATTGAAAAACTAGTGGAGAATTTTCTGCTTAACCTTTTGAGTACAAAAATCTCATCTTTCAGGTGCTTGAATTCCTGAGTACAAATGGGATGTTGAATGGGGGAGTCTCCAAGCTTCCAACCAGGTGGGGGAATCCAATAAGGATCATTGACACCAGCCTCCTTCCTGATGTTGACTAAGTCAGCGCTCTCCAGCCAATACTCCATTGCTCCCTCAGCATTGTGACGCCGGCGAAAACGTTCAGTTCCTCCAGGTGCAATCTTACCAGCCAAGTGCTTGAGCAGATGATCCAGCAGGCCCGTATCCCCAATGCGCTTCCGCGCCTCTGCTCTCAACTCTGGCCTGATAATAGGGTTATTAGCCGTTGCTCCCTTTGCCTTCATCACCTCCATTAAGTTTTTCTCCGCCAACTCGTACCTGAACACATTAGAAAAGGAAATGATTCAGGGGTCTTTTATTTTTTCTGAAACTGCAATACATATAAAGTCTTTAATTACCTCTCAGCAGACCAACGGTCTTTGGGGTCTTTGTATGCTGACAAAACCCTGCATTTGTTTTTCTTCTTAATCTTATTTTTCTTCTCAGGACCCCTTGTTGTCTTTACTGTAGTTGCTCTAAAGCTATACCTCTTTCTCTTTAGATTCTTGTTAGTCTTTTCTGTTACAGCTTCCTCATCATCGTCCTCTTCTGCTTCTTCATCTTCTTGCTTTACTGATTCACCATCAACTTCATCTTCTTCCTCCTCATCCTCCTCTTCATCTTCTTCTTCTTCTTCAGATTTTTCTGGTGTTTTCAGTTTTGGAATTTCTTCTCCTTGAACAAAGCTGGAAGAAGACTTGGTGTTGTTGCTTTGGTCTTCGTGTCTCCCCAGAAACTTGACCTGCCTGCGTATCCCCCAGGTAACCATACCATTGACCTTAAGCTGAGACAAGCAGATGCCATTCTTTGCAGCAGGAACAGCGCCCAAAGTAGTATAGTTGACTAACCAGAAGCTATGAAGATGTTTCTTCTCGGCGAACTCCTGAGAAGGAACTTGACGAAGAAGGACTTTACTAGCCAGAGCTGTTCCCATTACAAACTTCTCATCAAAAGCTGGATACATCTCTCGTTTGCTATTGCTGAAGTATGTTTGTAGTGACTGCATGCTCGGGTACCTCACTGCCACATTCAATACAGTTCTCTCGCTCACCTGAAAAATCAAAACATATTTCGGTTAATTAGTCTAGGTTCAAATTTAAAACCATAAAATAATTTTTGTACTATAACATCAGGATTTTCTCACCATAGCAACTCGGATGGACTTGAGTTGAACTGGTGTTCTAGGAGGCAAATATATATGATCAATTTCGTAAATAGAACCCATCTCAATATTCATCTTTGCATTCTGCAGAATTTCAGGGTCTGCTGAAAAGCAAAGAAAAGGATCATAATAAAAAAACATTTCCCAGAAACTAAAGCTACTTTTGAAAACCCAAAAGCTTACTTATTAGATACTACTACACAAAGACACAAATGCCGAAATGGGATATAAGAAATTGATTCATATGAGGTTAAAATACAGTACAGCCAGTGCAGAAAGAGAGCGAGCGAGTGAGTACCATTGCGTTTTAGGGTACAACGATCAGATGTGGGCAGAAGAGGTTGGTTGTCATGTCTGGCCAAAGCTGGAGTGTCTGCACAGGCGACATCGCTTTGCTTTTGCCCTTTCAGGTAATCCATTTCCTGTACGTAGACGTATATACAATAAAGCTGTATTACAAAAGATGAACACCCACTACCACCAAATTATCCTTTCTCTCAGGCTAGTACGATATATATGCACGTACTCTCTCTCTCTTCTTCAAATATATGTCACAGAATAAACTCTACACGAGTTTATTATATACATTATATCACTGAGAATATTATATTAAGATGCATAATCTGATAGTATTTGTCTAATAAGTGTTTCTTTCGCCCCACTCATGCGGGTTATTTAGCAATCACCATCATCATTATCAAGCAGATTTCTTTTTGTCTTTTTGCAGGAAAACACAATACATGCACGCACTCGTATTGAAAGCTACTGCTCAAGTAAAAATACCATTAATGTAGCGCGTGCATTTATTTATAACAATATGTTAAAGGCGCGTGTAAAGGAATCACATTTAATGAAGCCAAAGAATAGCATAACAGAAAAAGGAAACTTTCAGATACTCATATTCTGATAAAAAACCACCTCCATGCCTGAAGTAGTGCACCTATCTAGAGAGAGAAAAAGAGTTTAGAGAGAGAGCTTACGAGGTTGGCTTGAATGGCTTTTTTGGATCTTTTTCTGTAGTAAGTTTCCATTGTTGCCAATATCTGTAGGCAAATAAAGCAAAGAATACATATTTATGAGTGATGAACGCTAATGATTTACATAAAAAGTTGGATTTTTTGGGGTTAAATTCCAAAAAGTTGAAAATGACTATATATCTGGGTAAAACAGAAAGCAAAAGAGAAGTGGAGTTGAGCTGCCATTAGGGTTTTTCCCCAGAAACGATCAGTTCCATGATTAGAAATGCATTAATGATAGCGGCTGAAAAGCAAAAAGAGCAAAAACACTCATACGGATAAATACCCAGACATGAACTGCATGTGCTAACCCAGCCCTCAGTGTCCGTACATTTCAACACTCTCATGCTCTCCTGTATACGCCAACTGAATATTTATATATTCATATAATATTCATCCATACACAAGCACTGATAAAAAGGTTAAAAATCCCAGTGCTTTTTGACTAAACTGCTGCTCATCAACCAGAAAAGGCTGTAAACTTACGGAAATCTCTAATAAATGATTCATCAACTTCCATATTCATATCAAAGCAAGACCAAAAAACAAGAAGTTGTGATCTTTTTGGAGATTTTTAGTTTACAAAGACAATAAACACATGAAAATGGTTGCAATATTTCGAAGAACACCCTAGAGTACTCCATTATTCTTTCCCGAGAAAAAGAATGAAGATGGTTTCTTGGAAAAATATTTACAGCATCAAAAGAAAGAAACCCTAACTGTCATATATCCCTTCCCGTCTACGCACAGAGACACACACCGATACAAACATTTACACACAGCGAGAAAGAGTCAGAGATATCATTCATGCGCAAGAGTACAAACACGGCGATTGAGGATTGAAGTGAGAAATAAAAAGAAGAAAATAAGAGAGAAAATGAAAAGCTTTGTTTATACCTATTGTATATGCTGAAATTAAAGACACTGAAGTATGGAGAAAATGCCGTGTGGAAGCTGAAGAGAGATAGTGAATGGGAAAGATAGAGAGATGGTTAAAAAAACATGTACGTATATAATTTGGAAGTTTAGATGATTCTGGAATTTGAAATAATAATTCGGAATTGTGTTTTTGCAAAATGCAACGAGAAAATGGAGTGGAGGAGGTTGTTATAATAAGAGTTGCGGGAGCAGTACTCTGAAATGTAATTGAGCAGCAACGGGAGAGAGAGAGATGATAAAGTAACTGATAACGCAACCGAGAGTGAGGTCTGGTCTTGGTCCCCGCTATGTGAAAAGACGACTCTGCCCCTACGTTGATGCTACACTCACCTTCTCTTTCCTTCCATTGTTTCTTTTGTGTTTCTTACTATTGTGCAATATTGACAACGATTCAAACTAATCAAAACTTTCGCCCAATTTATATACTCACCTTCAAAATAAGTAATTTTTTAACTTTTTTTTTATGGTTTAAAATAAGTAATTTTTTTGAATTTCAATAATGACTTAATGATGTTTTTCATACATTATCCTTGGAGTAAATAGTATTGAAATATGTGTTAGGATTGTTTATGTGAGATAGTAAGGTTAAAATGGTCAATTCTATTGCCAATTAGTGCTAAAAATGACTTTCTTAATATGTGTGAAATATCCAAAAAAATCACTTATTTTGGACCGGAGGGAGTATTACATAAAAATGTGTACTTAATTTTCCTTATAGCTCTATAACAATTATTCAAGATCATATATGAAATAAACAATGCCAACTTTAGGTGGATTTAAATTTTAAGCATATGGATACAAAAATATTGCAATTTGGACATAAAAATTATAAGGAAACAATAGTATTTAGAGTTAAGTTAAAAATTATATTAAAAATAAAAAATTATATTTAGATATGCATTTTACATGAAAAAATATTATTATAATTTTGTGAGAAAAAATGAATTCTTACTTCAAAAAGTGGTAGAAACTACTTAAACTACTTTTTTAATCGTCTTCAAGAGTAAATTCAAAAATTTAGCAACAATAATTTGAAAATGAGTTTCGAAAAGATTTTTTTTTTAATTATGAACAAACAGGTCCTTAATTTACAACTTACACGTAGGGGTGTTAGCACGAACTCGTTAACAATATGCCTGAGTTACAATAATTTGTTTTGATGATCGACTATGAACAATTGGTGATGAATGTGCATCCCTCACACGAGTATTATAACCCAAAAAAAAAAAAAGTTTTAATAAGATTTCCTTCGTTTTTGTATTTTGGAATCTTATCGACGGTCATTGAATAAAGCGAGACTGTTTAATGTTGTTTATTTACAAAGTTAGATAACAATTTCGTTTTTCTTTTTCTTTTTCCGACGTTGCATTTAAACGAATAATAATTTAAAGAATATAGATTGATATTAAGACCTGCCAAAATTGAAAACTAAAAATTTGGTATAACCTCAGCTTGTTCTAATTAAAGCCTGCCAAAACTGGAAACCAAGATTTTATATATATACAATTTTGGCGTATGGGTATATATTATGCGTTTTTATTATGTCCTTCTTTTGTTCTAATTATTTATGTGTTTAGTTTGTCAAAAAAAAAGAAAAACAATTCATACTTTCTTAATTTAATACTTCATACTTTATATGATTTATAATCATAATTTTTTTTGATTTGTTTTAGACCACAAGTTTTAAGGCAAAATATCTCAAAACCCCCATAACTTGGTCGATATTATGGGTTACAACCTAGAACTATTCGTAGTCTTAATTACCCCCTAAACAAGGTATTCGATAGTTCTTATCCCTTTGGACAATCTCATCCTAGGGAAATGGCATGCAATCACTGCCACATAGATTTTTCTTGTCCACGTGGCATTTTTGAATAATAAAATATACCTTTTTACCTTTTAAATATATTATTTTTTTAGCTAATTTTTATCGATAAAATTTGTAATAAAACTTGGTTAGAACTTCTTTATTTTAGCTAAAAATGAAGACTTTTTTTTTATTTGACGTGAAAAAAGAAAATACACGGTCAAAATAAATAGTTATGATATTTAAAATAAGATATAGAAATACATAGCTTAAACTTTATTATTTTGGATAAAAAAGTTATTTAGCTAAAAATTATAGAGCTCGAAGAGTATTTTTCAAATAATTTGCCCAAAAAAGTCACACAATTCAAATAAAATAGTTATTGCATCTAAAGAAAAAATAAAAAAAATACACAATTACAAGTTCATTATTTTGACTATATCTTCTTTATGTGGTAAAAAATAATGGAGTTGTAGTTAAGATTTTTACTGATTTGACTCGGAATAGAAATACACAACTCAAATTAGTCTTTTAAAAGGCATTGACGTAAAGTGAGGCGTTTTACATATGCCTTAGCGAGGCGTAACCCCCGAGCCATGGGACATAAGCCCCATAGGTAATTAAGTTTAATATTTTATAAAATAATATAATATATATATTATATTAGTCATTCTTTTTGTTCCTCCGTATAAAAAATTTTATTCTTTTCGACTCAACTTACTTGTGCTTGTAAGTAGTGTGTAATAGGTTATTTTGATTATTTTTCTATGGGGATATATATATATATATATATATATATATATATATATATATATATATATATATATATATATATATATATATATATATATATATATATATATATATATATATATATATATATATCCCCATAGAAAAATAATCAAAATAACCTATTACACACTACTTACAAGCACAAGTAAGTTGAGTCGAAAAGAATAAAATTTTTTATACGGAGGAACAAAAAGAATGAAAATAATCAAAATAACCTATTACACACTACTTACAAGCACAAGTAAGTTGAGTCGAAAAGAATAAAATTTTTTATACGGAGGAACAAAAAGAATGACTAATCTGCAATTTTGAACTTTGAACTTCTGCTATGAAGGAGAATGAAGTTCTCTTTATATTCGTAATTTTTCTTTACACAACTGTTGCTTTTGGGAGATATTAGCAGACTAGATGACAAGAGAAAGAATTGGGAAAAACCATAAATTAGGCCAACAAAATGGGTCTTTACTTTTTAATTTAATACATTTTAGTTCTTTTATAATTTTTTTTAGTAATTACAAGCCGAATTTTGAGAATTTATGTATTATATAAAGGACTTGTTCAATAAATTTTGTTTTAATTTAAAAAAGTCTTTGGGATTTATGCATCACTATAAAAAAATACCTTAAACGCCCGGGCGTACGCTCCGAACATCCAGGCGTATGCCCCAAATTGCCCGGCATATGCCTCTTAAGAACTTTTGCCCCACACCATCGCCTCGAGGAATTTTTGTTTCCCTAGGGCTCGCCCCGAAATTGCCTTTTGAAACACTGATTCAAATAAATAACCATTATATCTAACGAAAACGTCAAGAAATACACAATTAGTACTCTATTATTTTAGCTTGAAGTTTATATGGTTAAATAATGGAGTTCCAGCCAAAATTATCACAAATTTTGTCCGAAAAAGAAGAAATATACAGTTAAAATAAATAGATATTATATATATAAAAATTTAAAAAGGAATAAAAGTAAGGTAAAGTACACATTGTATATTAAAATGAAGCAAGAAAAAAATTATTGTAATAAATAAATCATTACATATCATTATGTGATAATTAAAAGTTAATTACCCATTTAAAAGTAGATTTGATTTTTCTTCATTCTCACGTGCTTAAAAAAGGTTGTATCTACACTCTTTGCAATATCAACATTCAAGGGGTAATGACTATCAAATAGTCAAGTTCAAGGAACATTTAAAACCACAAATAATTTAGGGGTGTAATTAATAATCCGTGCCAACTTTAGATGGGTTTTGAGTTATTCAGCCCAAGTTTTAGAAGTATTCATTTCCTTTTTTTTTTTGGGTTAAAGAGGAATATATATGTCACTACCCAATTTTCCCTATAGGTTGTGATGGCGCCAAATGTTGCCGCTAGGTAAGCCAACGATGAACTAATCATATATTTATTCTTTTTAATAATTTTAAAGTAGTTGACTTTTATTTATTAAGTAGACGAGTAGTGGAAAATTATAGTAAGGTAAAACATAAACTAATGAGAGGGTAAATACAATGAAATAAATACTCAATAAACTAATGAGAGGGTAAATACAATGAAATAAATACTCAAACCATAAAGTGTCTACTAGAATACTCCAAAAACCCGGTGTCACAAGTGTATGAGCAAGTAGTAGAATATACAAACCACCTATGCTATTGTCTGGAATAAGATAGACATAAAATAAATACAAAAGAGAGACTGGGGGTGACGCAAAACGGACACAGAGAGTAGCTCACCACCATGCCTCGGGGTAACGGGGATATGCGCTTGCATGATTGCCAGATGCACATGCTTCAGATCCTGTACGATTAGTGCAAAAGTGTAGCGTGAGTACATAAACAACATGTACCTAGTCTAACCTCGAAGATATAGTGATGAGGGGTCTACATAGACACTTACTATGCGCCAATAAATAAAATACGAAAATTCTAATAGGCATAGAATACATCAGTAATAATAATAACACAATAACAAGCAGTAAATAAGTAATTCTTTAACTAAAAGTCAGTTTTAACTAAATAAGTAATAATAATAATAACATAATAACAAGCAGTAAATAAGTAATTCTTTAACTAAAAATCTCCAACTGATATATACCGACTTAAACAATTACGGGCCATCAAGTAAATTATAATTTCTCAAGTCATAAAAATAATATCAAGTATAATCGGACTTCGAGCGTTATCATGTACGATTTATGCCGAGGTTGTATGGCTCGATATAGAATAATATATTATCACGATAAAAAATCCAACTAGTCGTGATGGCACATAACCAACTTGCTAGGTAGGCCAGTTAACAACTATCCAATTCCAATGAAATTAATAAGACAGTTAAATAAAAGAAAATATCTGAATCTTATACATTTTTCAAAGACTGGTAGCACAAATCATGTAACGATCCGACCGATTATTTTGAGTACTAGCGCTCTATTCAGCAGTCGGAGTGCATGAACAACTTCATTTCAGGTATTATGACTTATACGCATGATCGGAATTTAATTTCGGGAAGTTCGTAGTTGATTTGGGAAGAAGATTCTTATTCCGGAAGCTTAAAGTTGAAAGAATGAACTAGGATTGGAATTTTTAGTAAACAACCTCGGAATCTGAATCTGACGGTTCCAGCAGGTTCGTATGATGATTTCTGACTTGGGCGTATTCCCGGTGCGGGTTTTGGAAAACTCGGGACCATTTTGGCGCCTATTATGGAAGTTAGCATTTTGGAAGAAATTTCATAAGTTTGGCTTGAAGTGCATTTTAGTGTTATCAATGTCCGTTTAGGTTTTCGAGACTAGGAGTAGATCCATATGGTGATTCTGGAGTTGGGAGGGCAATCGGAAGTGAATTCAGAGGCCTGTAGGTCATTTTGAAGCCATTTGACTAAAGATAAAAATTTGAAGGTTTTTAAAGAGTTTGACCGGGGGATTGACTTTTTCACATCGGGGTCAGAACCAAATTCCGGAAGTTGGAGCAGGTCCGTAATATCGAATATGACTTGTGTGCAAAATTTGAGGTCAATCGGATGTGTTTTGGTAGGTTTAAACATCGAAAATAGAAGTTTGAAAATTTAAAGTTCATAAACTTGAATTTGCGGTGTAATTCATGATTTTAACGTTGTTTGATATGATTTGAAGCCTCGAGCAAATCCGCAATATGTTTCGGAATTGGTTAGTATGTTTGGTTGGGGTCCCAGGGGTCTCGGGTGGATTCTGGGTGGTTAACAGATCGATTTTCACTTCGTGAGGATGGCTGGTTTGCTGGTATTTGTGCAGTAGAGATTTACTCTATGCAATCGCAAGAGAGGGATGCGATCGCATAGAGCATTAGTTGAGGGGGCAAAATTTAGCCGATGCGATCGCAATGGGCTTAATACGATCGCGGAAGAGGATTTTGTTGGGGCTATGCGATCACAATGTAGAGCTATGCGAACGCATAGAGCCTTTTTGGGGGCAGCATTTTTTTTTGTTTAATGCGGTCGCGAGGCACTGTATGTGATCGTATAGAAGGGTCGCCTGTGCAATATTGTTTTAAAATCGGATTTTGGCTCATTTCATTTCATTTTTCTTCCATGGGGAGCGATTTTGGAGCAACTTTTGAGCGTCATTTTCATCATCAAGCATTGGGTAAGTGCTTTCTCTTGGTTTTGTGTTAAATACAAGTTTATACGTGGGAATTAATCATGGAAATTATAGTAAATATTGAGGTTTTGGTTGAAAACCTAGAAAATTATAATCTTGAATTTTAGCCACGTTTGAGCATGGAATTAAGACAAAATTATATATTTGAGTTCCTAAGGTCATGGGTAACCTTTATCTTTGAGAAATTTTGGATTCCGGGCACGTGGGCCCGAGGGTATTTTGGTCATTTCACTAAGCAAAGTTAGGAATTCGTATAATCTGAATTGTTAACAAGTATTTCAGTATATTCTCATTAGTTTGTCGTTAATTGGCTAGTTGTGGTGCATTGTGCATTGGTTCAAGCCTTCAGAAGAATGTAGAATGTTAGTTGCGAGTCTTTGGAGCGAGGTGGGTCTTCTTTCTAATTCTATGAGGGGGAAATTAACCCATAGGTGAGTAAAATGGTTATGTACTCCTATTTGTGGGGGCTACGCATGCACGAGGTAATGAGAGTCCGTGCGTAGCTACGGTTATGCTATTATCCGGGTAGTTAGGACTCAAAAGCATGTATACATGGATTAATTGAGAACGCATTGGTAGCTTGAATTGCTTAAGTCACATCAATTTGTAAGTAAATTTCTAAGAGAATTAAACTTCATTTCTTAAATTGTTAAAGGAGAATTGGTTGATCTGAATAAATATTTCCTGATAAGTTCTTATGTGACTGATTGAGCATGTACTTTATGTGTGCTTGCGTCACATGAATGATTCGCGAGCAGGATAAATATTTAATTATGGAACGGGCCGAACGCTTTGGTGATAATAGATGCATCTGCGGTTCATATTGTGAGCACATGATTTTTGCACTAAGCATTTAATTCCAAAATTAAAATAAAATGTTTTTGAGTGCAATTACTTGATTTGTTTGGAATTAGCTATACTTTTGAGTTTGAATAAGTAGAAATTAGAAGAAAATCAAAAAAAAATAGGCTAAGTAATTAATTTGTTAGTTTAATTAGTTAGATTTTAAGAAAATTAGCAAAATAGTTTAAGTAGGAGAAAATAAGAGGAAAAATAGCAGAAAAATTGCAAAAAATACTAGAAAATTTGAGTAAATAGGAAATTAGGTTTTATAATTTTCCATAAAAGAAAAAAGAAAAAAATATATAAAAAGAAAATACATAAAAATCATTAAAATAACAAGAAAAATACAAAAAATAGCTTGTATATAACAAGACTGGGCCCAATTGAATTGAACTAATAGGCCTAGGTGCATTGGCCCAAAGACTGGCCCGTCTGATCCATATGGAAGATTCAATCTCAGCCGTTCAATCTGTTCAATCTAACGGCAGGGATATTGAGTTGAATTTAGGCTATTAATTAATTGTGATGATCAATCTTGGCCGTCCGTTTCATTTAATCGAAGGGTCGAAGGCCTGGGATCTCATAAGCGGCGAAACGACAGCGTTTTAGTAACGCTTATTCCGAGCCGTTGATCTTCAGCATTTGGACGGTCCAGATCACCTCGTATGACCAGCCTATAAAAGGCTTTGGTCTGAACGATTTTGGCCATTTTACATGCAACCTAAAACCCTAGCCGCCCCGGGTTCTTCTTCTTCTCCTTTCATCATCTTCTTCATCACCTTCATCTCGGCGTCGGCCATGGAGATAATCACCTTCCACGGTGGTCTCCGGCCACTTCTGTCATCTCCTTTCTCTTCTTCACCTCATAACACACCCAAAACCCAGAAACCTACCCTTCTCCAGAAATCCCGGTCACCGGAATCTTCGCCGGTGACCACCAAACAATGAACCTCACCTTCAAACTAATGCCAATCTCTTCCCCTTCCTCTGATCTACATCCCTATACCACTAGCTCCCCTCGAATCAACCCCAGTCACCTCGAATATTCCAGAGAAGAATGTCGGAACCCTAACTCCGGCGACCCCCAAAATCGAACCACCCAAAGACTATGTCTTTTACACTCCTGAACACCCCCCTGCAACTCAAATCTCAAAAAGGCTTCGTCTTTAAGCCTTAGAAGAAGAATCAGTAATAAAAAAAGGGATATGAAAAGAAGTAAAGAAAAGGAACAAAGAAGAAGAATAGGAGAGTCTGAAATAAGTCAAAAAGAAAAGAGGAAAAGAGGAAAGCTCGGGGGACAGGCCCCGCTAAGCTAAGTAACCTCGCCCCTTTTTGTGCTTTATTTGTTCCCGTTTATTTGCTTGCATGCATGTTTTCTTTCTGTTTCATTGTTTGTTTTGATGCTTCTGCCTGTTTTTTCTATCTTGAAATTCTGTGATCCATCCATTGTTGCTGGGGTTCTTTCTAATTTGCTTATTGTTCATGTCTCTCTTCTGTGATTTTGTCCTATGTTAGTTTTCTGCTTAGGTTCTCTGATTTGAAAGATTTATTTAGTATTAGGGTTTTGTGATTCATCTTTGACTGTTTTTGTTGCCTTGGTTTGAAAGACCCATGTCAGAGCTAGGTTTTCTTTTCGCTTCGTTCATCTTCATACTTGTCTGTTTCTCTGAGTAAAAGATCTATCTCTCATCTTGTGTTTCTTCATCTTTTGGTGTTGTGATTTCTGATTTATCAGTCTTTGACAACATGATTGTTCCTCTCTGTGTGATTCTTTACATGTTTAAGTCGCCTAGTCATGGATGCTCATATCTTATACTATGTTTGTCTCGATTCTGGCTTTGATTCATTTTTCTTCTTCTTCATCCTCTGTTTATAGTAGGCTTCTTCATCTTGTTAGTTTTAGATATCTTCTCCGCATGCCTATGTTTTTGGACTCTCATTCTGTGTTAAGTTCACCTTTGTCAACTCTCATTAGTTTGAATGATTCTTCTTCATCTTCATCTTGACCTATCGTATGCATACATAAGGCTAGGATTAATACTTGAAAAGAGATCTTAGTTAACATGCCTATGCTATTGTGTGTACTCTGGGCTTAAATGAATTCTGTTTCATCTATGACTGGTTGGTTCTTAGAGTTTAACATTCTGAGTATGCTTGTGCCTTGAACCTAAAGGTTTTGGAGTTTTCAATTGTCATATGACTGGAATTTGTAGTAACTAGGTCTAATTTAAAATGGATTCATATGTTATCACATGAAGTTGGATAGTATGGATTGATTAGATAAGATTCAACCATATCAAATTGTCTTTCCTGAGTTTTGTTGATTAATGCATCTTGTCTGGTTCTATGTGTCCTAATATGCAAATCATGTTGAATTTGATTTAGTTTTACTGGTTTTGGTTGAGTTTAAGTGTTTGATCGAAACTGTTGGAACCTTAGGTGGATTGTTTACAGCTGCTAGAATTAGATTCCTAGAAATGGTTAGTTTTTAAATAGGATAGAACTGAAATGAGCAAAATTAGGCTATAAGTTAAATAATTGGCTTAAGAATGGTCAACCTTGCAAAGGGTTGACCTATTCTATAAAGCCCTAACACACAGTCCACTTTAAAAGTGGCTGGTTGTGCAAAATGGCTATGTCTGCAAATGCAGACTAGCCCAGGCTCTCTTTAGAGCCCTGAGCATAAAATGGCCAAACCTGCAAATGGTTTTGGGCCCAAATGTTCAGTGATTGGCTTTAATAGCCAAAGCTAAGTCTCAACTTGAGACTGGCTAGATTTTAAAGAGTTGCTTAAATAATAAAACAGGCTAGTCCTGCAATTAGCTTTAAATTGGAATAAATTGGTCTTAATTGACTGGAATTAGTTTAAATAGGCTAAAATTGAAATAGTTCTTTAAAGTAGAAGTGGCCAGCCCTTAAATACTAATGCCAGGGCTGGCTATTAGTTAAATAGGTTCAAAAGAAGCTGAAATCTGACCTAGGTAGGCTAGTAAATCAGCAGTGCCCTTAGGGGCACAATTGGGAGTTAAAAAGGTAAAACAGTAATAATTTAGAACTTAAGAGGGTAATGGAGTCATTCATGCCCCTGATTTCTGCAATTTTGCAGAGATTTAAGGGTATAATGGTCTCCTAAAAATGGGAAATCTGTAAAAATCTCAAACCCTTAGGGATATATTGGTAAAAGGCCCTAAAAGGAATCTTTTAGAACCTTCCAGCACATGCTCGAAGGGTTTTTCATAACTGAAATGGGGCTAAAGTGTATAATTCATGATTTTAGGAGGGGGAGAGTGGGATTAATCCCATACTTCCCCCCCAAGTCTTCAGCCCTAAAGATAACTATATATACCTCTTAAAAAGGGGCTGAAAAGGGGGTTCCAATTTGAGTAATCTGAAATATATCTGGGTTCCATTTCTTTAGCAATTCTGAAATATATTCTAGCCTAATTAAATATAAAGTTTCAGAGGTAGAAATAACAATAGAATAGTAGAATTTCTGGGTTTCTCTCTCGGATTGCTGCGTCATTTACTTGGGATTTCCTATTGTTGTTGCTGTGGGCTTCTATTTGTTTGATTTTCAACTCATCACTGTTGCATTGCTGATTGAGTCATTGCTGTCTGTTTCTACCCCTTAGAACTCATTGGATTTTCACTTTTGATCCAGGTACATTTTCTGTTCAAGTGAAGTTGTATTGATGCTCTTGATGAAAAAATGAAAAATGGAGATTCAAGTTTAAGTTTATGCTATTTTATAGTTATGATTTAAATTTGTAATTTATTCATTGTAGTCTTCTGTAGTAGCTGAAGAACAAAACCAAACAGAAACAATGTAATAGTTAGTATATTAGAAGTAGTGTAGTAGTAGAATAGTTATAAGTAGTGTAACACTTAGTTAATTAGGTAAAATCTCTAAAATGAAGCTAAAAGACCATCACATAAGTTAATAAGCTCACCTAGTTAATCTGTTTTGTCAATCGTGAGTTCGAATAAGTCTAAAAGGGAAACAAACAGTTGAGTAATGAAGCTGGTTTTGATAATATTAAATAGATTTGGCTCTTATTAAACAACAGTAGTTAATCATATGGTTAATCAGTCTCTGGATATCAATGAGCACAAGAGAGAAAAGGAAGTAGTGATTCGTTTGAGACTAGATCGGTAACATTGATTAAGCCCAAAATTGTAGTATAGCAATGTGTATATAAGTAGTCGTTTAGCTTTTAGATAATATGGTTATTGTCAATAAGCGATTGGGTCGTTTAAACACTGCATCACATAGGCGAAATGTCTCTTTGACTGAGTAATTTTAATATTGATATAAGCCATCAACAGAAAACAAAGAAACAGGGTTAGTTCATTCACTTATTCATTAATTAGTTGTGATATTGGATTAATAATGATATGCTTGTACAGCTATTTCACTTTTTGATTAATAAAATGGTAGTTAAATTTTATTTCTATGTGTCTGATTTACTTTGAGTTCATTACTTTTTCCTTTATTATTGTTTCATTCGATTTGGGCCTAAATCTCTATATGAAGCCGATTGGGCCAGCGAGCAGAAGTCTTAAAACTGCCTGGGCATCAGAGACCTGGGCAGTTCGAACGTATATGAAGAGAAGACCAGGCCCATTAAATAATAGATTTCGACGGGCCCGGAACGTTTAATGTTAGCAATACGAATAAGGCGTGTTTTCGCGATACCGCAAATTCCTAAAAAATGATATTTAACGTAAAAGCACATTATGTTGTTAAAACCTATAATTGAGTCAAACAAAAGTCAAGAACGACAGTGGAGCGACCGTGCTAAAACCACGGAATCCGGGAGTGCCTAACACCTTCTCCCGGGTTAACAGAGTTCCTTATCCGGATCTCTGTTTCGCAGACATTTATAAGAGTCAAAATTCCTCGGATTTGGGATTAACCGGTGACTTGGGACACCATTGTCATTCCCAAGTGGCGACTCTGATTAATCTCTAATAAAATCCCGAACCGATTGTCCTTTAATTGGAAAAACTCCTTACCTTACGCCACTTTATTCGTTTTCGGGTAATTGAACGTCGGGGTATACCCTACAAGTGTATTTATACGCCTTTAAGTATGTGGGGTAGTAAAAAGGGAGGTGTGACAGCTCTGGCGACTCTGCTGGGGATCCAACCCTGAATTTCGATTTCGGGGTTTAAGAACTCGAGCTCCTTAGAACTGCCGTTCGCGTTTTTGTTTGACTTCATTATGAGATTTGAACAAAATGCTATGTGCTTTATCGCTTTGATATTATGTGAAATTGTATATAAAATTGTGCCGAAAACCTTTCTCTCTTCACCCCCGGGGATGTGCTTACTGGTTGAGACTCCCCTTTCCGTTAAAGTCACCTTAAATTAAGAAAACAGAGGCCGGATAAGTTACAAAGCCGATTGACTCCGCGGGTCACCGGTACGTAGCCCCCTCCTCGATTCGAGTTGTCCGCTCGGGTACACGGTCTAGCAATCCATGAAACCGTAAGATTTTGAACATAGGTCTAGGATGATTATTTGCATCATATTTGACTTAGGGGACTCAACACAGGGGTTGGGTCCGTCTAGGACAGGTGACCCGATATTGAAAAGACCGAGCATGCTATGTGTTGCATTTTATTGTCCTTGACCGTTATGCGGACCGGCGAAAATCCCGAGATTAGAAAATTGTTGAAAAAGAAGAAAAAAGAGAGAAAGGAAAATAAGATTTGTGGGAAATAGGTATCCGGAAAAATTGAAAATTTGGAAACAATAGGTGAAACATTTTTGTTGAAATAATTGGTCAATTTAATCTGACCGAACTACGCAGGTTTGATTCTCGCCATTAGGTGGGATACGTAGGCAACCCTTAAACGGGTCCAACCACACTTTTAGAAAAAGACCAAAAAGATTTTCTTTTCAAAATAATCGAGGTGATTGCTATTTTTGGAAATTGCCGAATGTTCCGAAAGGATGACGGAAGGCTATTTTTGCAAAAAATGGCCACTTCGAAAGCCACTTTCTTTTCTTTCCTTCAAAAATTGAAAACTTGCATTGAAAAAGATTTTCCTTTTCTAAATAAAATCACCTTAATAAATGTGCAGGACGAGCACGATGATGAATGAACAATTTTCCCTAAATAAAATCCCTTTGGAGCTGAGATTATGGTGGCAGGACATGGGATCCGATGGTCAAGACTGGGTCAAAAAGTACTTGAAAGGCCTTACGGGTTTACTAGACATGGTTCCTCGAGGTGATGTGGTTAGAGCGTTGGTCACGTTTTGGGATTCGGCACACAACGTATTTCATTTCCCAGATTTTGAACTTACCCCAACTTTGGAGGAGATTGCCTTTTACATTGGGAAGACCGAGGTTCCGTTGAAAGGAAAATACCCGGTATCTCCGAGGACGGTGACAGTACATCGCTTCCTCGACTCTTTGAAAATTGCCCGGAATGTTCATAATGAAGATCTGGCCGACGGGTTTTGTTCTTTAAGCTTCATATACAATAGGTTTGGACACGTTGGGGGTTTCAATGATCCTACCAACAAATTATGCTGTAAGTCCAATCGAGCGAAATGGGAGGAACACCGGAGGTTCGCATTTTTGGTGGCATTTCTCGGAGTTGTTGTATTCCCGAGGAAAGATGGACACATCAACATAAAAGTTGCCGGAGTAGCTACCACACTGATAGTACAAGATAACTGTACTCTGGCCCCAATGATCGTGGCGGACATCTACCGTGCTCTGACTGCGTGCAAAGCGGGGCTAGCTTCTTCGAAGGGTGTAACTTGATCTTGCAAATCTGGCTAATTGAGCATCTATGCCACCATCCTTCGTACTCAAGCTATGGTTCGGCCGAACGGACATGTTTGGAAGAGTTCAATACGGGGACAAAGGAAGTAAAATTGCCAGAAGGAGTCCAAGGTTGGATTGTGTATCTTCGATCACTAACTGACGGTCAAATCGATTGGACGTATGACTGGTTACCTCTTGACGAGGTGATATATATGCCAACGGAGGGATCGCCGTTTTTGATCATGGGTTTGAAGAGTATACAACCCTATGCCCCATACAGAGCCCTGCGACAGTTGGGCCGGTGTCAGATTATTCCGAGAGATGGGGATCTCAGTGTGCAAGCTGTGGAGATTGGTCCAGACGGGCAATTCCCGGAAGCAAAAATCCGGCAAATCTGGAATGAGTGCCAAAATTTGAAGATTGATACTTGTGTGCCGAATAGAGCAAAAGGGGAGGTATCACCTGGATACTCCACATGGTACCGACGAGGGGTTGAACACGAACGTCTTTCAAAGAGACCTCACTTGCAAGACCTGATAGAGCAATCCGAGGAAAATCTGAAATGGGTGGCCAAGGAAAAAGAATACAAGGCCAAAATCAGTCTGTTGGAGGATAAACTGAGAAATCTTCATTTCGAGAGTGGCTTACAAGCAGCATCCGATGAAGTGGAAAAGAAACAGCTGAAAAAAGAAAATGATATGTTGAAGGCTCAAATAGCTCAAATGAAAATTGCATCCGAGACCCCGGTTCGTTCAGCCCGAGATGAAAAGTTAATTGAGATTCTCCGGCGGAAAGTAAATGACTATAGCTTTGATTTGGACGTAGCTGAAAAAGAGTTAGTCAAGGCTCGGAAGCAAATGGGCAGAGACGCCGATGCAAGAGCTAAGTTGGTTCAGCAGCTACAAGACAAGCACGATGTTGAAGTAGCTCAGCTTAGAAAGAAAATAATCTCAGCCACAGTCAAGAGTAACAAGATTATCAAAGATCTTGAAGAAGAAAGAGAGCACTGCTACACGACTATGGCTAGATTAGAATTGGAGCTGCAACAAGTGCAAAGGGACAACCAACATACCTTGGATGCTCGCACTCAACAAATAAGTCGGCTATTGCAAGAAAAAGGGGTCATCAGAGAAAAGATTGTTCGCATCGCCCAATACATCACCCGAAAGACTCAGCTTTGTGAAGATATGACTCGGAGGACTTTCGTATCTGCAGTGAAGTTTTTTGTACAACAAGTCATGGCCGACCTGGATAGGCTTCAAAGGGGTTTAGCATATAGGCCCGCGGCAAGGCCGAACGATGCCTCGCGGGCACTAGGTGCATTAATGTACTCTTAGGTCATGTATCATCTTTTATTTTTCTTTAAAAAAAAAAAAACATCACTTTGTAATCAATGTTTTGAATTATCAATGAGAAAACAAGTGTTGTTACCAATTCTTTTGCTTTATGTCATTTCCTTTGTATCCGCTAGGCAAATAAATAGGAACGTAATTATGAAAACGACAAGGAAAAAGAGAGAAAAGAAAAAGCAAGAAAAAAAAAAAGAAAAAAAAAGCAAGAAAAGAGAAAAAGCAATAGAGAAAAGAAAAGAAAAGAAGAAAAGAAAGAAAGAAAACAAAAGAGCGGAAAAAGAAAAAGATGATTGAAGTGAGCAGCAGCCCGGATGATGCATAACGACTCGAGGAAATGTATTTGCTTTTAAAGTCGTTGCATCTTATTTATGCGCTAACAACTAACGAGTGTTGATGTTTGTGAGTCCAGATTTTCTAGGCAACTGGCATTCTGGCTACCCACCCATACAACACCAGATACAAAAAGATGACAAAGGCTGTGTCCCAGGAGATCGAGGCAACTATTGTGGACCCTGCTCACGAAGAAGAGATCGTGGATGTGGCAGGGATGAAGGAAGAAATGTACAAGTTGAGACAACAGATGGCCGAAATGTACCAGGCTTGGTCTAGAGGTCAACCACTACCAGCCTACCCTGCTAACCCTGCATATGTCCCTCCAGCCAATCCTAACCCTGAGCCACCAACAATGAACTCATCCTCCACCTACCCCGATTACCCTCACTACTATGCTTCCACCTCCCAGATACCACCACCTCCAACCAAGCAAGCACCACCTCAGATACCACAAGTTGCTCCTGTATATGTGGCACCTCCGCCCGCCGTTATCCACAAATCCTCTAGTGAACCGATGTTTCATATCCAGGATCCTCACTACTACCCTCCGGAGCCGACTTTCAGACAACACGAGTCTCGTGCTCCGATGATGGAAGCAAGTGCCGGGCAGGAAGAGATGGCTCGGAAAGTGAAAAGTCTTGAGAATGCTTTCCGTAATATGCAAGGACTGGGAGGGCAAGTAAGTGTAGCCTACAAAGACCTGTGTTTGTTCCCCGAGGTGCAGCTTCCCGTGGGATTCAAGTTGCCAAAGTTCGACATGTATAACGGACACGGGGATCCGGTAGCTCATCTCAGAGGATACTGTAGCAAGATGAGAGGCGCGGGAGGTAGAGATGAATTGTTGATGGCGTACTTCAGCCAAAGTCTAAGTGGATTAGCTCTGGAATGGTATACCCGACAGGACCATACAAGGTGGTTCGTCTGAGATGACTTAGCACAAGCTTTCGCTAGTCACTTTCAGTACAATTTGGAGATTATACCCGACAGGTTATCCCTTACCAAGATGGAGAAGAAGCCAGGAGAGAGCTTTAGGGAATACGGTTTTAGATGGAGGGAACATGCCGCTAGAGTGGATCCACCCATGAAAGAAGGGGAAATGGTGGATTGTTTTCTACAGGCTCTGGAGCCAACATACTACGGCCATCTAGTGTCAGCAATTGGAAAGAGTTTTAATGAAGTTGTGAAAATGGGGAGTTTTGTAGAAGAAGGTTTGAAGACAAACAAAATCATGAGTTTTTCGGCTATCAAGGCCACCAATCAAGCTATACAAGGTGGAAACGGGGGAGTGATGGGAAAGAAGAAGAAAGAAGAAGTAGCAACCGTAGAAAGTAGGTCATGGAGTCGCAACCCACATTATAACCCACCAAGACCCTACCGCCAACACCCACCAAGCCCGTCAACTCCATATAATCCACCACCACCATCTTATCCGCCAAACCCATACAACACACCAAGCCCATATAACCCACCACCACCACCATACCCACCAACAGTCCCACATTACCACCACCCACAAGCCCAAGCCTACCCACCACCACCACCCCATGTGTAGAGAGCTCAAGCTCCACACAATGTGTACCACACCCAAAACACATACCCAACCCCTAAACCTTACCGAAACCAGAATAGACCCAGGCCGGACGCTGATTGGAGAAACAAAGCAAGAAAAACATTCACCCCTCTCGGGGAATCATATACTAGTCTTTACCATAGGTTGAAAGAGTTGGGGATGTTAAGACCAGTTGCACCAAAAGTTCCAAACCCACCCCCGAAAAATCTTGATTCTTCTGTCAGATGTGAATACTGTTCGGGAACATTGGGCCACGATACTGAAAAGTGTTGGCAATTAAAGAATGCCATTCAAGATCTTATCGATGAGAGGAGAATTGAAGTACAGGCTCCCGAAGCCCCAAACATTACCCAGAATCCACTGCCAAATCACCACGAAACACATATGATAGAATTGGTGCAGGGTGATGGCAATCAAAAACCATCTCAGGCCGTCATGATGATAAAGTCGAGTGACAAGTTAGAAAAGGAAGTTGTGAAGGAGAAAGCGATTGTTGAGAAACCAAAGCCAGTAGTGGTGGGAGGTTTAAAAGTGGTAGTTCCAGGCGCAAAGACGATCGTGACTGTGAAAGGAGCAAGTGTAGAGCCAGTAATCATAAAACCAGTAGTACAAATGCCAGTGGTGAGTACAAAGACTGTACCGTGGAACTATAACAAGGTAGCCGTAGTTTACAAGGGAAAAGAGATTTCTGGTGAAATTAACGAAACGCATGGACTCACCCGATCTGGAAGGTGTTTTGCTCCAGAGGAACTGAGAAAGATGAAGACGGTAAAAGAAAGTCAATTGAAGAAGCCGGTGTCGGAGGAGGAAGCAGAAGAATTCCTTAAGAAAATGAAATCACAAGAGTACTCAGTGGTTGAGCAGTTAAGAAAGACCCCGGCCCAGATTTCTTTGCTATCCTTGTTGATACATTCAGAAGAACACCGGAAGGCTCTTATGAAGATTCTAAATGAGGCTCATGTTCCGGAAAAAATTTCGGTGTGTCACTTGGAGAAGATTACCGGCAAAATTTTCGAGTCTAATAGGATCGCCTTCTCTGATAAGGAGCTGCCGGTGGAGGGAACTGAACACAATAAAGCATTGTACCTTACAGTAAAAAGTGAAGAATCGGTAGTGACCAGGGTATTGATTGACAACGGATCGAGCGCTAATATTTGCCCGCTGTCAACCTTAGGGAAGCTGAACATTAGCCCGGACAGAATCCGGAGGAACAGTATCAATGTGAGAGGGTTTGACGGCGGAGGTAAAAACACGTTGGGAGATATTATTTTGGAAGTAACCATCGGTCCCGTTGATTTTACTATGGAGTTCCAGGTGCTCGACATTGCCGTGTCGTATAACTTGTTGTTAGGCCGACCCTGGATTCATGCGGCCAAGGCAGTACCATCTTCTCTACACCAGATGGTCAAGTTTGAGTGGGAACAACAAGAGATTGTCGTACACGGGGAGGAAAATGCTTGTAATGTGGTAGCACCTTTTGATGATACTAATGGGGATAGAGGTCCTTGGGTCTACCAAGTGACGGATGCTGTTGTGGTGAATAGAGTTGCTGAAGGGGAAAAGTTACCAACCCCTATGATGGCACCAACTGCTGTGATGGTGGCCAGAGAAATGCTGAGAAACAGATTTGCACCGGGGAGGGGATTAGGCAAAACACTGCAGGGAGTCATTCAACCAGTTCAGCTTCCGGAGAACAAAGCTACATTCGGCTTAGGGTTCAAACCCACCTTTGCCGACATCCAAAGAGCCTCTAAAGCCAAAAAGAACTGGACCTTGCCCAAACCCATACCCAAATTATCCGACACCTTCATCAGGCCTGGTACAAAATATCAACCATCTGCTGCAACAAAGTGCATTGAGACCCAACTTGATGAAGAAATACTGGGATTTGAGAAGATGTTTTGGGAGGTGAATACGATTGAAGCAGGGGAAGGCACGAGCAGAATGGACGTGCAATTTGTAGGACCTGGGATCACATTGAACAATTGGGAAGCTACTCCTTTCCTTATCCGGAAGGAGTCTTGGTAGTTAGCTCAAAATTTCATCATTGCTTTCCCGAAAGTTGTTATTTTATAGTTTTCCCATTCCCCTCATGAAAAGAAAATCACCATGTATCCCGAACATTGTTCACTCTTTTATCAATGAAATGCAGTTTTCCTTTTCTTCACTTTTGCCTTATTTTTCTTTATTTTTCTTTTGTACAATTTTGCATGTGTTGATTCCAATGCCATGTCATGCGTGAAGGATTCTAGACCCAGTTCTGACAATCACGTTACTATACAAGAAATCGAGGAAGATAGTGAAATAGAATGTGAGGATGAGGAAGCCCTGGAGGAAATAAGTAAGGACATGAAATAATACGAGGAAAAACCCAAACCGAACCTAAGTGATACGGAATCTGTAAATTTGGGGAGCGAAGATGATGTCCGAGAAACAAAGATTAGTGTACATTTGGAGGCACCCCTCGGGGATGAATTGATAAGGTTGTTACATGAATTTAAGGACATCTTTGCCTGGTCCTATGATGACATGCCCGGGCTTAGCACGGATCTAGTGGTACACAAGTTGCCTATCTACTCTGAATGCCGGCCGGTAAAACAAAAGCTGAGGAAATTCAAAACGGACATTAGCATGAAGATAAAAGAAGAGGTGAATAAGCAGTTTGAGGCAAAGGTCATAAGAGTTACCAAATACCCCACCTGGTTGGCAAATGTTGTGCCGGTCCCGAAGAAAGATGGCAAAACCAGAGTGTGTGTAGACTATAGAGACCTCAACAAAGCCAATCCGAAGGATGACTTCCCATTGCCAAACATCCACATATTGATCGACAATTGCGCCAAGCATGAAATCGGTTCGTTTGTGGACTGTTATGCAGGTTATCACCAGATCCCGATGGACGAAGAAGATGTTGAGAAAACTGCCTTCATTACACCTTGGGGAACGTACTGTTACAGAGTAATGCCGTTTGGATTGAAGAATGCCGGGGCAACTTACATGATGGAAATGACCATAATGTTTCACGATATGATGCATCGAGAAATTGAAGTATATGTGGACGATGTCACCATAAAGTCCAGAAAACAACCTGATCATGTGAAAGATTTGAGGAAGTTTTTCCAAAGACTCCGGAGGTACAATCTAAAGCTCAATCCGGCGAAGTGTGCTTTTGGAGTACCTTCGGGAAAACTACTGGGGTTTATTGTGAGTCGGCGAGGTATTGAACTGGATCCATCAAAGATCAAGGCTATTCAAAGTCTACCTCCGCCGAAGAACAAAAAGGAGGTCATGAGTTTGCTGGGAAGGTTGAATTACATTAGTCGGTTCATTGCTCAATTGACATCAACATGCGAGCCGATCTTTAAGCTGTTGAAGAAAGATGCAGCAGTGAAATGGACCGACGAGTGTCAGGAAGCCTTCGACAAGATTAAGGAATATCTGGCCAATCCTCCGGTGTTAGTACCTCCAGAACCAGGGCGACCTTTGATTTTGTATCTGACAGTGCTGGATAACTCTTTCGGTTGTGTACTGGGTCAACATGACGAGACAGGCAAGAAAGAACAAGCCATCTACTACCTCAGCAAAAAGTTTACATCCTACGAGGTGAAGTATACCCAACTGGAAAGAACTTGTTGTGCATTGATTTGGGTAGCTCAGAAGCTAAAGCATTATTTGTCGGCATACACCACGTACTTGATATCACGACTGGATCCTCTCAAGTATATATTTCAGAAGCCTATGCCTACGGGAAGATTGGCCAAATGGCAGATTCTGCTCACAGAATTTGACATTGTCTATGTAACTCGTACGGCAATGAAGGCACAAGCTATTGCAGACCACTTAGCCGAGAATCCGGTGGATGATGAATATGAACCATTGAAAACATACTTTCCGGATGAAGAGGCAATGCTTGTCGAGGAGATGGAGCAAGATGAGAGACCGGGATGGAAAATGTACTTTGACGGAGCCGTCAACAGCAGGGGCGTTGGTATCGGAGCGGTACTCATTTCAAGTACGGGTCAACACTATCCCGTCACAGCTCAGCTTCGATTTTTCTGTACCAACAATATGGCCGAATATGAGGCGTGCATCTTGGGATTAAGGATGGCAATTGACATGGGTATTCAAGAGATTTTGGTCATGGGTGACTCGGATCTCTTGGTACACCAAATTCAAGGGGAATGGGAGACACGAGATTTGAAATTGATACCATATCGGTATTGTTTGCACGAGTTGTCTCAAAGATTCCGGTCTATAGAGTTCAAGCACATCCCAAGAATGCACAATGAGATTGCAGATGCTTTGGCCACATTGTCCTCTATGTTGCATCATCCGGACAAGACATATATAGATCCGCTCCGGATCCAAGTCCGAGATCAGAATGCTTATTGCTTCGCTGTGGAAGAAGAGTCGGATGGAGAGCCGTGGTATCATGATATTAGAGAATACTTGAAAGCCTGGCAAATACCCGGAGCAAGCCACCGGAGACCAGAAGAGAGCCATCGGGCGTCTAGCCAATGGATTTTTCCTCAGTGGAGGAGTGGTATACAAAAGAACACCAGATCTGGGTTTATTGCGGTGTGTGGATGCACAACAAGCAGATGAAATCATGATTGAAGTACATGCTGGAGTATGCGGACCCCACATGAGCGGATATGTTTTAGCAAAGAAGATTTTGAGAGCGGGGTACTACTGGCTCACTATGGAGCGTGATTGTATCATGTATGTAAAGAAATGCCATCAATGCCAGGTACATGGGGATCTGATCCATTCCCCGCCTTATGAGTTGCACACAATGTCAGCACCTTGGCCCTTTGTTGCTTGGGGCATGGATGTCATCGGCCCAATAGATCCAGCCGCTTCTAATGGGCACAGGTTCATTCTAGTTGCAATTGATTATTTCACCAAGTGGGTTGAAGCTAAGACATTCAAGGCGGTGACAAAGAAAGTAGTAGTGGATTTTGTGCACGAGAATATTATATGCCGATTTGGAATCCCCAGGGTGATTATCACAGACAATGGAGCCAATTTAAACAGTCATCTCATGGCGGAAGTTTGTGAAAGGTTTAAGATCACGCACCGCAATTCCACACCTTACAGGCCAAAGGCGAATGGAGCAGTAGAAGCGGCTAACAAGAATATCAAGAAGATTCTCCGAAAAATGGTGGAGGGATCCAGGCAATGGCATGAAAAGTTACCCTTTGCTCTTATGGGTTACCGCACGACGGTACGTACTTCTATCGGAACCACACCTTATACACTGGTGTACGGAACGGAGGCTATTATACCCGCAGAAATAGAAATACCGTCATTGCGAATTATAGCCGAATCCGAGATAGATGACGATGAATGGGTAAAGGCCCGGTTAGAACAGTTGAATTTGATTGATGAGAAGAGATTGGCCGCAGTCTGCCATGGGCAGTTGTATCAGCGAAGAATGGCCAGAGCATATAACAAGAAGGTACGACCTCGAAAGTTTGAAGTCGGACAGCTTGTTTTGAGGCGTATCTTACCACATTGGGCAGAGGCAAAAGGCAAGTTTGCGCCAAATTGGCAGGGACCGTTCGTGGTATCACGGGTGTTGTCCAATGGAGCATTATATTTAACAGATGTTGAAGGAAAGTGCGTAGAGACTGCTATCAATTCAGATGCGGTCAAAAGATACTATGTATAATTCCTTTTCAATTGTATGTTTTGTATTTTGTTGTGATTTTGGAATTGAAATGACGAAGGCGTTTTATTCTCTATCCAAATACTTTATCCATTGATAACCCCTTTGAGCCTTAATGAATGAATTCTTTCATATCCCTCTCTCGGAATCGCTCTAGTGCAATAAGATCAAAATTCCCAGAATGAAAAAATGAAATGATGAAAATGAAAAAAATGATGAAAAAAAAAATGATGAAAAAAAAGAGAAAAAGACAAAAATCGGGAAAAAGTCAAAAAGAAATCCATCTAACTTATGAAGTTGGATGAACTACGTCTGACTTGATCCCGAAAGGGTACGTAGGCAGCCTCTCTGAGGTTCAGTCACAATAAAGAAAAAATCCAAAAATTCCCCACATATTGAAACTGGGCAGAAGTTATGTTTAATAATTCCGAGAGTTGTAAATATTTTTAACCCTCGTTGAAATTTTGAGCCTTTATATCTTTCTTTCTTAACCCACCCAAAAGCCACGTTGCAGTCCAAAGAAAGACCTTCTGATCAATTTTGAAATGATAACAAATACAACGAAGGAGGAGCGAAGCATCGGATAATCCCCGTGGTACAGAAAACAAAATACAAAAAGGAAAAATGGAAAAAATAAAAAAATGAGAGAGTCTCATCGGTGAAAACCTTAGCCGGCACTGTGAGGCGATTGTGAGGTTGAGAGAAATAAAATGAGAGAGTCTCATCGGTGAAAACCTTAATCGGCACTGTGAGATGATTGTGAGGTTGAGGGAATAAATGTGAGAGTCTTATTGGTGAAAACCTTTCGAGGCACCGTAAGGCGATCGTGAGGACTATCAAAAGGAGAAGAGGCAACAAAAAAGAGTATCGGTTTTGGGTCAAAGGCAATTCGGAGTCAGGATAATGATTGGAACGAACTGGGTCAGAGTTTAAATACATGGCATGGTCAGCGGAATCAGCCAGCAAATACCCAGATAAGTTCTGTCATCTCTCCAAAATACCCTTACCTTTCTTTCATTTTTTCTGCATTTCATTGTTTACCTTTTTTGAGAGCTAACTACCAGCTCCCGACAACGAAAGCTGGAACAACACTGGATCAGAAAGGAAAGAAGATTGGGGAAGGGAATAAAGAAGCTTGGCAAACATGGCCAAAGAAAAAGAAAACAAAACAAAAATGGAGAAATGAGAAAAATACAAAAAGAGTCATGCAACATGAGAAAGCAAAAGCAAAGGAAGCAATAAGAAGTGGGGACGGCAGATGCCAGTTGCCAGCGGTTTATATCTAATAAATTTTGTTTCATGCAGGAACAAATTGTCACTAATCACTTTAAAGTGAATGTGACCAATGTGGAAAATTTAAAATACCAAAAAGAGAAAGTCTGCCAATAAGTGAAGAAATTCACGGGCAAGAGATAATTGGTAAAAGAAAATACCAAAAAGAGGAAGGTAACATCTTTTAAAATCCACTCCCGAGTCCTCAGGCTGCGGGAATACATTTCTGCATTCGCATTGCACATTTAAATTCTGTTAGGTGCCCACCTTCAAATACGGGAATATTTTCTGCATCGCATTGCATGTTTAATTTCTGTTAGGTGCCCACCTTCAAATACGGGAATACTTTTCTGCATTGCATTGCACGTTTAAATTATGTTAGGTGCCCACCTTCTAATACGGGAATATTTTTCTCTGCATCGCATTGCACGTTTAAATTCCGTTAGGTGCCCACCTTCTAATACGGGAATACTTTGCATTTGCATTGCACGTTTAATTTCGTTAGGTGCCCACCTTCTAATACGGGAATACTTTTCTCTGCATCGCATTGCACGTTTAAATTCCGTTAGGTGCCCACCTTCTAATACGGGAATATTTTTCCGCATCGCATTGCACGTTTAAATTCGTTAGGCGCCCACCTTCTAATACGGGAATATTTTTCTGCATTTGCATTGCACGTTTAATTTCTATTAGGTGCCCACCTTCTAATACGGGAATACTTTTCCGCATCGCATTGCACGTTTAATTTCCTGTTAGGTGCCCATCTTCTAATACGGGAATATTTTCTGCATTGCATTGTACGTTTAAATTCGTTAGGTGCCCACCTTCTAATACGGGAATATTTTCTGCATCGCATTGCACGTTTAATTTCGTTAGGTGCCCACCTTCTAATACGGGAATACTTTTTGCATCGCATTGCACGTTTAATTTCGGTTAGGTGCCCACCTTCTAATACGGGAATATTTTTCTGCATTTGCATTGCACGTTTAAATTCGGTTAGGTGCCCACCTTCAAATACGGGAATATTTTCTGCATCGCATTGCACGTTTAATTTCGGTTAGGTGCCCACCTTCTAATACGGGAATACTTTTCTGCATCGCATTGCACGTTTAATTTCGGTTAGGTGCCCACCTTCTAATACGGGAATACTTTTCTGCATTTGCATTGCACGTTTAATTTCTGTTAGGCGCCCACCTTCTAATACGAGAATATTTTTGCACATAATGGTTTATACAGTTAAAAGCCCACACTGGGGCAGAAAAAGAAAAAAAAAGGTAGTTTGTTGTTTTGTTTTGAGCAGGTTCAGCTCGAGATCAAGAAAAACAAGAAAATCAACAAAAAAGAGAGTCAACAAGAAAAACAAGAAAATCAACAAAAAGAGAGTCAACAAGAAAAGAAAAATCAACAAAAAAAGAGAGTCAGCATCAAAGAAAATCAACAAAAAAAGGAAGATTCTGCATCACCGGAAAGGGAAGAAGAGCAAAAGCTAGATTAAGAACAATTGTAATTGTAGGATCATAGCTTAGAATAGCTTCTTCATTTTACATTTTCCCCCCGGTGTAATAAGGAGTAACTCAGCATGTCTCAACAGTGTCAATGCAACAGTGAGTCCGGTAGTTTTTTTAAAAACTGCCAGACCTTCCCGAACTACACTGACCTGATTCCTGTTTAGCCCAGGATATATAGGCAACCTCTAAAGCAGGGTGCGGTCAAAAGGTTTCCAAAAATGCTTTCACGGAATGTGCCAATGTGCAAAAATCTTTCATTACTGCTCACTTGTCTTTGCACTGAAACTCTTCGTGTTCCCGAGCAAAGAGGGGCAGCTGTGAGCACATGATTTTTGCACTAAGCATTTAATGGTTATGTACTCCTATTTGTGGGGGCTACGCATGCACGAGGTAATGAGAGTCCGTGCGTAGCTACGGTTATGCTATTATCCGGGTAGTTAGGACTCAAAAGCATGTATACATGGATAAATTGAGAACGCATTGGTAGCTTGAATTGCTTAAGTCACATCGATTTGTAAGTAAATTTCTAAGAGAATTAAACTTCATTTCTTAAATTGTTAAAGGAGAATTGGTTGATCTGAATAAATATTTCCTGATAAGTTCTTATGTGACTGATTGAGCATGTACTTTATGTGTGCTTGCGTCACATGAATGATTCGCGAGCAGGATAAATATTTAATTATGGAACGGGCCGAACGCTTCGGTGATAATAGATGCATCTGCGGTTCATATTGTGAGCACATGATTTTTGCACTAAGCATTTAATTCCAAAATTAAAATAAAATGTTTTTGAGTGCAATTACTTGATTTGTTTGGAATTAGCTATACTTTTGAGTTTGAATAAGTAGAAATTAGAAGAAAATCAAAAAAAAAATAGGCTAAGTAATTAATTTGTTAGTTTAATTAGTTAGATTTTAAGAAAATTAGCAAAATAGTTTAAGTAGGAGAAAATAAGAGGAAAAATAGCAGAAAAATTGCAAAAAATACTAGAAAATTTGAGTAAATAGGAAATTAGGTTTTATAATTTTCCATAAAAGAAAAAAGAAAAAAATATATAAAAAGAAAATACATAAAAATCATTAAAATAACAAGAAAAATACAAAAAATAGCTTGTATATAACAAGACTGGGCCCAATTGAATTGAACTAATAGGCCTAGGTGCATTGGCCCAAAGACTGGCCCGTCTGATCCATATGGAAGATTCAATCTCAGCCGTTCAATCTGTTCAATCTAACGGCAGGGATATTGAGTTGAATTTAGGCTATTAATTAATTGTGATGATCAATCTTGGCCGTCCGTTTCATTTAATCGAAGGGTTGAAGGCCTGGGATCTCATAAGCGGCGAAACGACAGCGTTTTAGTAACGCTTATTCCGAGCCGTTGATCTTCAGCATTTGGACGGTCCAGATCACCTCGTATGACCAGCCTATAAAAGGCTTTGGTCTGAACGATTTTGGCCATTTTACATGCAGCCTAAAACCCTAGCCGCCCCTGGTTCTTCTTCTTCTCCTTTCATCATCTTCTTCATCACCTTCATCTCGGCGTCGGCCATGGAGATCATCACCTTCCACGGTGGTCTCCGGCCACTTCTGTCATCTCCTTTCTCTTCTTCACCTCATAACACACCCAAAACCCAGAAACCTACCCTTCTCCAGAAATCCCGGTCACCGGAATCTTCGCCGGTGACCACCAAACAATAAACCTCACCTTCAAACTAATGCCAATCTCTTCCCCTTCCTCTGATCTACATCCCTATACCACTAGCTCCCCTCGAATCATCCCCAGTCACCTCGAATATTCCAGAGAAGATCGTCGGAACCCTAACTCCGGCGACCCCCAAAATCGAACCACCCAAAGACTATGTCTTTTACACTCCTGAACACCCCCCTGCAACTCAAATCTCAAAAAGGCTTCGTCTTTAAGCCTTAGAAGAAGAATCAGTAATAAAAAAAGGGATATGAAAAGAAGTAAAGAAAAGGAACAAAGAAGAAGAATAGGAGAGTCTGAAATAAGTCAAAAAGAAAAGAGGAAAAAGGGGAAAGCTCGGGGGACAGGCCCCGCTAAGCTAAGTACCCTCGCCCCTTTTTGTGCTTTATTTGTTCCCGTTTATTTGCTTGCATGCATGTTTTCTTTTTGTTTCATTGTTTGTTTTGATGCTTCTGCCTGTTTTTTCTATCTTGAAATTCTGTGATCCATCCATTGTTGCTGGGGTTCTTTCTAATTTGCTTATTGTTCATGTCTCTCTTCTGTGATTTTGTCCTATGTTAGTTTTCTGCTTAGGTTCTCTGATTTGAAAGATTTATTTAGTATTAGGGTTTTGTGATTCATCTTTGACTGTTTTTGTTGCCTTGGTTTGAAAGACCCATGTCAGAGCTAGGTTTTCTTTTCGCTTCGTTCATCTTCATACTTGTCTGTTTCTCTGAGTAAAAGATCTATCTCTCATCTTGTGTTTCTTCATCTTTTGGTGTTGTGATTTCTGATTTATCAGTCTTTGACAACATGATTGTTCCTCTCTGTGTGATTCTTTACATGTTTAAGTCGCCTAGTCATGGATGCTCATATCTTATACTATGTTTGTCTCGATTCTGGCTTTGATTCTTTTTTCTTCTTCTTCATCCTCTGTTTATAGTAGGCTTCTTCATCTTGTTAGTTTTAGATATCTTCTCCGCATGCCTATGTTTTTGGACTCTCATTCTGTGTTAAGTTCACCTTTGTCAACTCTCATTAGTTTGAATGATTCTTCTTCATCTTCATCTTGACCTATCATATGCATACATAAGGCTAGGATTAATACTTGAAAAGAGATCTTAGTTAACATGCCTATGCTATTGTGTGTACTCTGGGCTTATATGAATTCTGTTTCATCTATGACTGGTTGGTTCTTAGAGTTTAACATTCTGAGTATGCTTGTGCCTTGAACCTAAAGGTTTTGGAGTTTTCAATTGTCATATGACTGGAATTTGTAGTAACTAGGTCTAATTTAAAATGGATTCATATGTTATCACATGAAGTTGGATAGTATGGATTGATTAGATAAGATTCAACCATATCAAATTGTCTTTCCTGAGTTTTGTTGATTAATGCATCTTGTCTGGTTCTATGTGTCCTAATATGCAAATCATGTTGAATTTGATTTAGTTTTACTGGTTTTGGTTGAGTTTAAGTGTTTGATCGAAACTGTTGGAACCTTAGGTGGATTGTTTACAGCTGCTAGAATTAGATTCCTAGAAATGGTTAGTTTTTAAATAGGATAGAACTGAAATGAGCAAAATTAGGCTATAAGTTAAATAATTGGCTTAAGAATGGTCAACCTTGCAAAGGGTTGACCTATTCTATAAAGCCCTAACACACGGTCCACTTTAAAAGTGGCTGGTTGTGCAAAAGGGCTATGTTTGCAAATGCAGATTAGCCCAGGCTCTCTTTAGAGCCCTGAACAGCAAAGTGGCCAAACCTGTAAATGGTTTTGGGCCCAAATGTTCAGTGATTGGCTTTAATAGCCAAAGCTAAGTCTCAACTTGAGACTGGCTAGATTTTAAAGAGTTACTTTTAATAATAAAGCAGGCTAGTCCTGCAATTAGCTTTAAATTGGAATAAATTGGTCTTAATTGACTGGAATTAGTTTAAATAGGCTAAAATTGAAATAGTTCTTTAAAGTAGAAGTGGCCAGCCCTTAAATACTAATGCCAGGGCTGGCTATTAGTTAAATAGGTTCAAAAGAAGCTGAAATCTGACCTAGGTAGGCTAGTAAATCAGCAGTGCCCTTAGGGGCACAATTGGGAGTTAAAAAGGTAAAACAGTAAATAGTTTAGAACCTAAGAGGGTAATGGAGTCATTCATGCCCCTGATTTCTGCAATTTTGCAGAGATTTAAGGGTATAATGGTCTCCTAAAAATGGGAAATCTGTAAAAATCTCAAACCCATAAGGATACATTGGTAAAAGGCCCTAAAAGGAATCTTTTAGAACCTTCCAGCACATGCTGGAAGGGTTTTTCATAACTGAAATGGGGCTAAAGTGTATAATTCATGATTTTAGGAGGGGGAAGAGTGGGATTAATCCCATACTTCCTCCCCAAGTCTTCAGCCCTAAAGATAACTATATATACCTCTTAAAAAGGGGCTGAAAAGGGGGTTCCAATTTGAGTAATCTGAAATATATCTGGGTTCCATTTCTTTAGCAATTCTGAAATATATTCTAGCCTAATTAAATATAAAGTTTCAGAGGTAGAAATAACAATAGAATAGTAGAATTTCTGGGTTTCTCTCTCGGATTGCTGCGTCATTTACTTGGGATTTCCTATTGTTGTTGCTGTGGGCTTCTATTTGTTTGATTTTCAACTCATCACTGTTGCATTGCTGATTGAGTCATTGCTGTCTGTTTCTACCCCTTAGAACTCATTGGATTTTCACTTTTGATCCAGGTACATTTTCTGTTCAAGTGAAGTTGTATTGATGCTCTTGATGAAAAAATGAAAAATGGAGATTCAAGTTTAAGTTTATGCTATTTTATAGTTATGATTTAAATTTGTAATTTATTCATTGTAGTCTTCTGTAGTAGCTGAAGAACAAAACCAAACAGAAACAATGTAATAGTTAGTATATTAGAAGTAGTGTAGTAGTAGAATAGTTATAAGTAGTGTAACACTTAGTTAATTAGGTAAAATCTCTAAAATGAAGCTAAAAGACCATCACATAAGTTAATAAGCTCACCTAGTTAATCTGTTTTGTCAATCGTGAGTTCGAATAAGTCTAAAAGGGAAACAAACAGTTGAGTAATGAAGCTGGTTTTGATAATATTAAATAGATTTGGCTCTTATTAAACAACAGTAGTTAATCATATGGTTAATCAGTCTCTGGATATCAATGAGCACAAGAGAGAAAAGGAAGTAGTGATTCGTTTGAGACTAGATCGGTAACATTGATTAAGCCCAAAATTGTAGTATAGCAATGTGTATATAAGTAGTCGTTTAGCTTTTAGATAATATGGTTATTGTCAATAAGCGATTGGGTCGTTTAAACACTGCATCACATAGGCGAAATGTCTCTTTGACTGAGTAATTTTAATATTGATATAAGCCATCAACAGAAAACAAAGAAACGGGGTTAGTTCATTCACTTATTCATTAATTAGTTGTGATATTGGATTAATAATGATATGCTTGTACAGCTATTTCACTCTTTGATTAATAAAATGGTAGTTAAATTTTATTTCTATGTGTCTGATTTACTTTGAGTTCATTACTTTTTCCTTTATTATTGTTTCATTCGATTTGGGCCTAAATCTCTATATGAAGCCGATTGGGCCAGCGAGCAGAAGTCTTAAAACTGCCTGGGCATCAGAGACCTGGGCAGTTCGAACGTATATGAAGAGAAGACCAGGCCCATTAAATAACAGATTTCGACGGGCCCGGAATGTTTAATGTTAGCAATACGAATAAGGCAAAAACAATGTATAGCAAATGTAGTTAAACAAAATAGGACCGGACTCTAAAATTAAATCGGGATGAGCCTCGCCCGAATAACACCGGGGCCCCCATTTAGTAATAAGATAACATAGTAGAATCGGAGAGGCTAATAGTGAATTCCATAGCCTCTCCCAAAGTTAAAAGCCGATATAGACTATCTTAAGGCACGATTTTAATATACCTTCCTATGAATGAGTGCGCACTTGGTGCGACTCAAATCCAAATCTCGGTAAATCTGAAATACACCAAAAGTCATAGGCGTACTGGTTGCGGTATGACTCGAGGCGTGTTTTCGCGATACCGCAAATTCCTAAAAAATGATATTTAACGTAAAAGCACATTATGTTGTTAAAACCTATAATTGAGTTAAACAAAAGTCAAGAACGACAGTGGAGCGACCGTGCTAAAACCACGGAATCCGGGAGTGCCTAACACCTTCTCCCGGGTTAACAGAGTTCCTTATCCGGATCTCTGCTTCGCAAACATTTATAAGAGTCAAAATTCCTCGGATTCGGGATTAACCGGTGACTTGGGACACCATTGTCATTCCCAAGTGGCGACTCTGATTAATCTCTAATAAAATCCCGAACCGATTGTCCTTTAATTGGAAAAACTCCTTCCCTTACGTTATTTTATCCGTCTTGGGTAATTGAGCGTCGGGGTATACCCTACAAGTGTATTTATACGCTTTTAAGTGTTGGGGTAGTAAAAAGGGAGGTGTGACACATATCACTCGACCCTCGATAGTGCTCAATTTACATTCTCTTGGAGTGGATCGTCGACCTCGGCGTGATTTGCGCATGTTTATCTGTTATTTTACAACTGCAAATGTGGAATTGGCTCTACGTGGCTTGATATAGACTGAAGAATAGATTTTGGAAGCCCTTGATTTATTGTTGAAGGTACTTACCTATTTTCCGGGTTTCACAATTTGAATTGTTATATAAATCCATGAGTTTTATCATATTTATAGAATATTGATAATTGACCTCTAGTGAGTGTTGAAGTTGGCCATCTCGTCTCTACCCTGTCGGGATTAGGCGGAATACTCACTGAGTACACGTTGATTACGTACTCATACTACACTTCTGTGCATTTTTGTTTCACAGGTTCATGATATATTAGCAGCATACTGGGCGCAACAACACGGACAATTCGGGGACGAGGTGAGTTGCAGTATGCAAGGCGGCCCCCAGCTCTTTAAAGTCCCTTCTAGTAACTGTATTTCTTTCCTGCATTATATTCCAGACGGATGTTGTGGTGTATTTTATGTCTATATCAGTAGTTGCTCATGCACTTGTGACACCGAGTCCCTGGGATGGTTTCACTGAATTTTTGTACTAATTGGTATTATTTAAATTTAAATTTGAGAAATGACCTTATTTTTTTATGTGAAATAGAAGGAAAAACCTTAGATTTTCAACAGTATTAAAAGAGGAAATTAATTGGTAATCTAATTGGCTGGCCTGAAAGTGATGTCCGGTGCCATCACGATCCCTAGTAGATTTTGGGTCGTGTCAACATGGTATCAGAGCTCTAGGTTCCTGTCGCTCTCACAAGTCATGAGCAAGTCTAGTGGAATCTCACGGATCGGTACAGAGACGTCTGTACTTATCCTCGGGATGCTGCAGGACTATTAGGAGTACTTCCCTTCTTAATTTCCTTTTCGTGCAGTTCGATTCATTGAGGCTTATGCCTTTGATTTCTTCCTACTCAATCTTACGCGAGCACTTGCTATAAATTGAAAGTGGAAGGATTGTTATTGTCACACCTCCTTTTTTCCGCTGACCGCGAGGGCGCAAAATATAAAAGAGAGTTTTTCCAATTAAAGGACAACCAAAACGGGATTCATTTATTGAGAGATTCGGAGTCGCCACTTGGGAGATTTATGGTGTCCCAAGTCACCGGTTTGAAACCCGAATTGAGGAAAGGTTTGACTCTATTTAACGGTCCGCGAACCAGAAATCCGGATAAGGAATTCTGTTAACCCGGGAGAAGGTGTTAGGCATTCCCGAATTCCGTGGTTCTAGCACGGTCGCTTAACTGTCATATTCGGCTTATTTATCTGATTTTTACAGTTATATACTTAATTCAAATTAATATCCCTTTACCACTTTTATTATTATTATTATTTACGAAAGAGAATGTCGCCTAAAAATATGTTTCGAATCACGTCACATGAAATGCACCCGGATCCTCGACACACTCTTATTCAACATTTTGGGATTTGGATTTGGGCCGCATGAAATGCACACCCGTATTTAAGAAGGTAAAATTATTAAAATACGCGCCTAGAGCGATTACTTATTTACATTTTTTCTGAGAAGGCTAGGAAATTCGCTAAGAAACGGCACATCTCGAAATCTAAATATTTTACATATACATTTATGAGAGCCCCGCGATTTGTATAATTTTGTTAGGCGAGGCACACCTCTAATTCTAATTTAAAAGCAAACTACATTCCGCTATATTTATTTAAGAGTCAATTCAAGATTATTTACAACATGTTGCAAGCCACACCACATGAAATGCACTTGTGGTTCACGACACTCTTTATTTAACCTTGTTCAAATATGTAGTCGGGTCACATGAAATGCACCCCCGATTCCTTTAATCTAATTACGTCGTTTAAAGAATAACGAACCAATTTCCATAATGTGACAACATCGTGCTCAACTATAACCAATTCGAGTAAACATACGAGTAGCTAACTAAGTGAGCAAATTCAAGACTATGGTGAACAATTACATAAACAACGGAAGCATAACTAGTTGGCGAGCATATGAAGGATTAGTCATTTTTATTAGCTAACTTCGACATTGCATGTTCAACAAAATCATATATTTACAAAAATAGTCTGAACCATACGAAACTAAATCAAATACGAAACACTCCAAAATATTAGCGAGAAGAACAATATCGGAAAAGAACATGCACCTTTATTTCTGCATATTTTTTCAACGTACACAACGAGAAAACGAACCTTTTATGACGATCTCGAACCTCGACCTCTCCGGACAGAACTCGAATCAAACGACGACCTCGACTGAAGTTATACCTCGTCGGACGACGAACAACGACGGAGGGAGCTGGTGGTTTTTCGTTACCTCTTACTGTTTGTGTATTGTCTCCTAAAAAAATGCAGCAACCGAACAGTCCCCAACCGTGTCTCCCGTGTGTTTTCTCTCTATCTCTGTATATGTTTTTCCCGTTTTTTCTCCTTCTTCAATCTTCTTTTCTTTCTCTTCTTCTTTTCTTCTTTTCTTTCTCTTCTTCTTTTCTTTTGTTTTTCAATAGTTTTCGTTTTCTCTGTTTTCCAAATCCCTTTCTTTGTTTTCAATCCCCCCTTCATCCGTTCTCTCTTCTTCTTTTTAAAGAAGAAGAGTATGGTATTATATTTTTTTTATTTATTTATTTATTATTTTGTTTTAAAAAATAAGCTCCATGCCTTTTTTTTGTTTTTTTCTTCTTGTTTTTATCCCTTTGTCTTTTTCTTCTTGTCTTTGTTCTTATTCCCCATCCATTATGTATTGTCCCCCTTAGTGTAGTGGACTCGGTTTATTACGAGCTAGGTCCGAAAATTATAAAACCGGGTAGTTTGAACCCGAATATTATTCTTCGCCGGAACCGAAAATGGTGTTATTTAATTAATCCTAGGTAATCAAAATAACTATAATACTTATAATAAAAATAAAACTATTTTTTTATATTTTTCAAGTTTAAAATAACTACAAAATATTTATGAAACTATTTTTTATTATTTTCGTTTTTATAAAAAGATAAAAATATAAAGTACTATTTTTATATTTTTCAAGTTTAAAATAACTACAAAATATTAATGAAACTATTTTATTATTTTCGTTTTTTATAAAAAGATAAAAAATATAAAGTACTATTTTTGTATTTTTCAAGTTTAAAATGACTACGAAACATTAATAAAACCATATTTTGTTATTTTTCATTTTGAGGTAAAAATAAAGTAGAAGAGTTAAATTTAGCTAAAATAGCTATATTAAAACTAAACTAAATATTTTACGCTAAAAATATAGAAAATCTCGGGAGGGTCAAAAATCACGCGTTTACAGCTGCCCCTCTTTGATTGAAAACACAAAGAGTTTTCAGACAAAGAACGACTAGACAAGTGTTTTTGACCCGACCCTTATTCGGAGGGACTAAACTAAAAGAAGAGGAATGTGACCGAGCCCTTGTATCTGAGCTGCCTACATATCCTTGGCTATAAAGGAATCAAGCCACGTGTAGTTCGAAAGTGAGTGAGGAAGGGGTATACCGAGGTGGAGAGCCAGTCGAGGTGTCGTTCCATCGAGGTTCTGTTCCATCGAAGTTCCGGTCCGTGGTCCTGCTATTACATCAAAAATCAAAACATGAGAAAGACTAACTAAGCCTATCAACTACTAGTTACAAGATTCCTATCTATAAGTCTTCCGAAGCTTGATCTTGAGTATTGGTTGGTGCTTCATGCGGACTCTAAATTTGAAACTTGATACTTGCTAGTTGCAGGTGCTGCTTTTCGAATCAAGACCAGGTATACAGTGCTTGTGACCTCGGCCATGTCTTGAGCATGACACATCTTTCATCAACTTCTGCATTTTGGATTGGCTTCATGCCTCTTTTTTTTTTTTTTTTTTTTTTTTTTTTTTTTTTTTTTTCCTTCGAAGTCTGAATCTATCTTTTCTGATCCTTGTTGCCTTCCTTCTGATTCATGCTGGGGATTTCCGTTACACTCTGCCGCTTTCCTTAAACAACTTCAAAATAAATCGCCACTCCATTCTTCAGCGGGCTCCCTGACTTCAACTACAATTTCAAAATTAAATTGCCACTCCATTCTTCGGGCGGGCTCCCCGACTTCCACTACAACTTCAAAATAAATCGCCACTCCATTCTTCGGGCGGGCTCCCCTGACTTCCACTACAACTTCAAAATAAATCGCCACTCCATTATCCAGGCGGGCTCCCCGACTTCAACTACAATTTCAAAATTAAATCGCCACTCCATTCTTCGGGCGGGCTCCCTGACTTCAACTACTACTTCAAAATAAAATCGCCACTCCATTCTTCAGGCGGGTTCCCTGACTTCAACTACAACTTCAAGACTAAATCGCCACTCCATTCTTCAGGCGGGCTCCCTGGCTTCAACTACAACTTCAAAATGAATCGCCACTCCATTCTTCAGGCGGGCTCCCTGACTTCAACTATAACTTCAAAATAAAATCGCCACTCCATTCTTCGGGCGGGCTCCCCGACTTCAACTACAACTTCAAAATAAATCGCCACTCCATTCTTCAGGCGGGCTCCCTGACTTCAACTACTACTTCAAAACTAAATCGCCACTCCATTCTCCGGGCGGGCTCCCTGACTTCAACTGCAACTTCAAAATAAAATCGCCACTCCATTCTTCGGGCGGGCTCCCCGACTTCAACTACTACTTCAAAATAAAATCGCCACTCCATTCTCCGGGCGGGCTCCCCGACTTCAATTACTACTTCAAAATAAAATCGCCACTCCATTCTCCGGGCGGGCTCCCCGACTTCAACTATAACTTCAAAACTAAATCGCCACTCCATTCTCCGGGCGGGCTCCCGACTTCAATTACTACTTCAAAATAAAATCGCCACTCCATTCTCCGGGCGGGCTCCCGACTTCAACTATAACTTCAAAACTAAATCGCCACTCCATTCTCCGGGCGGGCTCCCCGACTTCAACTACAACTTCAAAACTAAATCGCCACTCCATTCTCCGGGCGGGCTCCCGACTTCGACTACAACTCACTAATTTCATCATATCCATGATCACCTTCCTTTGCCTTTTGTACCATTTTCTTCCGAATTATCTTGTCTTGGAATTGCTTTCCCCCCGGGTCGTATTACTTTTCTTTTGGCTGCTGGGGATATCTTTGGAACTTGTTACTCACTCGTGGGGATGATGTTGCCTGAGGAAGTATTCTTTGTTTCCTTCACCCCTCATTCTCTCTGGGACTCGTCGGAGGTTGAAATGTTATGGACTCTGGGGATTATCCTGGCGGGGGACCCCTTTTCCTCTTCCTTCTTCCCATTCTTCCTCTGGGACTCAGGTGCTTGAATTTGCGCCGGGAACTCTTGTTGTAACCCTCTGCTTTTTGGTGGGCTACTGGTTTCAAGACCTGCAATGTAAAGATTGAAGACTTGCCTTTTGTTATACAGGTAGGCGCCTGCTTTTAGTAGCAACTTTTGAATTAAAAATGCATGCTGGCAATAATTTACAAAATATGCATAGGACAATGTAAGATAAAACATACGTAAAATATCCTATTCGAGGGCGGATGGTCCCGTCGTATCCTATTTGAGGGCGGATACTCCCATCGTATTCTATTCGAGGGCGAATACTCCCATCGTATTCTATTCGAGGGCGAATACTCCCATTGTATTCTATTCGAGGGCGAATACTCCCATCGTATTCTATTCGAGGGCGAATACTCCCAATGTATCCTATTCGAGGGCGAATACTCCCATTGTATTCTATTCGAGGGCGAATACTCCCATTGTATTCTATTCGAGGGCGAATACTCCCATGAGATCAATGTATGAAAGTGAACAAACCTGAGACGTCCTGTTCGAAGGTGGACAAACCTGAAACATCCTATTTGAAGGTGGACAAATCTGAGACGTCCTGTTTGAAGGTGGACAAACCTGAAACATCCTATTTGAAGGTGGACAAACCTGACATGTCATCTTGAATTGCCTTCCTCGTTTCTCCGAGAAAATTTTCAACAACGACAGAAAATGTTCTGCCCCAGTATTGGTGTTCTTCCTTGTGGCATGACTTTCTGCTATCAATAGCACTTTCTTTCCCTGTTTCAAATCATAGAAAAATTGTTAGTTCAAAACATTGTTAGTGGTTGTGCCGCTCTTGTGGGGTGGTTTTTCCTTTTCCCATTTTCCTCGCTCGGGATTCCCAAAACTTGTTGGGGAATGATTTCATTTGTTGGAGATGATATTCCTGCTGGGGATGGGTTTTTCCATTTATCCCTTCCCCGTTCTGTGTTTCTCAACTTGTTGGGGGTTATTTTGTTGAAGATGAGATTTCCTTTCTTCCTTTACCACTCTGTGTTGTCCGACCACCTCGGAACTTGCTGAAGATAACACTGCCGGTGGATTTTCAATTCCTCAAAATTGGTGTTTCACTCTTCTTGAAGGTTGTTGAGGATGACACTGGTTCGAAGACCATTTCCCTTAAGACTTTCCTTCTTCCCCAAGTGGGTATTGACTTCCAGAAAATTTTCAAACTGAAAAGAAAATTTTCTGCCCCAATTTAATAATCTTCTTCGCACCCTACTTCTCTGCCGTCAATGGCATTTCCTTGCTTTGCATAATAATTGGAAAGTTGGTGGCAAGTTTTGAAGTCATTTCTCACTTGTTCTGACTAGACAGACTTTGATGGGATATTTTTGATAAAAATGAGAAAGATAAAAAGAAACAAAATAGAAGACAAAGGAAAAAAGAAAATGACTCTCTAGCAAGAAATATCTATAAAAACTTATCAAACACGAATACCAACTCTACTGGTCATGACATGCACATATGGCCTATCCTTCATCGTTAATTTCCTTTCACGATTTCTGTCTCGTGATTTCCATCCGATTATCACCTTTATTCGACTTGTAGTGCCCGAAGGGTTTTCACTTTCAAGCCTCTCTCATTTTGATTTTCTCTCAGCTTTCGTCGCCTTATGGTGCCTGTGAAGGTTTTCACCGGTAAGACTCTCTCATTTGTATCACTTTTAGCTGGGGATTGGGGTGTCACCGCCAAGACTCTCTCGTATTTCCTTTCTGCTGAGAATCAGCGTCTTTTCTGTTGAGAATCAGCGTGTTATATTATGCGGCATCTTTTGAAGACTGATCGGAAGGTCTTTCTTTGGACCGTAATGTGGGATTTGGATAGGGCTAGAAAGAAAGGGTATTGAAGGGTCAAAACAAAATCAATTTTGGGTTCAAAATTTACAACCTTCGAACCTAAATTTATTTACAATAAACACAATTTTTCTTTGCCCCAGTTTTTTACTTGGGGATTTTTATTTCTTTATTTACACTATGACCGAGCTGTGAAGCGCCTACGTATCCTCTTTAAGGAATCAGGTCAAACGTAGTTCCCAATTCCTTCTTTTCATTTTTTTTTCATCATTTTTTCATTTTTTTTTCTTTTCTTTTTCGTTCCTTTTTGGTTGTTTTTGTTTTTTTCTCTTTTTCTTTCTTTATCTTCCCCATTTGTGTTTCTAATTTTGGTACCGATTCCGAAGGAGGGGTATGAAAGAAACCAAAATAAGGCTCGAAGGGTTAACGAAGGATAAAGTGTTTGGGTAGCAGAACAAAATGCCTTCGTCATTCCAATCTTCAAAACATGCCAAGTACAAACAACATATTCACGACATCTTCTGGTTGTGCTAGGAGTGATAACCATATCGTCCATTCGCCTTTTTCATCCGTCATTTTAAAGTATTGCTGGACGACACTTCCATTTCAGTATCACGAGCGAACCCCATGTCAGCATGGCCATTTTGCCCTTAAGGCTTTCTTTGTTTTTTACCCGCCCCAAATTTCACGTGACTCGGGTTCCAAATAATCTCAAATCATTATTTCTTTTAAAATGCCATGATTATCTTCCAATTCCTTCATGATTAACTTTTAAGATCAGGCCACAATTATGCGTGCATGTCATGTCACTAGTGTTGACAGAAAAATGACGATAAAGAAGAAAGACTTAAATCAAAGAAAAATGACTCGAAATAATGGCAAACAAGAGAGTTGCATTAGACGAACTAGAAATGAATTAATACAACAAAACAAACACAATAAACTTGGGTACACCCTTGGAACAAACCTACACAATACTAAATGAGGTATTACGACCAATAGAAAACTGGACAAAATAGAACGACAAAAGGGTTTGAGTTACATGACAATATCCTCATTACAACCCTGAAATAATCTGGACGACAGAAATGACAACAAAATAAGCCACCAAAAACTTCATTCTGGTTGACCAAGAAATGGAGAGTCTTCCCGATTACCAAGCACGATATTTTGGCCACTGAGCTTCGCATCAATATTACCAAGGCCACTTATTTGCTTCGACATTTTCAGCTTTAGTCAATACATCCCCACAAAGCGTCCATCATGGCGTGCAGGTAAAGGACTCTATGCGATATTCTTGGTGTCACTATCTTGGATCATAATCGGGTTTTCCTGGATCTTCTGTTTCCGGTTCACCACAAACCAACCACCTCAATTCTCAACAATTCAAAATAAAATATGGTAGAAATGGAATCAGTGAGTCCTTATCCATATTTTTTGCTTACTTCTTTTTCTTTTTCTTTTTTCTTTTTTCTTTTTTTTTTCTTTTTTTTCTTTTTTTTTTCCTTTTTTTTTCATTTTTTTTTCATATATATACATATACAATTGTGGTCGAATCTTATGGAGATTGCCTACGTATCATGACCCCGCATGAATCAGACCGAGCGTAGTTCTTGCAAATTAATGCAAGAAATAAAGAAATGTTTATTTGATTTTTTTTGATTTCTTTTTTTTCTTTGAAGGAAAATTATAGAAGCCGACTCCAACTACAAACTTGTGTAGGAGATTTCTACAAGAAAAAGAATATTTTTTAGTGTCAATTATGACTATTTCTACAAAATTGGCCACATAATGGCTTATTTGACAAAATGACTATTTTTGCAAAGTTTACTTAAGAAAGATAAACTTGAGATATTTTTTTATCTTGTGGCTCATGGAGCATCGTTCGGCATCGCCATAAACCAACACTAGACTATTTTTCATAAATTGGCCATGTAATGGCATATTTAGACAAAGTGGCTCTTTTTGCAAAATTTTATTTAAGAATATGCAAACTCAAAATTTTTTATCCTGGGGCCTATGGGGCATCGTTCAGCACCGACACAGGCCAACACAAGACTGAGGAAGTTAAAATGCAAAAATGTGGCTATTTCAGCAAAACTCCGGCCATGTAATGGCTTATTTGATAAAGTGGTTATTTTTGTAAAGTTGAGTGAACTTGATTTTTTGCGGATACATCCTTTCGCATTTCCGCGAGGGAATATTTCCAGGCCGTGTCCAAAATTATTTACAAATGACTCAAAGTGGCTATTTTTGCAAAAACGGCCTTCCGACGTCCTTTTAAGGGACATTCGGCTTATTTTAAGCAAGAATAGCATTACCCGACTTATTTATAACAAAAATAAAAATTTTGACATTTTTGGTTATTTTTGCAAAAAGGGTGTGAACCGGACTTGATTTTGCGGCTATGGCCTTGCAATATTTCCACAAGGAATATTTCAAGGTCGTGCCCGCAAATTATTAAAAATGATTCAAAGTGGCTATTTTTGCAAAAAAACAGCCTTCCGGTGTCCTTTCGGAACATTCGGCTATTTTCAAAAACAGCGTCACTTCGATTTTTTGACAAAATTAAACACACACATTTTTTTTTGATTTTTTAAAGGGGTGGTTGGACCCGATGAGGGTTGCCTACGTATCCCACCTAATGGGGAGAATCAAACCAGCGTAGTTCGGTCAAACAAACTACATCTGTAAAGGAAACAAACTATTTATTATTTTTTCACACATTTTATTTTTAAGTTTTTTTTTTTAAAAATTCTTTTTTTTTTAAAGTAAGACAAGAGAAACTATTTTGAAATCACATATTTTTTATTTTACAACAAACGTTTTTTTTTCTTTTTAAGTAAAAAAAACAAACTATGTTGAAACTATTTTTTTTATCACACATTTTTTTATTTTTCAACAAACGTTTTTTTTTCTTTTTAAGTAAGTAAAAAAACAAACTATTTTGAGACTATTTTTTTTTTCATTTTCCTCAATATATAAAAAAACGGTTAGCCTGCAAGTCTGAAGCAAATATATACATAAAACAAACAGGATGCAGCAGGATGGTCTTTTCATTTCAGGTCACCTGTCCTAGACGGACCCAACCCCTGTGTTGAGTCCCTAAGTCAAATGCAACATGATGCAAATAAACGTTCCTACTAGGGATCCGGCATGAAACTTTGTTATTCTAGGTTTAAAAACCTGGGTTTATTGTTCTAGACCTGGCTTACCCGAGCGGACAACTCGAGCCGAGGAGGAGGCAGCAACCCGGGAATACAGAAGCTTCACCGGTTTTGCAACTTATCCAAACCTCGTTCTAAGGTGGGAATTAGACACTATACAGAAAAGAAGTCACACGAAGTGCACCCTTCTTCATGATTTAGAAGACTCAAAGAGGAGATTGGTTTCGGCACAATTTATATGTACAGTTCAAAAAAATATCAAAGCGATAAAAATATCATTTTGCACATTAATACAAACATATAATAAAATCAGATAATAAATAAGCCAAATACAACAATTATTCCAAGCTCGAATTCTTAAACCCTGAACCAGTGGTTCTGGGTTTATCGTCCCCAGTGGAGTCGCCAGAGCTGTCACACCTCTTTTTTCCGCTGACCGCGAGGGCGCAAAATATAAAAGAGAGTTTTTCCAATTAAAGGACAACCAAAACGGGATTCATTTATTGAGAGATTCGGAGTCGCCACTTGGGAGATTTATGGTGTCCCAAGTCACCGGTTTGAAACTCGAATTGAGGAAAGGTTTGACTCTATTTAACGGTCCGCGAACCAGAAATCCGGATAAGGAATTTTGTTAACCCGGGAGAAGGTGTTAGGCATTCCCGAATTCCGTGGTTCTAGCACAGTCGCTTAACTGTCATATTCGGCTTATTTATCTGATTTTTACAGTTATATACTTAATTCAAATTAATATCCCTTTACCGCTTTTATTATTATTATTATTTACGAAAGAGAATGTCGCCTAAAAATATGTTTCGAATCACGTCACATGAAATGCACCCGGATCCTCGACACACTCTTATTCAACATTTTGGGATTTGGATTTGGGCCGCATGAAATGCACACCCGTATTTAAGAAGGTAAAATTATTAAAATACGCGCCTAGAGCGATTACTTATTTACATTTTTTCTGAGAAGGCTAGGAAATTCGCTAAGAAACGGCACATCTCGAAATCTAAATATTTTACATATACATTTATGAGAGCCCCGCGATTTGTATAATTTTGTTAGGCGAGGCACACCTCTAATTCTAATTTAAAAGCAAACTACATTCCGCTATATTTATTTAAGAGTCAATTCAAGATTATTTACAACATGTTGCAAGCCACACCACATGAAATGCACTTGTGGTTCACGACACTCTTTATTTAACCTTGTTCAAATATGGAGTCGGGTCACATGAAATGCACCCCCGATTCCTTTAATCTAATTACGTCGTTTAAAGAATAACGAACCAATTTCCATAATGTGACAACATCGTGCTCAACTATAACCAATTCGAGTAAACATACGAGTAGCTAACTAAGTGAGCAAATTCAAGACTATGGTGAACAATTACGTAAACAACAGAAGCATAACTAGTTGGCGAGCATATGAAGGATTAGTCATTTTTATTAGCTAACTTCGACATTGCATGTTCAACAAAATCATATATTTACAAAAATAGTCTGAACCATACGAAACTAAATCAAATACGAAACACTCCAAAATATTAGCGAGAAGAACAATATCGGAAAAGAACATGCACCTTTATTTCTGCATATTTTTTCAACGTACACAACGAGAAAACGAACCTTTTATGACGATCTCGAACCTCGACCTCTCCGGACAGAACTCAAATCAAACGACGACCTCGACTGAAGTTATACCTCGTCGGACGACGAACAACGACGGAGGGAGCTGGTGGTTTTTCGTTACCTCTATGTCGTGTATTGTCTCCTAAAAAAAATGCAACAACCGAACAGTCCCCAACCGTGTCTCCCGTGTGTTTTCTCTCTATCTCTGTATATGTTTTTCCCGTTTTTTCTCCTTCTTCAATCTTCTTTTCTTTCTCTTCTTCTTTTCTTCTTTTCTTTCTCTTCTTCTTTTCTTTTGTTTTTCAATAGTTTTCGTTTTCTCTGTTTTCCAAATCCCTTTCTTTGTTTTCAATCCCCCCTTCATCCGTTCTCTCTTCTTCTTTTTAAAGAAGAAGAGTATGGTATTATATTTTTTTTATTTATTTATTTATTATTTTGTTTTAAAATAATAAGCTCCATGCCTTTTTTTTGTTTTTTTCTTCTTGTTTTTATCCCTTTGTCTTTTTCTTCTTGTCTTTGTTCTTATTCCCCATCCATTATGTATTGTCCCCCTTAGTGTAGTGGACTCGGTTTATTACGGGCTAGGTCCGAAAATTATAAAACCGGGTAGTTTGAACCCGAATATTATTCTTCGCCCGGAACCGAAAATGGTGTTATTTAATTAATCCTAGGTAATCAAAATAACTATAATACTTATAATAAAAATAAAACTATTTTTTTATATTTTTCAAGTTTAAAATAACTACAAAATATTTATGAAACTATTTTTTATTATTTTCGTTTTTATAAAAAGATAAAAATATAAAGTACTATTTTTATATTTTTCAAGTTTAAAATAACTACAAAATATTAATGAAACTATTTTATTATTTTCGTTTTTTATAAAAAGATAAAAAATGTAAGTACTATTTTTGTATTTTTCAAGTTTAAAATGACTACGAAACATTAATAAAACCATATTTTGTTATTTTTCATTTTGAGGTAAAAATAAAGTAGAAGAGTCAAATTTAGCTAAAATAGCTATATTAAAACTAAACTAAATATTTTACGCTAAAAATATAGAAAATCTCGGGGAGGGTCAAAAATCACGCGTTTACAGTTATGGCACTACAAATGTGGTGCAGGATGATTTTCCCGGTAAAGTTGATTGGGCTATTATAATCACATTCGGAGGGGATTTGTATTATTTTAGCTTAGTAATAGAACTTTTGGGAGCCTTGAGGCTAGGCACAGGTTGCCGTAATGCTTATGAGCGATTATTCCGCAGTATTATTGTGATAGTAGGATGTTTGCTCACGTGACATGCAGTGAATGAATAGAAGGGAGGTTTACTTAGTGTGTAATCAACGAGATTCAGTATCTTATTCATGGCAAGTGAAAGTCAATCGAACCAAGTATGGTCAGATGTGGATTAGTGGAAGTAATGAAATGTGGTAATTGCAAGCGTGAATGAGTTCTCTCCTTTATTGGGGTGCTGTTGTCCTAATTGGACGTATTAAGTTTATCGGTGTTATGATCTTCTATGATCAGCCCTTGGGGCAAGATATTGTGAAATGGTATTGGAAATACAACTATCAGATATTGCGGATGCGGTTGTTCCTGACTGAATCAGTACTGCAAATGCTGTGATTTGATAAAGAAGACCTTCGGCAAGGTTTGGGACTTATAGCAAATTGTGGGTTCAAGTTCTATGAAGATAAATTTTATTAAGACAACAACTGAGTATCAAAAGATGAAAAAGACACATGAAAGGTGTCCAACGGAGTTTTTTTAAACATCTAAAGGGTCAGGCTGAGGAAGCACAAGCCGAGCAGTTGATTTAAGAAGTGAGTTTGCCCAAAGTGGGAGAGCAGCGGAGCTGCATAGGGGCTTGGTGATTAGAAAACTATTCTCCTTAAGGGAGTCTGGAACGATTTGAGAATATCGCAATGGGGATTTTAGTGACGGAAAATAAAAGTTGGTAGACTAACTCGAAGAATAGTGTTGTTATGTGGCAGGAGATTGTATATGATAGAAGGGAGATGCTTGGAGTGAAGAAAGACGTAGCACGACTTTGAATCGAAGGGGAATTGTTGTGTGAATAGTGTTAATGATTTGGAGAATCCAATTGGGTTTCTACGGTAAGGCATCGAGAATGCCAGCGATTGCTGGTGCGGAGGTGGATGCTGATTTAGAATATGAGAGATGGGGATTTACATGAGAATCCCGAAAATTTGTAGTGGATGGTTGCGCAAAGTTTTGTCAACAAGAGGTTAAGAATAATGGTGAACTCTAGACTACTGTGATAGTGGCTTCAAGCTAAGTGGGAGAGTCCCACCGTTTATGATTTGGGCTTCATGGTTAGCTACTTGCGAAGTTCCTGGTTAATAGCATACTGAAGGGTTGTCTCAGCTACGAAAAACTACCTTAAGTAGTAAATATGTTCTATGTTTGGCCATATGGCCCCATGTTCAATCTTGGGAAAGGATTCAGCATGTGTGCCTTGTATTGAAGCGGGTTCTAAAGGGAGTAATTCTGCTAGGTGCCTTATCGAGAGGATACTCTTGTGTTATGAGATCTATGTAGTTGATTAAATTCGGGACCAAGTCAGAGCGGGTGGCTCTCAGTAACGGTCCTAGTGAATTCAATAGGTAAAGTGTGGTGCCTAATAATGTCCAGTTTATAGGCATAATTGAGAATCAATCTTGGAAAGCAGCTTATAAGAAGTGGCACGGAACGTTTCGTGATGGTTGGCTTGTGATGTAGCAATTGGGAGGTACAAAATGGTTCGAAGGGGTTGAGACCGCATGGTCTCATGGTTCAACGTCAATCAAGATGAGTGTAGATGGAGCGTGTTATGTGTTGGAGAGAATTGGTACTATTTCCAAAGCACTCAAGGATAAATTGGAATGAAAGGGGATTGATTAGCCACTGTTAAATTTGGGCATGATGGGATTTGTGATCAGTTCATTCAGCGTGATCAAGTTGTGTGTATGGTTTGTAGCGGTATGTATTAGGCTTGTCAGCCGCCGCATTGATGTTGTTCCGGAGCCTTCTATTGCTAAGGCTCGTTGTGTAGAAGCAAATTCCGAAAAGGGTTATGGTGGCGTGGACCACTACTTGCAGATTTGCATATTCTACAGCATGAGAATTTTCCTGTGTGTTGCTATAATTCTCTTGAAGTGAGTAAAGTGCGAGTTATTATATGACGAAGTGTGGAGATATTAATGATTTCGGAGTTATGATATCGTGTATTGGCACGTTGTGCAGTGAGTAACGTGGAAATTCAAAGTGAGGATCAAGGTTGCAGTTCGGTGTTGACGAGGATGTCACAGGCTCGGATGAGCAAGGAAAGGGTTGAATGGTTAGAGTAAATTGGTATTGGCTTCCGAGTCACCTAAAATTGATGTTTTGTGAAAAAGGCTTTGTATCCTGGACAAGGATTCTTGATCGCTTTTAAGCGTTGGTGCGACTGATGGTTGGAATGAGCAGACTTGATATTTATTTTAGAAGACTGTGGGAGTGTGTCCCACGGGACGATTGTGTAAGTGTGGCATGTGGTCACTTGATTGACTAAAGAGTTAAACAAGTATAAGGATTGTGATAATAACATTTTTTTGAGAAATTATGCCTGGAGGGCACTTTGTTTACTAGGTTATGAACTGGTGAGGTTGCTCCGGTCATGACAGTTATTCTTATGTGTCATGAGGAAGAGAGAGTTATTATGGGCCTTTGAAAGGATATTAGCCAAGTTGGTGCAATAAAAAATCAGCGTGAAATCAATAGATTGATCTATATATGTGAACGGGGCTTCATATCAGCCAGTCGTGTTCGTTTCAGTGGGTGTTCCTTATAGAGGAACAGTTAGGGTGTTATTTTTGTCATCAGCTATCCCAAGTAGTGGTGTATTGTGCCGTATAAGTTGTGAGATGGCTTGGTAAATTTTTATGTGATAAGATTCCCCGTGGAAATGATGTTATGTGAGCGGAATTGCTCTTGAGATTCAGATTGTACATCGCACCTTAGTTGTGCTTGCATTTTGTAGCCTATAGCGCTATGTGTTTCCTCATGGATGGTATTATGCACTTAGCGTTCTTACGATCAAAATTCGATATTCTTATTGTAATTAGAAGATTTTGCTCGAAGTGCAATCTCCTTATGTGAGATCTATGTGTGGATAGGGTGGCACGCCGCCATGAGTTTGTTATTTGGATCAGGTTACGCACCGCAACAGTCTGATGTCGGGTCTAGTTTTCTATATGCTATTTCCTTATGTGTTTCGTTTCCTATCTTCTAAGGAAAACCCCTATTAGTGCGAGGTTTAGATAATTCCTTCTAGAATTCGATTTCATGTTTGTGTCGTGTTCGAATTGGTGGCCTATTGGCGCACAGTAACATTGTACGTGATTTTATCAGTTTCTGGGGTGGCTTATTGCCTAAGCAGTTGTATCGGATGGAACGAGATCCCTTGATTTAGGATTCTATGCAATCCAGTTATATGAGGTATGTTATGGGGTTAAGACCATTGTTGGGTTCAGAATGAGGTGGAGGCCTTGTCAAGAGTGTAGACCTAAGTTTTGTTGCCTCGACAATTGATTATGAATTCAGATATATCTCTTCTGTCGTGGCGGTACGGTAAAGGTTAGAGTAAGGCCTATACATGTCATGGGGTAGAATGGGAGTATCAGATCAGTAGGATCATGGCTAAGTTAATCAGAGAATATTATGGCGACCTCGTGGAGTTAATGATGCAAAGTGTGAAATCAACAAACTTATGCGGTCGTATTTGAGTACAACGTGTGGTGATTGAAATGGTGATTGTATCTTGGAAACAGGCTTGGCATAGGATTCTAGATGTTGGAATCAAACCCTAAGGCTTATTTGCTTGAATAAAAGGGAATATTTTTAGAATTTATCAAGCTTATGTGCTCATTAAGTTGTGGTAGCACCGGAAGCTGCATGGGGTGCTAAACAGTGATTTCAGATCACTCAAGTACAATTCTCACCACGTTCGAGGACGAACGTATGTTTAAGTGGGAGAGAATGTAATAATCTGACCGGTCATTTTGAGTACTAGCACCCCGTTCAGCAGTCGAAGGCCATGAACTAATTCATTTTAGGTATTATGACTTGTACGCGTGGTTGAAATTTGATTTCGGGAAGTTCAGAGTTGATTTGGGAAGAGAATTCTCATTTCGGAAGCTTAAAGTTGGAAGAATGAACTAGGATTGCAATTTTTAATAAATGACCTCGGAATCGGGATATGAAGGTTCCAGCAGGTTCGTATGATAATTTCGGGCTTGGGCGTATGCCCGGTGCGGGTTTTGGATAATCCGGGAGCATTTTGGCGCCCATTGTAGAAGTTAGCATTTTAGAAGAAATTTCATAAGTTTGGCTTGAAGTGAATTTCAAGGTTATTGATGTCCGTTTGGGATTCCGAGACTGAGAGTAGCTCCGTATGGTGGTTTTGGAGTTGGGAGCGCGATCAAAAGTGAATTGGGAGGTCCGTAGGTCATTTTAAAACCATTTGACTAAATATAGAAATTTGAAGGTTTTTGAAGAGTTTGACCAGGGGGTTGACTTTTTGATATCGGGGTCGGAATCAAATTCTGGAAGTTGGAGCAGGTCTGTAATGTCGAATATGACTTGTGTGCAAAATTTGAGGTCAATCGGACGTGTTTTGGTAGGTTTAAACATCAGAAATAGATGTTTGAAATTTTAAAGTTCATAAACTTGAGTTTGGGGTGTAATTCATAATTTTAGCATTGTTTGATATGATTTGAAGCCTCGAGCAAGTCCGAAATGTGTTTCGAGATTGGTTGGTATGTTTGGTTGGGGTCCCGGGGGCCTCAGGTGGATTCCGGGTGGTTAACGGATTGATTTTTGCTTCGTGAGGAAGGCTGGTTTGCTAGTATTTGTACACCATAGATTTAATCTATGCGATCGCAAGAGAGGGATGCGGTTGCATAGAGCATTAGTTGAGGGGGAAAAATTTAGCCTATGCGATCGCAATGGGCTTAATGCGATCGCGGAAGAGGATTTTGCTGGAGCTATGCAATCGCAATGTAGAGCTATGCGAACACATAGAGCATTTTTTGGGGTAGCATTTTTTTTGTTCTATGCGGTCGCGAGGCAATGCATGCGATCGCATAGAAAAGTCGCCTGGGCAGTGTTGTTTTAAAATTGGATTTTGGCTCATTTCATTTCATTTTTCTTCCATGGGAGCCATTTTGGAGAAACTTTTGAGCGTCATTTTCATCATTAAGCGTGGGGTAAGTGGTTTCCACTGGTTTTGTGTTAAATACAAGTTTATACATGGAAATTAATCATGGAAATTAGAGTAAATATTGAGGTTTTGGTTGAAAACCTAGAAAATTATAATATTTAATTTTAGCCACAATTTTGACCATGGAATTAGGAGAAAATTATATATTTGAGTTCCTAAGGTCATGGGTAACCTTTATCTTCGAGAAATTTTGGATTCCGGGCACATGGGCTCGAGGTCATTTTGGTCATTTCACTAAGCGAAGTTGGGAATTCGTATAATCTAATTGTTAACAAGTATTTGAGTATATTCTCATTAGTTTGTCGTTAATTGGCTAGTTGTGGTGCATTATGCGTTGGTTCAAGCCTTTAAAAGAATGTAGAATGCCGGTTGTGAGTCTTTGGAGCGAGGTGAGTCTCTTTTCTAATTATGTGAGGGGGAAATTATCCCAAAGGTGAGTAATGGTTATGTGCTCCTATTTGTGGGGTCTACGCACGCACGAGGTGATGAGAGTCCGTGCGTAGCTACTATTATGCTATTGTCCGGGTAGTTAGGACTCAAAAGCATGTATACGTGGATTAATTGAGAAAGCATTGGTAGCTTGAATTGCTTAACTCATATCGAATTAGTAAGTAAATTTCTAAGAGAATTAAACTTCATTTCTTTAATTGTTAAAGGAGAATCGGTTTATTTTAATAAATATTCGATAAGTTCTTATGTGACTGATTGAGCATGTACTTTATTTGTGCCAGCGTCGCATGAATGATTCGTGAGTAGGATAAGTGTTTAATTATGGAATGGGCTGAACGCCCCAGTGATAATAGATACATCTATGGTTCGTGCCGCTCGACCCTCGGTAGTGCACAATTTATATTGTATTGGAGCGGGCCGTCGACCTCGGCGTGATTTGCGCATGTTTATATGTTATTTTACAACTACAAATATGGAATTGGCGTACGTGGCTTGATATAGACTGATAAGATAATAAAGGATAGACTTTGGAAGCCCTTGATTTATTATTGAAGGTACTTATTTGTTTTTCGGCCTTTACAATTTGAATTATTATATAAATCCATGACTTTTTTCACATTTATAGAGTATTGATAATTGACCTCTAGTGATTGTCGAAGTTGGCCATCTCGTCTCCACCCCTTCGGGATTAGGCGGTATACTCACTATGTACATGTTGATTACGTACTCATACTACACCTCTGTGCATTTTCATGATATATTAGCAGCCTGCTGGGCGTAGCAGCACGGACGATTTGGGGACGAGGTGAGTTTGAGTATGCAAGGCGGCCCGCAGCTCTTTAAAGTCCCTTATAGTAACTGTATTTCTTTCCTATCCATTGTATGCCGGATGGATGTTGTGATGTATTTTATGTCTTTATTAGTAGTTGCTCATGCACTTGTGACACCGGGTCTCTAGGATGGTTTTAGTGAATTTTTGTACTAATTGGTATTATTTAAGTTTAAATTCGAGAAATGACCTTATTTTTTTTATGTGAAATAGAAGGAAAAACCTTAGGTTTTCAACAGTATTAAAAGAGGAAATTAATTGGTAATCTAATTGGTTGGCCTAACAGCGATGTTCGACGCCATCACGATCCCTAGTGGATTTTGGGTCGTGTCAAATCATGAGCTTCTAAGATTAAAATTTACAAAGATGATATGAAATAAATACATCATCTGTTCAAAATTTACATAAACAGATTTTATGAATCTAAGGCTACCACGAACAAAATGTAGCTACTACCAGAACACAGGTACATCTTCAATTCCAGCTCTCATCGATCACAACAACATCAACATCCAACATCTGCACGCAAGGCGCAAAAGTGTAGTATGAGTACAACCGATCCCATGTACTCAGTAAGTAAAAAACCTAACCTTAGGTTAAGAGTAGTGACGAGCTAGAACAAGGTCGGAGTCCAACACAAATATCCAACAATTGTTCGTAACAACATAATGAAAGTAATAAAAGAAGTAACTCATAGCTAATATGCTCAGCTCGTTCATAGTTCCAGAAAATAAGTCTAATTTTCAAGTAAATTAGTGAAAACCCGAATCTTTTACCGAAATCAACAAAAATGTGAGTAAGTTTGAAAACTATAACTTTCCCAAAAAGCTTTCAAGAGGTAAATGTTTCATTTTCAAATGGCATGAGGAAAAATACATCTCTATGCCTATATGTCAATATGTGTGAGAAGTCATGAATGACGTGATACCGTACAACATGGGAAAAAAATATATTTCTATACTTGTATGTCAAGTGTGCATGTCAAATATGATGCGACTCAATGATAACAACCATATGCATATTCTCAGACTATCAATTCACTCATCCTCACATCCACTGAGTCCTCGCAGTCACTCAGTATTCAACGACTCAATCCTCACAATCAGTAATTCCTCCCAATCACTCGACACTTTCACTTGGCACTCGCACTCAGTAGGTACCTTCGCTCACTAGGGTGTGTACAAACTTCATAGGGGATCCTGTAGCCAAGCGTTGTAATGATCCAATCATGGCATAAATCAACATAACATGCTGCAGCCTGCTGCCCACTCCCATAAATATCCCTCACAAACAGGCCCTCGACCTCACTCTGCCATCAATCTCTCTAGTCTCCCCGACTCATAATATCATAAAAGATCAACCCAAAAGTAATGAAGTGATGTATCAAATAATGGTATTGGGATATGATATGTAGATGAATGCGCATGAGTGATTATGTAATTTCAATATAAACAGATAACTCAACAGTAGAAATGGCCCCAGTGGGTCCCGACAGGATAAACATATAGCCTATACATGATATTTAACATGGATCGCAACTCAATTACTTTAGCACGTAGAGATTTCATGGATACAAAAAAGATTAGGTGACTACACAGTACCATAGAAATAACCGAGTCATAATTCACACGGTGCACGCCCACACGCCCGTCACGTAGCATGCGCGTCGCCTCAACACCAAACACATATCATGTATATTTGAGGTTCATTCTCTCAGCACCAAGTTTAGAAGTGTTACTTACCTCGAACAAGCCAAATCCAACACCGAGCAAGCCAAATGATGCTCCAAAAATGTCATCCCGTGCGTACTGACCTCTGAATGGCTTGAATCTAGGCTTGTAGACAGATGACTTGTATGGCCTTGTTGGCCTATGTGTTGAGTTTACACAAGGTCATATCGGCCTTATAGGGTCGTACGTCACATGTATAAGTTTGTATAGCATGTTGGGTCTTCATATGTAGAGTATTTCCTTATGTTTTATTCTTGTTATCTCATGACGGGAGTTCTAGATATTTTACTCATGCTAGTATGATAAGAAAGATAAGTTACGTTGGTACTCGGTTGAGTAAGTTACCGGGTGCCCGTCGCTGCCCTTCGGTTTGGGCCGCGACAGATTTAGAATGCTTTTCTGGTTTAGGGTGCTTCTGACTGCGATTACGTTCAAGCTAAGGGACGCATTATTCCTGTTCTAATGTAATGACCTTTCACTTGGATTGGTTCCTTCCACAAGTGTCAAGTCCAAAAATGCTAAAAGAAGCTTTTTTTGCAGATCAAGTTCTTGTGGGTTTGATTGACTATCTATCTTTCTCTGATTTGAACAGAGATATTGCTGATAACTCTTGAATAGAACCCTTGTTCATTAGTCTGTAGAGTAACACATCTTTTTTCAACAGCATGGATGGATTTGTAGCCCGAAATCCAAATCGTTGTCAATCATTTGCATGTAACAAAAAGAAGTTCACAGTTCCAGTAGTTGCATCAGTAGCTGCATTGTTGATACTCTCAATTGTGGTTATCACAGTTTGTTCCTTCATGAAACACAAAGGTATGGTGAGTGCAGATTTCTTTTTGTTCTTATCATTCTCAAGGTGAAGATTTTTTCACTGAATTATGACAATGCTTCTATAATCAGGGGATAAAATGGTCTCGTCTTTTGAGTCGAAAAGCCAGTGATTCTTGTATAATAAAATAGTGAGTATGACCAACAACTTTGAGAAGATTTGAATCAAGGAATTTCAGCTTGAAGTTTCGAAGTTGGCCCTATTGAATTCATGAATTCTTTAAAAGCAACAATTCGTAGGATCTGTATAGATTTGCAGAACCAGTTGAACTAATTCTCTATTAATCAATCATGCACTATCTGGTTTTGTAGGCTGAGCTACTGGGAAGAGTTCATCACAGAAAGTTGATTTCACTTATTGGGTACTGTTATGAATGTGCTTGTGTACGAGTACATGGCAAATGGGGCCGTGAAACATCTTAGTGGTGAGAATTGACAATTTTCATGCTTAAATATGTAAGGTTAGCAATTAGTTGTTGCTCACCCTCCTCTGCTAATAGGCCAACCATGCATTATGTGGCTAATAAACTGGAGGAATATTTAGAAGCAGCAAAAGCTTGATTCAGAAGATTCAACTTCAACAATCCCTGTGCTTCTTGATAGAAAACTCGCAGGGGCAGGTTTTGATTTTAATTTACAGGAGTCTGCAATATCAGGACTTGTTTTGAGACATTTGTTGATTTTATGTTTCTTATTTCCTTTTTATCATATCTTTGAGCTTTGACTTTGTAATTGGTATATCTTGTCTTTGTTAAAAAGTGTAATTCATTAGTTTGCATTGTACTCTCTTTTATACCCCCTTCGTGTAGCCAAACCATGGAATATAAAGGTGCTTCTATATATTCCTTTTTAAATCTCAATCAAGAAGCTGCTTTTCTGTCTAGTAAGATAAATTTCTCTAACCTTTTTGAATTACTACTTGAGTAGTTGAGTGTGGGGCGGGGCGAGGCGGGGTGAGTGCGGGGCAGGGCGGGGGCGGTTACATTATTTGCAGGGGCGAGGCGGTCCGGGTTCTATTTTTTTAAAAAGAAGTTACTGCGCGGCGGGTTGCGGGTTAGGATTAAAAAAATTAGAAAACCAGCAAATTACAACAGGATTACAGCTCCAATTTGATCATGTTGATTTAAATAATGAAGCTGGTTGAATAAATTGAAGTAATGATCAAATCGGTAAATATATTATACGAGTCAAACATAGATTGTTCGTTTGAACAAGAACAGTCCTCACCGTGACTATATATTTACGGGTTTCTTCTCTTGTACATTAAGTTATCATGCACCGACGTGCACAAAATATAATATTTCTGGATAGAATAACTAGTATTAGTGGGAAATTGATTAGCCCGCATCGTGACTTCGTGCTACTACATGTAATAAGTGGAGTTAACATCAACAAAAGAAGACAAATTGCATAAAATTTCTCTAAAAAGAAGAATATAATACATTGGAATGTAGTATCTTTTGATAATTTTCCCAAAAAAAAAAAATCAAAAACAATATATGCGGGGCGGGGAGAGCAGGTTGGAGTCTTCGTGGGTGTGTGCGGGTTTGCCCCCAACCACGCCGCCCCGCACCGTTTGCCTTCCCTAATTACTTGGGAAGATATTTACACATTTGCGGGCAAGGGTGTGAGCTAGTAGTCAATGGAGTATGTTGAGAACTATAAGGTCTTAGGTTCACTTCCTAGTGGAGGCAAAAAGTACCATGGTGATTACTTTGCGATTTCTTCTAATCTGTCCAAGCCTCGATGGATAGAGCCTGAACACCATGATTGTAAATAAAAAAATTACACGTTTTTGTATTGGCTTGCTCAAATTTTTTGCTTGACACATACTGATGTGAATTGATGAAATTCCCTGCACTAGGTCCCAATACATTAACCTTTTAATTGGGTTACGATTTGAATAAAAGTTGTTCATCGATGGATACATATAAAGCCTTGATAATTATAATCTTAAGAATATTGGATAAAAGTTGTTCATCATTGGATACATATAATTAAGCCTTGATAATTATAATCACTACAAATTATTAGGGTGGTTATTATGACATATAGAATCGTTGCTAATAACTTGAATATAGGGCCACCTGTACTTGCACCTTAATTCATACATATTCTCAGCATTTATCAGTTAACCATATGAAATTAATATAGTTTAGTATAAACACCGGTATATTTTACCGTACTTTTCTACTCAACCAACTGAAACCGAACCATTAAATCCCACACTATATATATATATATATTAATCTTAGCACGAGACCATTTGGTCCGGCCGATGGTGAACTGTAGGAATAGTATGGATACATATTTTACTATCTTCCAAGCCAAATACGTGGAAACTTAACTAAAAATAATCTAAGTGAATAGACCGATAATATAAATATTTTTTTTAATACTACTGTCCAATTGTTAAAGATAATTGACGAGAGAGCGGTATGTAGCACCGGGCTGCCAACCAGTGGGAATGACATGCTTGGCCACCAAAATCTGATGAGAATATTGTGAAGTGAGTCGGATGGAAAAGGGAGGGCGTAATTCAGAGCCAGCATCCAGTTTCCAAACAGCACCCCATGACTGCTGCATTTTCCTCCATTTACTACTCCTGCTTTTTGTTTCTTTCAGTTCTACTTTTGCTAGATCACCATCTCCTTCTTCAAACTCTATTACCACTGCCAAGTACTCTGGGTTTGATCCTTGGTCAACGTGGAACATTATGTTTTTCCTTGAATAATCACACGCAACCCTGAAATTCAAGTCATTTTAGTCTAAATATATATCATTGACTAATACAATAATTGAATTATTTATTTTAGTTAAATTATAAAAATATTATTAAATATTTAATTTGTTTTGCAGGACTAATCTATTCAGTTGAGCTTTAAAGGTGTTTTACCATCTTATTCTTCCAAATCACTGCTTATTATGGAGTAACAGTCAGTGGCGGAGCCACACTTGTTCGAGGGGTGTCAATCCCCTTCGCCCGAAAAATAACACTACGTAAATAAGTATTTTTAAAAAAAAATTTAATATATACAAGGGGTTGACAACTCTTGACACAAGACAAACTTTTAGTGCAATGGTTAAGGGATGACAAAATTTATAGAAGGTTGCAAGTTACATTCGTGATAGCAACAATTTTTTTTATTTCGATACCCTTTTGTATAATTCTTGGCTCCGCCACTGATAACAATATACACATAGTTGACTTTTAAATAACTTGATAATATAAAAGAATTCTAACAAAAAAGAAAGAGATAATATAAAAGAATCTATCTTTAATTGAGCGTCTAGAAATTAAACGTTTAGTCTTTTTTTGTTTTGTTTTATACTAAATACTCTCTCCGTTTCAATTTGGATGATGTAGTTTGACTTGATACAAATTTTAAGAAAAAAAGTCATAACTTATGAAATATGTATCGGTCCCGAAAATCTTTGTGAGACAATGATATTTTTATGGCTATAAAAATTTCTCATTAAAGGTAAAAAATAAAAAAAATTAAAGTTAAGTTATTTTATATATAAAAATATATTATTATTTTTGGAAAGGAGTAAAGACATACGTATGCTATCTAAGTTACTTAAAAGTAAGTAATGGTAATAAATTGGTTATAGTAAGATTGGGTTAATCTTGTAGAAATTGATGGAATGAATGACTTAATTTTAATTGCAAATTGCACCCATAATGCAATTATCTTTCGTCGATGGTCGAATCGAAACAGTCTCTCTGCCCTGTCGGGTAGGGATAAGGCCTGCATACATAACTATACTAGGTAGCTGTTGTTTGTTGTTTTGCTAGTGCAATTATTGAGAGGGGTCGGGTAATGGAGTTTGCCTAGCATAACGGATTTGCAAGACGCCAGCATCTCGGAGTTTGTGTTCATGTCCAGGAATGGCCATGGAACCAAATGCAGTTCCACTCAAGTCAAAGTGTGCTGATTGGGAAAGGCAGGGACCTCCTGGGCAAAAGTCTGTAATCACCACCCTTACTCCTTTCCCTGAACAAGATGGATGTACCTTCTTTGTACATTTCACCTGTAATACCATATACTATATTATTCGCAAATCTTCAATTCAATATATATTTGTTAATCAACAACTTGAGAATAAATTAACCTGGTAGCAAGCTCCACATTCTTTTCCTGATTTATAGAGTGATGGTCCAATCCCAGTTACCAAGGAAGAGAATGGGGCTTCTGATACTGCATTTCCATATCCACAAGATCCTCCTGCACTCATAAATATATAGCACTTGATCACTTTAATTTCTATATACGAAAAATCTATACAAATTTTCCTATACAACAACAGCAGACCTTACCCCTACCCTAGGGTAGAAAGACTGTTTCCAAATAAACCCCTGGCATTCTTCCCTCCAAAAACTTCCCACCTTGCTCTTGGGGAGACTCGAACTCACAACCTCTCGGTTGGAAGTGGAGGTTGCTTAGAGCAACCCCTCTTGTCACAAATTTTCATATACTATCATTGGAAAAGGTCCAAATATGCCCGTAAATTATGTGAAATAGGACAAATATGCCCGTCGTTACTAGTTGGGCTGAAATATGCTCAAACCGTCAAATAGTTGTGCAAATTTGTCATTTTTTTAACGGAAACAATATTTTATTCTTTTCTTTTTAATTAATTAAAATTAAAATATTTTTTTCCAGTTTTTAGAAAAATATCAATTTAAAAAACTGAAAAATAATTTTAAATCAATTATTTTTGTAAAAACAGAAATAAAATCGAAAAAACAATTTTGTAAAGCAATATTTTTGTAAAAACTGAAGAAAAAAACAAATATTTTCTTTTTATGATCAGTTTTTAGTTTTAAAAAAATTCACATACTAATATTTGTAAAAAAATTCTGAATGTGTAAAATATTTTCCTTTTCCTATATACTATCATATATCACAGTTGAAGTTAGGCAGCTGGTAGCCTATAGCAACAGGCTATAGTACATCATGTAAAGAATTATTTGCACTACTTTCAACTTCAGTGGAGACCATTGGCAGAGCCACCTTATAGCAACACTGTGTAAGATAGGTAAAAAATAAAATTTATATTATTTGTTGATTCCATTTAATTTTTCTGTGTGTCTATTTTGATATCCCTGAATAAAAATTCCGGTGTTGGCCAATGATGGAGACAAGGGAGATGTAAGTTACCGTCGCTACCAGCACCATCGGGGCTGCCATACCAAGTAGCTCCAGCAGACGACCAGTGAGTGGCAGAGGTGGTCAAATTGAAATGTTTAGCTTTGAAGCTGAAGCAAGGGCTGGTGAAACAAACTAAAGCAATTAGAATACGTGAAAGAATGACCAAATGTGAGATGGCGAATAAGCCCATATTCTTTAGCTTAAGTAGCACTAGATTGTCACTACTTTTTTAATTTGTAATGAAATTACTAGGGAAAAGTATTTGGTAATGCAAAACGGACAGAGAGATCTAGTATATATAGGGGGGAAAAGAGAGAAGGTATGACGATTGCAGTCTGCGGACATCAGATATAATTTTACTCCACAAAAGATAACTACACATAATTGTATATAACAGGTCATGTGATTAGGCGCTCATCAATTCTACCTCGTGGGAAAAAAAATGGAAAAGGGCCTGATATATCTTTCTACTTTATTTTATTGTTCAATCTTGTCCCTATTATACTTTCCATCCAAATTTACCCCTATCGTCCATCAGAGTTCTGTATTTGCCCCTATTTTAACAGTCGGGACACGCGGTACATTCTGAATACGGAAAAGAGCCTGATATATCCCTATACTTTATTTTATTGTTTAATCATACCCTCGTTATACTTTCCGTCCAAGTTTACCAATGCCCTCAATCAAAGTTCTATATTTGCCCATGTTTTAACGGCTGAGACACATGGCATATTTTGGGAGAAAGAACCAGTACTTAAACAAAAAAACTCCAAACCGCCCTAGAACCCATGATCCTCATGCTCGTTTTTCTTCTCTTAATTTTTTCCCAAACTTCTCTTAAATAAATACTTTTAATATGTGGAAGAGATTATCTTAGTTTGACAAAGAGATGAGGTTCAAAGACACAAGGTTCTGTCATCTCTTTGTTTGTTGCCACCATTTTTTTTACTTCTATTTTCTTACTCCTCACTCCCTTACATTTTTTTCTTCCTCTTGTTATCACTTAATGAAACTCCACCTTGACATCAAAACTGCTCGAAGTCGCCCACAATTCTTTGCATATGTATTTTCTTTCAATCTCATTGATTTAAGAAAAAATTGAAATAGGTGTGGAAAAAATTTGAAACTTTAGACGGGCTTGATGAAATTCTTTCTCCGGCGATCTCAAAACAACGATAGGAGGTTGAGTGCGATTTCAAACAGTTCAATGAAGCTGCGGAAGTAATTTTTATGGCTAAAATAAATATAGTAAGCTTTCATACATGTCCAAGTACTCAAGACCATTCATGAAGTCACACCGGCACCGAAAATTGTATTTTTGAACCTCACCTCTTTGTCAGACTAAGATAATCTCTTACACGGATTAAAAGCTTTTATTTAAGAGATGTTTGGAAAAAAATTAAGAGAGAAAAAGCGAGCATGCGGGTCATGGATTTTAGGGCGGTTTGGAGTTCTTTTGTTTTTGTACTGGTTTTTTCTACTAAAATATGCCACATGTCCCGATCCTTAAAATAAGGGCAAATATATAACTTTGATGGAGGGCATTGGTAAACTTGGACGGAAAGTATAACGAGGGATATGATTGAACAATAAAATGAAGTATAGGGATATATCAGGCCCTTTTCCATATTCAGAATGTGCCACGTGTCACAACCGTTTAAATATGGGCAAATATAGAACTTTGGTGGACAGCAAGGGTAAATTTGGATGAAAAGTATAACAGGTGATAGAATTGAACAATGAAATAATGTAAATGAATATATTAGGCCATTTTCCGGAAAAAAAAAAAATTATCGGATCAAGAAAGTGAGAATAAAAAACGAAACTCGGGTCCAAGAAGATACTTGCTTGTAACGGTTTGTCTTCTCTTAATTAAATATCGCAATAGTGTTTGATAGGCATTTACACTAATATATTAGCAGTACAATTGTTTAATAGGAGTAAAAGCATTTGAGAAAGGGACACGGGAGTCTAACTCTTACGTACTTAATTAATTTTTCTCTGTTTAGCCACGAATTTGATACTTCTTCAATCATCTAAATTAAACTGTATATACTAAGCTAGTTTCATATACATTAAGTAAGACTAAGAGAGTACTATAAGGTTCTGCAACTTTTCCGTGGGAAGACTATGCATGTTTTTTGCATAATGAACTAATTAAAGAAGAGTAATTTACTTCATCTTCGTTAAAAACGACTACGTTGAGAACTATTTATGAATCTTTTATGACGGCATATATTCAAATCAAAGTATAAAAATATATTATCATCTTGCGGTTTTACTCGGATTGCTAAATATTAATTTTAATACACCAATGAAAACTCCCTAATTTGCAGCGACTGAAATTACAAACTTTACATTTTCAATAAACAAATAATAATGTGCCAGAATAAGCAGATTGGCAGATTGGCTCAATATCAGTATATAAATAATTTTAACCTTTTCGTATATGTTCAAATAATATTTGTAAATTATTCAACTTAACTAGCTTGATTTAACAATATTGCATGGCTTGGTATATTCAAAACAGTAGTGCATGAGCCGGCCCTGAGCAACAGTTTGACTTTAAAGTGAAAGCAAAATTTGTCGGCAGAAATGGGGCCTTATGCAAATCTTTGTATGTCATTTTTCGTTGTCTTTTCTTCATATAATAATCCCAAATAACCTGCCGTTGATGGCGGTTTTTGGTCGTTGAAACTTCCCCTTTTTCATTTTGTTCATCTTCATATAATTTAATCTTGTCCAAAACCTAATCTCCTTCCTATTTATATTAGCTAGAGCTGTCAATATGGGCTGGGCCGGGCTAGCCCAACACAGCCCACGTGGGCTTGAGTAATTGACGGGCTGGGCTGGGCTAGCCCACCATTTTGGTGGGCCTTATAATGGTCAGCCCACCCCAGCCCTATGTGGGCCACGGGCCCCCACGGGCCGGCCCATCATTTAATAAAATATAATTTTATATTTTTTCTTTAACTTCTAACGTAAAAAAGATAAATATTGAAAAGCTAAAAAATATCTTATTGAAAAAAATTTCACAAAATTTAATAACTTTTTAAACTATTCCATTATATCACAATAAATATTAAAATGTAAAAGACAAGACTATATTTCAATCACTAAAAGCCAAAACTCAAAACAAACTATTCAAGAGAACGTCCATGATGCTTATGCGATATCCAACACATCATTTTCATCAAACACATTTGAATCCGCTTGTGACAGGGTGGTCTTAACATCTTCACTTTCATCAACATTTATAATTCATATGCAATATTAATTAGTTAAATATTAAGAGTACTTGAATTAAAACTAATAATATTAAAATTCACAAAAAAATATTACTAGTTTGAGTATGGAAAAACGACTACGAGAGCGAAAGAGGGTTCCAAAAGAAGTAGCTTTACTTTCTTTGAAGTTTAGCCGTTTAGGGTTTAGATTTTTACTTTACACAATTTAAGATTTTATTAGTTATTTATTTAATAATATATTTTACTTAACTAATTAATATTTTAAGACTTTAATTTTGATATTTTAATATAATGAGTTTAATAAACTTTAAGCTTGGGATACTCTTCTTGTTATTTTTAGTATCATATATTTTTTATATGTTATATATTTTATATAAATATTTTTACTAGGCTCACGGGCCCCACGGGCCCCCACGGGCAAGCCCTCATGGGCTACGGGCTTATTCGGGCCGGGCTTAAAAGCCTCATTTTAAAATGGGCTTAAAAAATTATAGCCCAACCCTGCTAAATTACGGGCTGGGCTGGGCTAGCCCAACGGGCCAAGCCCATATTGACGGCTCTAATATTAGCATTCAATAATCTTGTGCAGCCGATATTTCTTTATAATATCATGATAAAGAATGAGCATCCATCACCAAGAAGGTGGTGCAATAAATAAGATCTCTCAACCTTAATTAATTAACTAAATATTTCTGCTCGAGCCATAGGTATATGGGGAAAAATTCAGGTAGAGAGTTGTTTAATCAAAAAATAAATTTTTGATCAAAGCTAAAATTTAGAAAAATCGGGTTACTGATAATCGAAAAAGTATGTAAAGAAAAAGACTTGGGAATGATATTATCAGAAAGCAAGTAAAAAAAAAAAATATATTCCAATAGTAACTTGTGTTTCAATTGATTATATATCTCCCCTTTTATAGATTCTTTTGGGAATGTACGTTATGTCAATATTATAACAAGGCTATTATGAGTAATTAATGACATTGAATGTTACGTTACACAATCATTATATTGAATGTGTACATTCCTTAACGGATTCAACATTTAATATTCTTTCAATGCCGTATTTGCACCCTTTTCTATAGCCAGGTTCATCCTTTCCATTGCTCAGATGTAAATAAACTTAGACAAGAACGGGCACTGATCCTTTTGTCCCGTGTCTCTTCCTTTTTCCTTACTTGTTCCTGCTTTGTAATTCTCGAACCGCAGCTAAGTATAATTTATTGACCATCATGCGTGTCATGACACGTCACCATATATATGAATACAATTTTTCTTAATACAGATAGTCCCCCACTTTTTATTTATTCATCAGTTTGAACACTTGGGAAGTAGAATTCATTAAAGGAGGATTTTCCTCACCATTAATGCTCTGACAGAGTTGACGCTTCAATTGTCACTTTCTTTTAATGCACTAGACACGTGTCAACCTCTTATTGGTTGCACAATTTTGCAATACTTTCTCAGGCTTTCTTTTCGGCTTCACTGTTCGCGAAGTGTCAGTTATCATTATTATGTTTCTTCCATTACTATACTTTTTCTTTTTGTTAGTTACCCATTAGTATAAATATAACTTCTTTTCTTGTCCTATTTCACATAAAGCATGTCATACACTCTAATCCTTTGAAATGCCTTTATTATTTTCTACTTCACTTCAACCTTCTTTGTCATGGCTTCACCGAACCCTAACCCTAGAAGAACCCCAATTTTAGATAGCTTCCCCAATGCTCCAGTTAGACATAGAAGAGGGGGTAGACTTCATAACCTAGGTCTGTTCCTGGTAGTGCATCAACTCCTTCTTCTAGCTCTGGTCCCTCTGCTAGGACTAGAGGTTCACATTCTCAGAGGAGTTCTTCTCGGAACAAAGAATCATCTAAGCCATTTCGTGAGCCTCTAGTGGAAGAGATTATCCCTTTTGAAATTTCTTTTCATCATGATAGAGAGTCTCTTAGGTCCCAATTTGCCTCCTTATATCGTGCTGATCCTTTTCCTACTCAAATCATAGATATTTTAGCTCTCGTAGTTCGTAAGAATTGTCATTGGAGTGACAATTTTCCGATCATCGTTCCTAACCGAAATCAAAGGAGTGCATCTTACTTAATAGGATTCTCTTTTGTTTACACATATCCTTTTACTCTAGGGTTTAAACCGGCCATTGACCCAGTCATTCTAGACTTTTATCATTTTTTGGACGTGTGTTTGGGTCAAATTGGTCCGATTATTTGGAGGGTTGTTGCCTGCTTGAGGCACCTCGCTAGCATGGCGAATGTTGAATTCACTTTTCCCCCACCTAATTCACATCTACTCCCCTAGGCTTTTTCGAAATGGCATATTTTGGCTTAGCAACCAGGAGCAAGAAGGTTTTAGTGAGTCCCGAGGATGATAAAGACCATGACTGGTATGCCAGTTTGTTGCTACTCCCACTGCTGGTTTAGTGGGTGAAAATAACGTTCCCTTCCCTGAGAAGTGGAACTTTGCACGTAAGTGTTAAACCCTTCTCGTGCCTTTTTATTTCAAGGCCTATTTAATTTTTGTAATTTTGCTTCTTTTTCTATTCAGCAACCATGGGTGTTGTGGAGTCTGTGCCCAACTTCCGTTGTTGTGTAGAAAAGTTACTGAAGACTGCCCCAATATAGGGTAGATCATGGAAAACCCTTTCCAACCATTATAGTTGGAAAGTAAAAACTCATGATAAGGATTTCCATTTTTACCTTATCTATATATAAATATTTTTGTTGTTCTAATTTTTACCTTTCTAATAACTGTGAATTGTGCATGTTTTATACCTACTCTTACCTAAGTTTTATGCATAAATTTCTTACAAGTTATACTTGATTGCAGGTTTGAGCGACTAGATGATGAATATCATAAATCGACTCAAAGAAGGAGTGAAACCCGCCAAGCGCCAAAAGATGACTAAAAGTTGGGAAGTTGATGACCTGTGCGGACAACACTGTTTTGATGTGTTGCCGCTCAGGAAGGTTCAGACAGCTACAAGTTAAAGCCCAAGCTGCGCGGTCCACACTGGTTTGTCATGTGACCGCACAGAAAAGTTCAAAGAGGCAACAATTTTGAAGAAGTTCCACGCAGATCACATTCATTTTCACGCGGTCCGCAATGATGGTTGATCAGAGGCCCAAAAGGATAAGGAAAAGTCCCATGTGGCCGCACACCAAATCAATGTGGTCCGCGTGGGTAAAAGATCAGAGAGTCGTAAATGGGATGATTTCTACAATGCGGCCGTGCACTATTTCCATACGGTCTACATAACTTGCCTTGTGCGGCGTGCACCATTTCTACGCGGTCTGCATGACCCTACCTATGCGGCCGCGTGACATTTTTATGTGGTCGACATCCTCAAGTGTAGAAGCCCAGATATAAAGACCAGTTGCCCTACGCGGCCGCATGACATTTCTATGCAGTCCGCAATAGACCCTCAGGGGTATTTTTATCCGGTTTTTCCTATGTAGTATAAATAGAACATTTTACCTTTTTAGGTCAAGTTTTGTAATCTATCCAAGCATCTAAGCACGAGACAACTTTTTTTAACCTACTTTGGGTAATTTTCTCTTACAATTAGCGTGGATTCAAGTAGATTAATCAAGTAGTTAATGATTATGTTAATTTCTTCTAGTATTTCTTATTTCTACTGCTTCCATGTCTAGCTAAATTCATTAGCTATGGTTGTGGCTCAACCCTATTGTGGGTAATTAATGAGTGTTTTTGCTTAATGTTTGAATGATTTTGGGTGTTTGGTATTTTGGGTTAATTGTATATTTTCACTTGGATTTGGTGGTTGCAAACACTAAGTCTAGCTTAGTGAGTCTTGAGTCTTCTTGAGAAAGTGATTCTATGACCTCATAATTAACCCAACAAAGATTTGGGATGGACCCATGAGTATGGTAGTCCCAATTAACGGGTTAAATCTCGAGAGTGTAATTACCCTACTGTATTGGGAAAATGTTGAATTTATATTAAAAGGACGTGGCATGACACGTGGATTGGTCAAAATGGTCAAAGCACATCAATTGAGAAAAAAGATATGGATGATGACATATACGGGAAGAGAAAGTTAAAGGCAGGAGAAGCAGTTTAGGCACGATGCTCGTGTCAATTCAAGTCATTTAAAGCCAATGGATTAAAAGACATTAAAGACATGGACCTGAAGACAAAAAGGAGTCCAAATTCATTATTAAATACCTGATAAGTTATAAAATTAGTATTTAATAAGAGTGATTGTGTAATGACTTATTTAATGTCATTTATTTCTCATAATTGACTTATTAAAGCTTACGTATTCATTCTTTTACCTAGAATCAACTACAAAAGGAAGAAGTCCTATCATTTGTAACACACAAAAAATCATTGGCATTCTATTGAAATACAACATTGTTTATTTCTTTATTTATATTCTCAGAAAGCTTATTATTTTTTGGTCTCTTGATTATTTATCTTAAATTCTAGTTTTTATCAAAACACTATTTTTTGGTTAAATAAATTGGTTCCGTTACCGGGAATCTGATAATCTATTTCTTCTTTACATTCTACTAATTGTTATCATCATGGCAAACATAAACAACAACAATAACAATGCTGATGAAAATCAAATCCATCAGAATCAAGGGGATATACTCAATGTTAACATTGTTCGTTCCCCTCAAACCTCTCCACGTCAATCTCGTGAAGGTACTCCTACACCAGTATCACATGCTGATGAACAAGAGTAATCAGAACACGATGATAGACCATAGGAAGCCCTACAAAGTATAATTGATGCACGTGTTTGCCAAGCTCTTCAAGCGTTAGTTAGCTGATTACCTATTGCACCATCCACACCTTCACCCAATAATAACACACTGGAGAATCCTCGTTCTGGCCTTGTTAACTCAAATGAAGAGACCCCTAGTGAACCACGAGAAGTGGATCCAGGTAACACATATAATTCTTATTTACAAAATTTGGTACTAACTTTGCAGGCACACCTTAATGAACAAAACGAGCGTATCGAGCAAATACCTGGTGTTCCCCCATTAATCAAAGGAGTAGATGCAGATAAATATTCACAACTACCTTGGAAACCAAGTGTTGCTCCCCTTCCTATCCCTAAAATTTTCAAAATGCCTGATATTTCAAAATATGACGGCACAACCGATCTACGTGACCATGTAAAATTATTTACTACGGGAGTCAAAGGAAATGATTTAACCAAGCAGGAGACTGAGTCCATGTTGGTCAAAAATTTTGGAGAAACACTCACCAAGGGTACACTATCCTGGTATTCGCTTTTGCCTGAAAACTCTATAAACTCTTTTGCTGAGCTTGCAGATTCTTTCATTAAGGCGCATTCAGGAGCTCAAAAGGTTGAGAAAAGAATGGAGGACATTTATAAAATCAAACAAGGGGACACAAAATTTCTTAGAGATTTTGTTGATAGGTTCCAACGTGAACGAATGACTTTACCCCGTGTACCAGATAATTGGGCAGCAATATCCTTTGCGATCAATTTAAATGATAAAAGTTCTGAAGCCACGAGAAGACTCAAAGAGAGCCTTCGAGAATTCCGTGATACCACGTGGAATGACGTGTACAACATGTACAGTACTAATTTTAGAATTGAGGAAGATACCATGCCTCGACTTCAACATGAAGAAAGAAAAAAGATCAGGTAAAAATAGGTACGATCATTATATGGACCCTGCAGGAAAAGATTCACGAACAAAACAAGAAAATCAACATGAAGGAGACCCGAAACAGAAAAAAGATCAGGTAAAAATAGGTACGATCCTTATATGGACCCTGCAGGAAAAGATTCACGAACAAAATAAGAAAATCAATGGTATGATCAAAAATCAAGAAACAGGGAATCCGGATCTTCATCAAGATTTAGAAATGATCAAAACAGACAGGTCACAAGAAGATGATGGAAGTTTGAAGGCAAGATTTGGTGGATATAATTTTAATGTCACCACCTCCGAGCTCGTAGTTGTTTTACGGAGTATAGGAGATAAGGTACAATGGCCGAAGGAGATGTGATCAAATCCAAATAAGCGCAATCCAGATCATTGGTGCAAGTTTCACAATGATCACAGACATAAGACTTCAGATTGCAGATTCTTACAGAGTGAAGTGGATCATCGGTTGAAACAAGGCTATCTCATTGAGTTATTTAGTGATAAAGGAAAGTAAGCTTACTTGAAAAACAGGCAAGAACCACCAAAGCCCCCATCACCCAAGAGGGCCGTGAATGTTATAAGCAGGGGATAAAGTATTTATGGAGTGACTTATACAACTTCGAACAAAGTTTCCAAAGTCACAATCACGCACGGGAAACGTGTGCGCCAAATATTAGAGGAATAATTTATCACTTTTGATGATGCAGGCACGGAAGGAGTGATTACCCCCCCAATGATGCACTAGTAATATCTTTACTCGTACATGATATTAAAATAAAAAGAGTTTTGATTGATCCCAGAAGTTCTGCAAATATCATCTTATTAAGGGTGCTGCGAGAACTGCAAATGGAGGATAAGATGATTCCAAAAGTGCATATTCTGTCAGGATTCGATAATTACAGTGTAGTAACTAAAGAAGAGGTAATTCTAACAACTTTTACGGAGGGTGTTGTGAAAGATATCAAATTACAGGTAGTAGATATGGAGATGGCATATAATATAATCATGGGGAGACCATGGATTCATGATATGAGCGTTGTCCCATCAACCCTACATCAAGTTATAAAATTCCCTTCACCATGGGGAATCTGTCAAATTCGTGGGGAACAACATACAACTAGGAGTATTAATATTGCAACATGTACGAGTGATGTAAATAACATCGAAGGAAACGCAGATGAATACCCTAATCATCAAGGAAAGACAGATTTAAACTCTAGATCTGATATGATCCAAAAACTTGAAGAGGATGAAAACATCAAAACATCGGCTAAGGAACTCGAGCGTGTGATACTATTTGGACGATGACCTGAACAAAGAATTTGTGTGGGAGCCAACTTACGCGATGTAAGTTAATTGAATTCTTAAAAACTAATGCAAATTGTTTTGCTTGTCCCCATGTTGATATGACAGGGATACTACCGGATGTGATGACTCACAAACTAATTAAAGACCCATCTTGCACGATCATAAAATGAAAGAAAAGCAAGAAGCTTTCAAAAACCATGTTATGCAAGGGGAAATCCCAAAATCTAATCTAAAATTGGGTCAACCTGAAAGGACCAATGGTGGGTGAAAAGCTGTCCATTTATTTTTATCAGAAGTTGCGGTAAGTGTTGTCTAAATTTGAAAAGATCAAGGTAAACAATCTTCTATCTATTATATAAGTAAATCTTTGTTAGATGTTGAGACATGATATCCGCAACTAGAAAAATTAGCTTTAGCTTTAATCATGACATCTAGAAAATTGAGACCTTATTTCCAATCCCACTCCGTTGTTGTGGTTACTGCTTTTCCATTACGAAGCATTTTGCATAAACATGAGTTATCAGGAATGGCTTATAGAATTAAGCGAATATGAAATTAATTATCAACCTAGAATTGCCATAAAATCTCAAGAGTTAGCCGGTTTCATAGCTGATTTCAGTCAAAGAATACATCTAGAAGAAGAGTCACAAGTTCTAAATGGTTCGAACTCATAGACTTAGATTTTATTTGCTAATGGTTCATCTAATGTATAAGGCGCAACCCTAGTAATGTTTCTCGTACCTCTTTTAGAACTATTAGATGGACAATAAAATGTCATTTTATGACTAACAATGAAGTAGAGTATGAGGCTGTAATTTCAGGTTTAAAATTGGCACGGGAACTTGGCATTACCCAGATTATAGTCAAGAGTGACTCTCGACTTGTCGTTAATCAAATACTAGGGACTGTTATAGCCATGGAAACTCGAAAGCAAGTAATTGAACGATACTACAACAGGAGAGCACATCTCAGGTTCTTCAGAACGGGGGACTTGGTGCTCAAAAAGATGTTCCAATCCACAAAGGATGCTAACTCTGGAAAGCTATGTCCAACGTGGGAGGGACCCCATAGAATTCGTAACATTGCAGGGAAGGCAACATACGAGTTAGAGACAACGGATGGTAATGTCTTACCTTCACATTGGAATGTTGTCCATCTAAAGAGATATTACTTCTAAGGGAGTAGTCACAGTCATGTATCCCCTTGTTAAATATTTCCTTTGATTTATTAAGATTTTACTAATGATTTTAGATGCTAGGCAAAAACCCTAACTCGTGCCAAATGATGAGTCATAACCTGCACCGCAAAATAGAATATTCTTAGATTCCAAGCCGAGGGTTACATTAATCTGATGGAAATATACACGGGTTAGGTAGTCTTCATCTATAAATTGTATCTCCGAGTCCTGTATGTTTTTCTATTTTTAGGAAAAGGACCAACTAAGAGATAAAAACAAGTGCTCGAGGATTCATTCTTCATCGCTGAAACACTTGGGGGACTGCATATTATACTTATGTATGCAGAAAAATAGATGTGAATATCACAAGATACGAGTTTCGAACATAAATTTGTGTCAAAAGTTTGGCAAGTTTCAGCCACAAAAAGACGAGTGTTAAGAAGAAGTTATGAAGTCTTCAGTGCTCAACGTAAAAGATTCATTATAATGTTGTAAACGAAGTCACTTCTCAAACCCTTCCTAAATATGTAAAGATATGGTCATGACTATGTATTGAAACGGGTTATGAAGAAAAACCTTGTCTATTTATTTCACATCATATAAAGAAATCTGTTACAAGAAAAATAGTTGCGAGAAAGTTATAGATGTACTGTAATGCATGTAACACTCAAAAGCTTGTTCAAGTTCATAAATAAAAACTTGTCAAAGTTGTTTCATACAAAAACATGTGTTTTCCTATTTATTTTATCGTATTATAACACCATTATGAAGTTGAGACGCCTTCTTCATTAAATGTCGATATATAAAAAAGGGTCTCTTTTTATAAACCTCATGTTGATATTCCGTGAGAAGAATCATAAAATATTTTCAAAGAATAAAAATGCTAAGTTATTCTATAAATCATAAATAAGAAGATAGGCAAGAATAAAATGCAAAGAAGTATTTATAAAACTTTTTAATATAAAAGACGTAGTCATTCAAAATGTCTTTTCAAATGTTCCATTAAGGTAACAAGTTACTTAAGATAAAAAATCCCTTAAAATTGAAGGGAATAACAACTTAAAAAAAAAAAAACAAAGCAAAAACAAAGGAGTAATGTTTTTCAACTTGTCACTGAAGGGGTTGGAACTTCTGAGGTTGCAATATTAATTTCATTTTCAGAAGCAATCACATGTACGGAATCAAACTCTGAAGGAATAGCAGCAGTTGGAGTGTTAAGATCATTGAGGGAAGCAAGAGTCACAGGAGCTTCAACTTCTACAGGCTGAGTTACTAAAGTTTGATCCTTAGAGGTCAGAATTACAACATTTTCAACTTCAATAGAAGCGGCTCCTTCATTGGAAGGTTCTTCAGCGACGAGAGTCTCATCTGATGGAGAAGGAAAATCAAGTGGTTTTTGAGTCATCTCAATAGTCTTCAAAACTTTGGCCAATTTCGATTGTAAATCAAAGTTCTCTTGACTGGCCTCCGTTAAGGCAACACGGCGGGAGTTTAGAAAGGCCCAACTCACATCTGAATTAAAACTCTCCTCAAGAAGTGCCTAATCCCTTTGCCACGAGGTAAGATCATTTTGCAACGTTTGGTTTTCAACCAAAGTGGAATTAAGGGCAGTTTTAAGAGAGGCACGAGAATCTTCTGAGGCACGAGCCTTATCAGAGGAAGCTTGTAAATCATCTTGAGCTTGAGACAAGTTTTTTACCAGTTATCCTGCTTATTCTTCTTTCTTACTCAACAAAACTTTGAGTTCTCTAATCTCCTCACTTAACTTTGACAATTGATTAGAAAAAGAACATTCCAGGCGCTCTTTCTCCTTCTCTACTTTGCTAAAAGAAGCCTTGACTCCGTCTAGTTCAGAAGTTAGTGCTTGTTTCTGTTACTCCAGATTACGGTTGCTCTCTTGCAAATCCTTTATCTTTTTTTGAAAATTTTTAACTCCTCTTTCCAATTGGTTGCTTTAAGTTCAGCTTTCCTAGCTATCTTTTCATCCACAAGAACAATTCGGTTAGATTCACGGGCCTTCTTCTCAAAAAGGGAAACTCTTCCCATCAGTTCCGTACCAATAAGATTAGCCTGCAAAAACGGCACACATAAACAACAACAACAACAACAACAACAACCCAGTATATTCCCACAAGGTGGGGTCTGGGAAGGGTAATATCTAGACAGACCTTACCTCTACCCGAGAGGGCAGAGAGGCTATTTCCAATCGACCCTCGGCGCAGGGAAAGGAAAAAATGGCACATATAAGTGAAAATTAAAAAGAGTGTTTTTATTTTTTATTTTTAAAAACAAAAAGGAAAGGGAAAATACCTTCATTGTACAATGAACTATATCGTTCATCAAAGTCAAACAACTGTGACTATCCATTTTACTTTTCTCCATTTCCCTAATTAAGGGTTCAAGCCAAACATCTGCCCCGCCTGACTTTCTCAAAAGACTGCTATTAGCAGGAACTTCAAGTGTCACACTCCTCATGGCCATACTTCGGCTACTAGAACCCTCCTCTACATGACTGACAGAGGAAGAGGGAACTATAGAAGAAGGGACGGTAGAAGAAGTGAAAATAGCAGGATTTGAAGGGATTGGGGCAGGTAAGGGGGCAGAAATTGGTGAAGAGATAGGAACGGATGAGGTTGCGAGTGAAACACTTGAAATAACGGGAGGAATGGTGGAGACAAAAATGGAATATGAAAGAGGAATTTCATCTAAAACTGGACCAAATTCACCACCTTCAAAACCCTCAATAAAGAGGCGTTGCGTGGATTCAGGGATGTCCCTTGCAGCGATTTCTTCATCGGATGTAATAGTGATGAGCTTAGAGGCACGATTAGGAGAGAATTCAATTTCATCCTTAGAAACCACCACGCGCCTCCTAGGCCTAGGACGAATTGTCAAAGAGGTATCTTCATCTTCATCTTCTGCTCGTGAGACTCTTGTGCTGCTTGTGAGAATATTGTAATTGGTTCTCCTATTTCACCCGGGATTAGTGCCTCATCTCCATAAACCAAAGAGAAGGGTGTTTCACCCGTGCTCATTTTTGTTGTTGTGCCATATGCCTACAAAACTTCGGGTAACACTTCATGCCAATTACCCTTTAACTCCTCTAATCGCTTCTTTAAATTGTTGATTATGACTTTGTTTGTTGATTTTGCTTGCCTATTACCCACGGGGTGATAAGGTGTAGATGTAATTCTTTTAATTTTTCAACTCTCAAAAAACTCTGTGACTTAAGCTCCGATAAATTGAGGGCCATTGTCACAAATAATTTCTTTTGGTACACCAAATCGGCAGATGATATTTTCCAAATAAAATCTTTAACTTTCTTTTCTCGCACCTGTTTAAATGCTCTTGCCTCCACCCATTTAGTGAAATAATCAGTAAGTGTGAGAAAAATTTTTACCTGTCCTTTTGCTTGAGGTAATACTCCTACTATATCCATTTCCCATTTCATAAACAACAACGACGCAATGACTGGATGTAATAATTCTGTTGTCCTGTGCATATTGTTACCATATTTCTGGCATTTGTCACATTTAGCCATGAAGCTTGCTGCTTCTTCTTCCATTTTAGGCCAATAGTAACCTTCTCTAATAAAGGTTCTCATCAGTGATCTTCCTCTTGTGTGATTCCCACAATGCCACTCGTGTATTTTTCTCATCACATACTTTGTTTGAGAAGGTCCGAGGTATCTTGCTAAGGGACCACCAAACATTTTACAGTAAAGGTTCCCTTGTTTTAAACAATAACGAGCAACATTTTTGCGAAGTGCATGTGCTTGTCTATTGTCAATAGGAATGGTACCGTACTATAAAAAAGCAACAATTTCGTTCCTCCAATCCCAAGTAAAATTATTAAAATTTACCTCATCTTTATGAGGTTCGAGAACTGAATGAAATAAGTGTATAACTGAGGCGTTTTCATCATTTGCCATATAAGCAGCGGATGCGAGATTGGCTATGACATCTACTTCACCCTTTTCATCCTTCGATATTTGTATGACCTTCCAAGTTTGGAATTGCCTTATCAATTCCCGTACCTTTTCCAAGTACTATTGCATCCTTGCTTCCCTAGCCATATAAGTCCCCAAAATTTGATTAACCACGAGTTGCAAATCACTTTTGATCACCACTTGATTTATACCAAGTTCTCGTGCCAACTCTAGACCTGCAATCACAGCTTCATACTCAGCTTTATTGTTAGTCATGTAATGACACTTAATAGCTTGCCTAATTGTTTCACCCGTAGGTGGTACAAATAAAATTCCTAATCCTGCACCTTTTACATTAGAAGATCCATTAGTGAATAAGGTCCATGTTCCTGGATTAGTCCCACTAAGTATATGTACTTCCTTTTCTGCTTCTAACTGCATTCCCTAGCTAAAGTCAGCCACGAAATCAGCTAATATCTGGGACTTTATTGCTATTCAAGATAGGTACGTGATTTCATATTCACTCAGTTCTATGGCCTATTTGGATAACATTCCTGACAATTCATACTTATACAATATATTACATAAAAGGGTATGCAGTTACCACAATAATGGGATGACTTTGAAAATATTGTCTTAACTTTCTAGATGCCATGATTGAAGCAAGTGCTAGTTTTTCCAGTTGTGGATACCGTGTCTTTGCATCTAATAAAGATTTACTAATATAGTAGATAGTAGATTGTTTACCCTATTCTTCTCGAACCAAAACTGCGCTTATCACAACTTCTAAAACAATAAGGTAGATGAAAAGTCTCTCAACATCCTTTGGTTTTGCTAACAAATGTGGATTTCATAAGTGAGTCTTCAAATCTCTAAGTTCCTACTGGAACTCTTCATCCCACTCAAAATGATCCTACTTTTTAAGGGCCGAGAAGAATTTAAAATATTTTTCCCATAATTTAGAAATGAATCTTCCAAAGCTGAGATTCTTCCCGTAAGACATTGTACTTCTTTCTTGTTTGAAAGTATATCAGGGATTTCTTCAATGGCCTTAATCTGTGCATGATTTACTTTAATACCACGGCTGGATACAAGAAAACCGAAAAACTTACTTGATGCCACACCAAATGCACATTTTCTGGATTCAAACTTCATATTATATTTTCGTAAAATTTTAATTGTGTCACACAGATGCAATGTATGATCTTATAAATGTTGAGTCTTAACTAGCATATCATCTATATATACCTCCATGGTCTTACCTAAATGTTCTTGAAACATTTGGGTAACTAACATCTAATACATTGCACCTGCATTCTTAAGACCAAAGGGCATTACCTTATAACAGTAAGTCCCTCTGTCTATTATGAAAGAAGTTTTTTGCTCATCTATTGGATCCATCTTGATTTGATTATAGCCTGAATATGCATCTAAAAAATTCAATAGCTCATGCCCTGTAGTAGCATCAGTTAATTTATCTTTGTGCGGTAAAAGGGAAAGAATCTTTTGGACATGCTTTATTAAGGTATGTGTAATCTACACACACTTGCCATTTACCATTCTTCTTAGGAACCACAACAGTGTTACCTAACCAGTTAGGATATTTTACCTCACAACTTGAACCAATTTTCAGTAATTTTTGAACTTCTTCTTGAATCACCTTATTCTTGAAAGTTCCTCGCTTTCTTTTCTTTTGCTTTATTAGAGGTATGATGGATTTTCGTTAAGTTTATGATTCATGACCTCCGGTGGTATCCCTGTCATGACAGAATGGGACCAAGCAAAACAATTTGCGTTAGCTTTTAAAAATTCAATTAACTTACGCTTTACTTCCGATCTGAGATTGGCTCTTATATACACTTTCATCTCGGGCCAGTGTATAAATAAAACCACAACCTCTAACTCTTCTATCATTGTTTTGATGTTCTCATTCTCCTCTGGTTCTTGAATGGTATCTGGCCTTGAATCCATATCTATTTTTCCTTACTCAGTTGAGGTTGACACCATGTTACCCTTAGCTGAGTTCTATAATTGCTATTTGTCTCCACCATGAATAGTTGAATCTGCAACGGAATTGATACTCCTAGATGTTTGTTGGTCGCCTTTAATTTGACATATCCATTATGGTGATGGAAATTTGATAACCTAATGTAAGGTTGATGGTGCAACATCCATGTCATGGATCTATGGCCTCCCAAGAATCATGTTATAAGACATTTCTATATCTACGACTTGAAATTTGGTATCTTTAACAACGCCTTATGTGAATGTAGTAAGGATTGCTTCTCTTTTCGTTACAATACTAGAGTTGCCAAATCTTGACAAAGTATGCACTTTTGGAATCAATTTATCCTAAACTTTCATCTCGCGCAATACTCGTATCAAAATAATATTCATAGAACTGCCTGGATCAATCAAAACTCATTTCATGTTAGTGTCATGTACAAGTAAAGATATTACCAGTCCGCCATTATGTGGGGTTAAGAGACCCTCAGTATCTGCATTGTTGAATGTAATATTCTCTTTTTCTAGTACATGTCGCAACCGCTTCCCATGAATGATTGATATCTTGGAAGTTTTATTAGCTGCGGTATATGAAATGCCATTGATATCTTCACCCCCACTTATAAAATTGACGTTTTTTTAGGTGAGGTCAGTTTTGAAGGCTCCTGTCTATTCTTCATATATGTTTGTTTACCTTTTTCACTAAATAGCTCAGTGAGATACCCTTGCTCTAACAAATGATCAACCTTGCCCTGAAAAATCTGCAATCTGCGATTTTATGCCCATGGTCATTGTGAAATTCGCACCAATGATCATGGTTTCGTCTGTTTTGATTTGATTTCATCTCCCTTGGCCATCGTACCTTATCTCCCATGCTTCTTAAAACAACTACGAGCTTAAATGTGCTTACGTTAAAATTGTAACCTCCAAACCTTGATTTTAAACTTCCATCATTGTCTCGTGGTCCACGTTTCAATCATTTCCGAACCTTGATGAGGAGCCTGATTCCCCGTTTCTAGATTTGTGATCGTACCTTTCATTATCTTTCCTTCACTATGAGTCCTTTCCCGCAGGTCCCATGTAAGACTCGTACATATTTTTACTAGATTCTTTTTATTTTCTACATGCCTTGAACTTACTTTTTCTTCTGTTTTATGTCGTAAACTAATATCTTCTTCAATCCTCATCTTTGTACTGTATCTGTTATAGACATCAATCCACGTTGTTGCTGGGAATTCTTGAAGGCTTTACTTGAGTCACCTCGTGGCTTCTGAACACTTCTCATTCAATTGCTAGCGAAGGCTATGGCTGCCCAATTGTCAGGTACTTGTGGTAGCATTATTCTTTCCCGTTGAAATCTATCTACAAACTCTCTAAGCAACTCTGAATCTCCTTGATTAATTTTGAAGATGTCTTCCATTCTCTTTTCAACTTTTTGATCTCCCGAGTGTGCTTTAATAAATAGATATGCGAGCTCATCAAATAAATTTATAATTTTCAGGTAAAAGAGAATATCATGTTAAGGCCCCTTTAGTGAGGCTTTCGCCGAATATTTTGACCAAGATTGCCTTTGACACCAGTTATAAATGCAGTAACGTGATCTCGTGGGTCTGTTGTACCATCATACTTTGGAATATTAGGCATCTTGAACTTCTTTAGAATTGGGAGGGGAGCAGCAGTTGGCTTCCATGACTGTTGAGAATATTTATCTATATCTACTTCCTTAATCACGAGTGGTACTCTGGATATTTGTTCTATGCGTTTATTTTGCTCCTTAAGTTGTTTCTGTAAGGTTAGTACTAGATTTTGTAAATCAGAATTAGCTGAATTACCTGGGTCTCCCTCTTGTGTTTCACTGTGGGTTCCACCGCTGTCTGAGTTAACTAGTCCACAATGAGGATTCTCCAAAGTATTGTTGTTTGGAGTAGGCGCGAGTGGAGCAGTGAATAATTGACTAACAAAAGTTGGTAAAGCTTTGTTAACCTGAGTAGTGATAAGTTTTTGTAAGGCAACATTCATAGCTTCTTCATTCGCAAATTGACCATGTTCTTCTGTATGAGACCCGTTAGGAGTGCCCTCACGAGATTGCTGTAGCGAGTCTTGTGGAGTTTGAACTTGATTATCATTATTTTACGGATCTCCCTGATTTTGCTGATTGATTTGATTTTCTTGAGTGTTGTCGTTGTTGTTCGACATAGTTAATTCAACACAGAAAATCAAGTTAAGATATAATTGGTTATCAGATTTTTGGTAACAGAACCAATTTGTTTAAATAGAAAATAGAGTTATGACCAAAGCTAGAATTTAGAATAGTCGGGTTAGTGATAATAAAAAAAGTATGTAAAGAAAGACACTTGGGAATAATATTATCAGAAAGCAAGTAAAATAATGTATATGCTAATAGTAACTTGTGTCTCAACTTATTATATTTCTTCCTTTTTATAGATTCTTTTGGGAATGTACGTTATGTCTATATCATAATGAGGCTATTATGAGTAATTAATGATATTGAATGATACGTTACACAATTATTATATTGAATGTGTACATTCCTTAACGGATTCAACATTTAATATTCTTTAAATGTCGTATTTGTACCCTTTTCTATAGCCAGGTTCATTCTTTCCATTGCTCAGATGTAAATAAACTTAGACAAGAACGTGCATTGATCCTCTTGTCCCGTGCCTCTTCCTTTTTCCTTACTCGTGCCTGCTTTGTAATTCTCAAACCGTAGCTGAGTATAATTTATTAATCATCCTGCATGTCATACACATCACCATATATATGAATATAATTTTCTCCAATGCAGTAGTGTTTTTTCATCCTTAATAAGCTCCATGTGGCTTGAATCCGAATTCAGAGTCTTAATATAGGTATCAAGCATAAGATGAGAGACAAAGAAAAAAAAATGAGCACCCTTGTCATGCATTAAGTCATTAGGGGTCAAGTGTAGGGATATATATTTAGACTTAAATGATGAGTGTGTATTTTTGTCACATTTGTCTACCTCTCTAGTGATACGTGGGAGTGTTTTATAACGTTCATTATCATGTTTTTCTTTACAGTTAATTTCATTTGATTGGTTTTATTAGGAGGAGCATGTGGACGTTATTTCAACGGTAATTAATATATTAATGGAATAAAATTGGCATTTGTTGAAATCTCATTTGCTTTCATTCAATTAAAATAAAGATCCCAGTGAGAATGATGTCTCACCCTCCGTATCTTTGCTCTTCTAATTTTCTTGCACTACAGTCTCGTGAAGTTCAATTTGAAATTATCCATAGGAAAGCTTTTTCTTCTTTGAGTAGCTTCTGATCAATTTACTATATTTTCTTTATATATACTCCATCGTTATTGAAATTCTCTTGAAAAATTTAGTAAATGCCTGCTAATTTGCCTTACCATGAAAGGATACACTGCCCATTGATGGTTTGTTCTTTCGGGCCATCTTAACATGTTCATTAAAGAAATAATAAATTTTAAATTATTGGAATTTTGTAGTTGATTTTAAAAATTATAAATAATAAATTTTAAATTATTGGAATTTTGTAATAATTAAATAATAGTTACGTTTTTGTGTTCAAGACCATTCCCCAATTTAGGATGCGGATAATCTTCTTACAAAGATTAAGTTCTACTCATTTTTATCGTAACTAACTAGTAACTATGAGGCTATGGCAGTTGAATCTGGCCTTGATTATTTTCTTTACCGAGAAATCAAATATAATTGAAAACGAAGGAGATCTATCATTTACGTGACATGACATTTTGATTGACATTATTTTCCTATTATATAGTTACCACCAAGATCGTATTATTAGAATCTACTAGTGATAGAACAAGAAAATGATGGGAAGCAGAAAAGGTGATTGATTTCCAATATCATTTCTGAAAGGTGCATCTTTTGCGATTTGTTTGACCTGTAATAATTTTATGAAAGAAAGATATGTTATTCTTTTCCTCCTCAAGAGTGACTGTAGTTGCGATAGGTAGGGAACTTTTGGAGGAAAAAGAAAGTATTCTTGATCTAGAAGATTACATGACATAACATTTCATAAAATGTTATGAGAGATTCACGTACTTGAATATATGAATGAAGAGATTTCTCTGTTATGTCTTTATGAAAAATTATTTGAACCGATATAAAATATTCATGGACGACATCTATCATAGTGCTAAGTATAGATGGTGATCTTAAGTTTGGCGAATATAGAAATGAAAGAGACACAATTCGAATAGAATTGATTTGATACGAAAGACATATAGTTTTGGACATACAGTTCAAACACTTGAAAGTATAAAGTCAATGGTATGTGCAATCAGTTTTGGCAAAATACATACTTTACCCATCGACCTTGTCCCCAAATTCCTTTTACACACCTCTTAAATACGGGAATAATATTATACACCAAAACTTTTAAAGGTGTGTCAATTACACACTACTTTGGTGTTTGACCACATCTGCTCAAAGATTGCTCTTACACGCGCCAATCATCATCTCACACATGTCAAATCGAGGGGGAAAAAAAGAAGAAAAACTAAAGAAAAAAGACTATGCAACCCCCTCCCCCCAAACCCCCTCTTCTTATCTTCTCAAAGAAAGAAAAAAAAATACAAAAAAGAAAGCCCCCCACCCCCCCTCCTTCTTCATCTTCCTAACTCCATCATCTTCTCCATCACCGCCATACTATCACCAACCCTTCCATCACAAGAACCTTCTTCCATAACTATAGATTCAATTCTTTGACGATTTTTAACAACATCCATCACAAATCCTTATACAGATTTCAAATTCAAGCTCAAACCCAAAGCTTCAAACTTGTTAATGATGTTTTTTGAATTTTATCAAAATTATTTACCTAAGTAATGTTTTACTCAATAATAATCACAAATTCAAACTAATATTTTAGGTCACGGAACAGCAAAATTAACAAGACCCGATTAAATTTGCAAGCTTTTTCAAAAAGCCAATAATGGTGATTTTTACGATACCCAATCGCTCCTATGTTCTTCTTTTTTTTCTTCAATTCTTCTTAGTCATGGGATTGAAGAGACGAAATATGAGGCGGTAGATAAAACTAGTCTAGGAATTTGGGACAAAAACAAACCGGGAAGGGGGGAGGGGGGGAGGGGGGAAGCGAAAACAGTGGGTTTTGGGTTGGGGAAGAATACATGAAAATTATATTTTTCTTTAATTTAAAGGAAATGGTTAAAAAAAAGGGAAAAATTAAAAAACTTAATTTCAGGTAAATTTTTTAGTTTTTACACATCTCTTTTATGTGTAATACATGCATGTGACACATGGCAAAAGAGGGTGTAATTGACACAGTTTTAAAAAAGATGGTGTGTAGCTATTTCCGTATTTAACAAGTTTGTAAGAGAGATTTGAGTACAATGTCGCTGGGTAAAGTATGTATTTTCAATATCTTATATGTGGTTAGACCTGCCATGCTGTATGGGACGGAGTGTTGGCCGGTGAAGAAATCGCATGTTCAGAGGATGAAGGTTGCGAAGATGAGGATGCTTAGGTGGATGTGCGGGCTCACTAGGTTAGATAAGATTAGGAACGAAGTTATTCGGGAGAAGGTAGGGGTGGCCCCGGTGGATGAGAAGATGCGAGAGGCAAGGCTTCGGTGGTTCGGGCATGTGCGGAGGAGAAGCCCCGGTGAGGAGTTGTGAGCGGCTAGCGGTGGTCGGTGTGAGGCGAGGCAGAGGGAGGCCTAAGAGATACTGGGGAGAGGTAATTAGGCAGGACTTGGCCAGTATGCGAATTTCCGAGGACATGACCCTTGATAGGAAAGTTTGGAGGTCTAGTATCGGGGTTGTAGGATAGGGGCTTTTAGAGTTTTCGTACTCCTTTCCGGGGTGGGTGAGGCGCGGTAGGGCCACCCATAGAGGATTAGTTTTCTTTCTCTTGTGGTAGTCATTTCTGTTTGATACTATTTTAATATTATTGCATGTCGATTTATTTATGGTACATATGTCTCTTATGTTTAGTTAGTTATTTATGTGATGTATGCTGGTGTAACTAATGCTGCTTTTGTTTTTGTTTTTTGTTTGCCTTTCTTTTCCTGCGCCGAGGGTCGATTGGAAACAGCCTCTCTGCCTTTTTGGGTAGAGGTAAGGCCTGTCTACATATTACCCTCCCCAGACCCCACTTTCTGGGAATATACTGGGTTGTTGTTGTTGTTGTTGTTGTTGTTATATGTCTAGTATGACATGTAAACTTAATATGCATCTAAAGTCTATTATATGGCTTATATGACTTAACAATCTTAAAAGGATTTAAATTGCTTAAAGCATATGAAATTCATGGTCATGAAGTACTACATCCTAAGTGCAATTTGTGCACAAATATATCTTGCTATAACTATATGCATTATAATATGATAGCAAGAGCTTTCACCTCTATGTGAAGATATTGAACTGACGATTCAAACAAGATCATATGAAGACAATTCATCTCCATCAAGAATGATGATGTCAATGTGCAATATATTCATTCAAGTTAATATGGCTGATTTGTTTATCAAATATCTATCGACGATCTTTTGAGGATGTTGCACAAGGTTGGAATACAAGGGCTCAAGGATGTGAATTGATGCTCTCATCAGGGGGAGTTAATACGCGTTGTACTCTTTTTCCCTTACAAGGTTTTGTCCCACTGGGTGTTCTTTGCAAGGTTTTTAACGAGGTAACCAAAAGGCGTATTATTAGAATGTGTACTCTTTTTTATTTTCTAGTATTTTTTTTCGTTGGGTTTTCTTTTAGTTAAGGTTTTAACGAGACACGTGATTTGTTGAATAGGCATGCAATGGGGAGTGTTATAAGTAGAATTGTATTTATAGTGAATGTCTATATTTAGTGAGATTCTAGGAATTATTACTTAGTGGCTAAGTCTCTCTTTTCCTATATATAGAGGATTGTATTCTAGTGTAATTCATCCGATATCAATAAGAGCTCTTTCTCTACTTTTCTTGTCATTCTCTTCTTCTTCATTTATTATTTTATAACATCTATTTATAACAGAAAATTAATTTTTGTCAGACTATTATTCTATAGCACTTCTCTAAAAGTTTCTTCTAGAGTTGAATAGCCCCGTGATATATAAGGAAAGGGCATGTGAAGGAGTGAAGAAGCTTGACGATCAAGGATTGTGGTGGAATAGATACTATCATCCTATTTTTACTTAGAGGTTTCGGGTATAAATGAAGAGAATAAAAAAAGGGATTTTTCCTTCCTATACAATATTTGAAACTTATTACAAAAATTATCCTAATTTTATATATTACCCGTCTTAATAAGGATTATTTACAAATTATATACAATCCATTATTAGTGCCTCAAATTAAGGGATTTAGTTACACCATTTTTCTATTTTCTCTCCACTCCTATTTCAATATGGAGGACACAACTTCTCTCCAGTTTCTGTCTCTCTAGTTTCCCCTAAAAGAAAAAAAATATTACAATATATTGATTTAATTATTTTTATAAAAGACCAATTCAAAATATAATCACTTCATAATTCACTTCGATTTCTCTTCCTTCGTTGTTCATCTATTTATGCTGGCGCACATCGACCAGAATAGGTACCTCTCTCTTCCAACTTTTGCGAGATAAGTATCACATGTTAGGATCGAAGATTCTAAAGTCTTACTACATAATTTCTGGCAAAAATCATACAAGAAACCAAAAATTAAACTTCGTCCATTAGTAACAAACCGTACAGACTAGGGATAACAAACCCATTACATAAGGCACAACATATTTTTACAAAACTAAGAGAATCACCAAGAAGCAGACTAGCCTCAGTAATATTGTAGGGGTCAACGCAAAAAGGAATTGCGAGAGGCCGACTAAGTCGTAGTTGTATCCATAAGGCACATAAGGATGGGTATCTCGGTTACGGTAAAGGTCGAACCATCAAAAAACTTGTATGGTAAAGTACATGTCGTGGCATTTAGGGGGGACGACCTAAAGTACAATCAGCTAATTAGGGTATTCTGGCTAAAGACGTTGGATAACAGAGTAGTATATATATATATATATATATATATATATATATATATATATATATATATATATATATATATATATATATATATACACACACCACACACACAATGTAAGAGAACAAGAATGTGTGACTTTTTGCTTCTTCTAAAGACATAGAAGAATGGGAGAAGGTTTCTGAGGAGAAACAAGAGAAGGTTTAGATCTTGTAGGCTGATCTTCGTAATCATGATTATTGAATAAGAAATTCGTCGGTCGGCAAGCTCCGCAGACTTGATGAGCATAAGGAATAGCTTGTACCCATACAGAGAGAATTGAGTTGGACACACCTCATAGAAGCGGCACAAGTCCACAGCCAAGGAAGGGAGGGGAAGCGTGTCTCCGATGACAAATGGATACACATGAAATGTGCAGTAGCCCATATGGTATATATGCATTATGTCCTGATCAGCCGGAACCAGTTCAATATGATCAGGGATTCCCCATTTTGTTTTGAACGCTCGCAGCATCTGTCGTAGAAAAAATAGGTTCCGGATCTTCCCCAACAGCGCCATTGAAGTTAGTCCTCTCTTTCCCTGGAAGGGGAACCACCTCATCTATCACAGGAAAAACCCTCGTGCTCCACCATTTCCGCTCCCTTTTCGAGTAGGGGTATATTATTTTCCGGCACCAGAGCATCAATGGCTCTATCAGGGTTAGAGATGCACTATCCATCTCTTTTTGTATTGCCAAAATCAGGAATAATAAAGGAAAAAAGTAAAGGCCACAAGAATTTTTAACAGAGAGGGAAATGTGAGAAATTGAAGGAGACGAAGAAAGAGTGTGAAAATCTTTCATGAGCGATTAGGAAGCACCACATTCAAATAAATATTATTCCCTATTTATAAGGGTATAAGTAACTTGAGCGGGAAAGCCACACCCCACAATTTTGAAAACGGAAAGGGCATATGAAACGACATGGTACATAGAAAATGCCATAATGACACATTATGAGCTTTAATGACTTTCTGAAATGACGTGACGGTTTGATGCAACTCTGGAATGTCACGAGATACTCTCCCATTGCCTAAGGTTCTTAGATTTCTCATAAGTTTTCTTATCGATGTAGTCCGCCCATCGAACTCGCCTAAAGACGACCTCAATAAGAGGAGGCACTAACTATATGGGTCGAAATCTGACCACACAAGAATCGACATAAAAAGAAATGGTGAGGGGTCGACTAAGCCGTAATTATATCCATAAGGCACCATAACTATGGGTATCTCATCCACGGTCGAGGTTGAACCATCAGAAATCCTGTATCGTGAAGTACATGTCGTGGCATTTAGGGAGGACTTTTTTCGTCTTCTAAAGACACATAAGGGAGAAGGTTCCTAAGGAAAAACAAGAGAAGGTTTGGATCTTGGTTACTGATCTCTGTATTCATGATTATTGAATCAATAAAGTAGAACCTGTAGCTGTCAATGGCATCCCTTGTACGTCAAGAATGTAAGCGCATCATTTACATTTAATACCTTTCATAATATTAAAAAGTTTATGAGCTTAGTTATATCCTATTTTCTTACTCAATATTTTTTGATCTAGAGTTAATTATCTTGGCTAGGATTTATCCTCTATTTTTTTATTTAATTAGTTTTCCAAAAAGGTTTAATACTTTTTGGTGAAACAATTTGGCGAAAGATGCCAAGCGAAAACCGCACACGAAGATTATAAATAATATGTTAAAATCGATTCTGTTGGGATTTGTATCCAAGATCTTAGTTCCCTCTAGATCTCAAGTCAACTAGAGTTTCACTTCCCAGTTGTCATAGCCTCACCCTCTTAATATAAACACCAACTTGAGAAAGTTGTAGGCAAGCTTTTGAAGTAACTAAACCAACCAGGGTCAAATCTTCGCATTAAATCGAAACCATGTCTGATATATATACAAAATCCACGTCTTGATGCAGAGATCGGTTTGGTATGTCGTACGAGTTCTCAAAGTGGGATTATGGCCACTACGCACTAAGCACGCCTGACATCCTATTTGCTACATTGATGTTATATACCGATATTTACTTTCAACTTTTAGGAAGAGATGATAGCCTACTGTGTGATTTTTTTAAATAACTGACTTGTCCTACCTTATTTCTGTACCCGTATGAAGAGAGTGTAATATTTGCACGGAGTATAACTTATGTTTCCTTTATTTTATGCACATCGGACGGGATCGACCGGGACTCGAGCTCGAGATCCTAACGGGAAAAGTAAGTTCAACCCCATAAGAAGCCTAGACGTGACTAACAACGAAGCCAAACACGAGGTTACCAAATCTGAAGCCGCTATTAGACTACGGGATAAAACGAGTCGTCCTACAGCGCCCCGCTCCCCTCGCCAACCGATCAGGTCAAGGTAACAGGCAATTTCGTCTTGGTTTTTAACTTATTTTTTTTGGATAGTGATAGGAACATGAGCATTCTTCCAGGTGCGCGAACAAGGAACAAACACCACCAAACACATCGGAAAAATGTTCTGCACCATGCCATCCCATAGGTAACGGTCGAGCAAAACCCTCCACAATGTGCCATATTACAAATAACAAACAAATGGCTCTAAACAAGCTAGAATTATTAAGAAAATATCCACGACCTGGGATGAAACGATGAGCTCATGGAACACATAGTCTCTCCACCACGGGAAAAATATGAACTCGAAAAGCTTACACATATATTCACCATGAAAATCCTATGCCAATTCAGCCGACTAAATATTACAAGTCACGCCCGTACTTTGTTTGATTTAAGCAAGTCCCACATTGCCCATAAGACCAAGCAATAAGTTCACTGCTCGTCCCGTCAATGGCCTCTCCAGGCCGAGCAATGAATGGACTAGATAAACTAAGACTCACCGACACGTACACATTATGCATCAACGTATATTATTCTCTAACGAAATCAAGTGTAAATAAACTAGGACTCATCCCAACAGACGCATAAATGATACAACAACGAGTAACATTCTCCAATAAAAGCCTGGCCGCATGCGACATTATAACCACTCCATCGAGCCAGTGTATCGGTAAGCGAAATTTAAATTCAATTTTGTTTGAGTTAACAAGTCAACGTTTGGCCTCGTCGGACTCATAACGGGTCATAATTTGACCTCGCTCGAATTCATACCCTTACGGCCCCCGCCATTGCCAAGCGTAAGCTAAATTCAATTTTTTTCTAATTAACAAGTCAAGGTTCGACCTCGTCGGTCATAATTCGCCTCGCTCGAATTCACACCCTAACAACCCCCGATCATCACCAAACAAAATATAAATTTGATTTTGTTCGAATTAACAAGTCAAGTTTCGACCTCATCAAACTCATAACAGGTCATAATTCGACCTCGCTCCAATTCACACCCTTACAGCCCCCAGCGCATTTCCAAGCAAATGCTAGATTTATTTTTTTAAATTAACAAGTCAATGTTCGACCTCGTCACACTCATAATGGGTCATAATTCAACCTCGCTCGAATTCACACCATTAAGGCCCTCGGCCATCACCAAATGAAAGCTAAATTTGATTTCATTCAAATTAACAAGTCAAGTTTTGACCTCGTTGAACTCATAACATGTCATAATCCGACTTCGCTTGAATTAACACCCTTACAACCCCCGACCATTGCCAAGCGAAAGTTAAATTTCATTTTGTTTGACTTAACAAGTCAAGATTTGACTTCGTTGAACTCATAACGAGTCATAATTCAACCTCGATCGAATTCACACTCTTACGGCCCTAGCCATCGCCAAGTGAAAGTTAAATTTTATTTTGCCAGAATTTACAAGTCAAAACTGACTTTGCCTAAATTGGCAAATCATAAGTAAACCTCACTCGAATTTACAAATCAAAAGTGACTTTATTAGAATTAACAAATAAGATCTGATCTCGCTTAAATCAAGTGAACTAAATTCGCCTAATTCGAATTCCCAATTAAAAATCAGGGACTCATCACAAGGAAGTCTAAAGATCTTTTTCAAAAAAAAGAGAAGAGAAAGAAAGTCAAAAGATATACAACCAAAGGCAAAATAACTATTTTATTCAGAAGATATACATGCGTAATTACAAAAGGCCAAAAGCGATCCCAAAAAAATTAGAACAAAAAAAAACTAAGTACAAAAGCTGCAAAAAAAACTTCACTCGACATCACCTCCACCGCCGCTCTCTGGAATTGTCATCATTAGAAGGAAACCCATCTTCGATATTACTACCTTCACCTGCCTCCGGTGTCGCGGGGTCATAACTGCAAGCAAGACGAGCCTTGTGTGCCTTTGTCCGAGCATTTTCAAAAGCGACCTCAGGAACGCTCATCGCCTCCCACAAGCCTTTTATATATATATATATATATATATATATATGTATATATATATATATATATCTCGTTGGGCCTCAGCATAAACCCATAACTCGTACAAGCATCACAGGACATCAACATGGGAAGGTTCTTGAGGGCGAGCCTGAGCAATAGCTACACCTTCTCGGCCTTGAGAGTCTTAACTCGGTCTCCCAAGCTTGAAGCATCTCGATCTAGTTCACCAATCTGCTCCTCAAGCCCAGCCTCCCTTAGTATAGTTGTCGCCCTCTCGGCTTCCTACTCAAACATGAGGACGCGAATATTGTCTTCTAGTGCCGCCACCCTCGCTAAAGCCGCTACGTGATCCCCCTCGGTTCTCTTCAACTCAACACCTTGTTTTCTAGCCTAGCCACTTTCTCCATATATTTTTCACTTAGATTGGCGAATCTTGTAGCATTTTGCTCAAGCTCAGCTCACAGAGACATCACCTTCGCTTGAAGATCCTCACACTCTGTTGCAACCCCTTTTCCCACCTTGAGTTCCTCGTTTTTGGCACTTGGTAGCTCCTTGATAACTATGACTTTAACATGTTTTATACTCATTCTTGCCTAAGCTTTATGCGTGAATTGCCATAAATTTGTCCCAAAATGCTTACAAGTTGCGCTTGATTGCAGGTTTGTTCAACAAGATGACAAATATCAAAGATCGGCTCGAAAAAGAGTGAAATGTGCCATGTGCGAAAGTTGTGAAGTGAGGATCAAAGAAATCCAGCACGGACCGCATTACTTTGCCACGCGGCTGCACTAGAAGTTCAGAGAGTTGGGCATTTCAACTGAGACATGTGCGATCCACGTTCATTTCTGTGCGGTCCGCGCCTGAGGAGGTTCAGAGACGAAAATATGCAAAGGCAAACCCACGCGGCCACGCACCAAAACAGTACGGTCCACGTGGATGAGATTCAGAGGCTTGACATTTTTGCAAACTTTTCCACGCGGCTGCGCCCCATTTCTGCGCGGTCCGCGCTCCTCAGTCAGTGCGGTCGCGCTACCTTTTTGCACGATTCGCGCCCCCAGCTTCAGAAGAAAGAAATTGAAGACCAAGACCCCTATGCAGATGCACTACATTTTTGTGTGGTCCGCGCTAGCCCGCGGGGGTATTTTTGTCCATTTTTTCTATCATAGTATAAATAGAATATTTTACCAATTTTAGGTTAAGTATTGTATCAGATATAGCTGCTGCGCTCGTGAGACTCAAGTTTTAGCCTATTTTTGGCAATTTCATCTTATTTTATCGTGGATTCTTGTAGATTAACATTGTAGTTAATTAATATGTCAATTTTATCTGCTATTTCTTCAATTTATGTTCTTATTATGTCTAGCTAAATCCTTTAGCTAGGTTGTGGCTCAACCTTAGTGTGGGTAATTAATGGGTGTGATTGATTAATGCTTGAATGATGTTGGGTGTTTGCTATTGGGGTTAATTTTATGGTTTAATTAGGATTTGGTGATTGCAAACACTAAATCTAGCTCAGTGGGTCTTGACTCTTCTTGAGAAAGAGTGTCTACAACTCCAAAATTGACCCAACAAGGAATTGGGATGGACCCATGAGAATGGTAGTCCCAATTAATGGGTTAAACCTCGAGAGAGTAATTATCCAACTTGAACCCTAAGTTGCTTTGGCATATTGGCCTACCCAATTAGTCTCGGGAGAGTCAATTGGGCAAAATAACTCTCTCTACCAAGAGGTGTGAGAGTGAGTGCAATCGTGCAACTGTTATAGCATAAGCCCCATAATCATCATTCTTGTATTAGGAATCTCTACCCGTTAGTTGACCATCTATGTAAATGCCACAACTCTAGTGCTTTTCTCTATCTTTCATACAACCTAGAATTATGATTTTAGCATAACTTAGTTTTAATTAGTAGTTGTTAATTTGTAGTTGATAATTATAAAAACTTAAAAATGGTAGAAGTACAATTAGGAACCAAAACGCATTTCTAGACTAAGCAATTACTCAACTCCATTTCAAGCTTCCAGTGGAAATTGACCCTAATACCACTATTGGGTAAATTTATTAGTGCCCACTCTTGCTAAGGTCGAGTCCACTGCGATCACCCCTCGACCTCGCTGCATCTATAAATAGACTGATTCTGATCCTCGTCTTTTTCTTCAACTCCGCCCTAACGAATTGAGTGTTACCTCCTGCCGTATGTTTCGTATGAATTTCATGGCACATGCTACAATATTGGCGATACTTCGCGACCATTTTCAGAAAGACTAATCTCATCCCTACAAGCACTCTCGATCTCCAGCATGTAAGTCTAAAAAAAGAGAGAGGGAATGAGTGAAAGTAAAACGACACAAAATAAAGAAAATAGCAAAAGGAAACTCACCCTCAAGGATATCCCGGCCACACCACGTGACAAAGCGAAATCAATGATCTCCCGAGGAGACTTGTTTTTGGCGACGGAGCACAGAATGTCAAATTGGGGCACTAACTCTATCGTGTCCTCCGGAAGGTTAAAGTCTGATAGAATTTCGAGCACACAAGAAGGACCTTCAGCCCATACATCGATCCTGGTAAAGCCTTCCTCAAACATCCCCATGTCCTCAGGATCGATGTCAGAATCAGATTCGTAATCATCTACCACCACGCCCTTCAACCTCTATTAGCCGAAGAGGGGCTATGGCCCTGCCGTGACGATGATAGACCGCTCAGAACAATCACAACAGCGCTCAAACTCTATCCCCCTACCACAACAGTCTCTTCCAGGACCTAAATAGGCATCGCCTCCGTACCCAAGCCAGTATCACCATCGGCTTTAGATACCGCCAAAGTAGGGTTGCCCCTAAAGGACATCTCAACTGAAGACATACCCTTTGACAACCTTTGCCTCTTTGACGGTGTCTTTTACCACTATTGTGGGAAGGTTCGTTCGCTAAATGGACTGTGGGAACCAGAATTTCCGACCGAGGAGAAACCTCCAAATGAATGGTTTTAGTCACGGGTGTGGTCCGCCGAATAACCAAACGTTGGATGCCCTCATCCATAGTTGCCCTTGGAGCGGGCCGGACAGAGAAAGTTGGCTGGCAAAAAGCGAGCGCAGGAGCCCTCGCCATTCTCACTCCTCTCCGACCTGCCGATGAGAAGAGATTCAACAAAACAAAATAAGGTAAAGGAAATTACGGAGCAAAGAACAAAGCAACAAAGACCACAATGATATGACTCGCCAGAGGAGGCTTTTACCCATACCTCTCAAGGAAAGGTGCCCATTCGCGAATCCCCATCATATAAGGGAGAATTACGCCACCCACTTGCGAATATTAACAACTAGCGGAGGAGATACTCTTTCAGCTGCAAAAATAAAAGAAAATGCTCAACGAGGTCATTAAAGAGAGACAACTGACAACCATCTTAAGAAAAAAATATATAAAGTAAAAAGAAAGAAAGATCTATGGGCGAAATTTGACATTTCAAGAAACCCTGCCAAGTTCAACACTGCGTGCTCTGTTCGGACGTAGAAAAAGTTCTCCCAAAAGCGGTGATTTGCCTTGTCATCCATCTTTACCACCAAACCCTTGGTTCCTCGGTAATGCATGTGAATCATAGTGCTCCTAAGAAAATGGGTGGCAAAGAGGTAAATCATATATTGTAAAGAAATTCCTCGATCGGCCAGCTCTGCGTACTTGATGAGCATAAGGACGAGCTTATACACGTACAGAGAGAGTTGATCCACACAAATCTCATAGAAGCGGTAGAAGTCCATTGCCAAGGAAGGAAGGGGAAGAGTGTATCTGATGACAAATAAATACGCATAAAACGTGAAGTAGCCCAGATAGTGTATATGCACTATGTCCTAATCCGCCAGAACCAGTTCAATATGATCAGGTATCACCCATTTGGCTATGAACACCGTGAGTGCCGCTGCATCTGTCGCAGGAAAAATAGGTTCCGGCTCATCCCTAGCAGGGCTATTGAAGTCAGGCCTCGTTTTCCTTCGGCATGAACCATCTTACTTACCGTTGGAAAACCCTTGTCCTGTGCCATTTCCACTCCCTTTTCAAGTAGGGGCATATCGTTTTCTGGCACCGGAGCATCAACGACTCTATCAGCGTTAGAGGATGCACTAGCCATCTCTTTTTTTATTGCGAGAATCGGGAATAGTAAAGCAAAAAAGTAAAGGCCAAAAGAATTTTTAATAGAGAGAGAAATGTGAGAACTAAAGGAGAAGAAGAAAGCTGCAAAAATCTTTCTTTATCGATTGGGAAGCACAACATTCAAAAAGATTTTCCCCTATTTATAGAGTATAAGTGCCCTAAGCGAGAAAGCCATATGCCGCCATTTTGAAAACGGAAAGGGCGCGGAAAATTGATGCGATATATAGAAAACGTCGCTATAATGACACATTATGAGCTTTAATAACATTCTAAATTGACGTGATGGTCTGATGCAACTTCCAATATGTCACGTCACTACTTTGCCATGAGGTACTCGCCTATCGCCCAAGATACTTAGATTTGTCATAAGTTTTCTTATCAACAAAGTCTGCCCACCGAACTTTCCCAAATATGACCTCAGTAGGCGGATGGAATAACTGTATGGGTCGAAATCTGACCACGCGAGGATCGGCACATAAAGGAATGGCGAAGGGTCAACTAAGTCGTAGTTGTATCCATAAGGCACCATAACGACAGGTATCTCAACCACTTCCGAGGTCGAACCATGACAAAGCATGTATGGCAAAGTATATGTCGTGGCATTTGTTGGGGGGGGGGGTGAGGGACTTTTTGCTTCTTCTAAAGACACAGATGAACGGGAGAAGATTTCTTAGGAGAAACAAGAGAAGATTTAGATCTTGGCTGTTGATCTTTGTAATCATGATTATTGAATAGATAAAGATAGACCCTGTAGCTATAAATGGCATTCATTACCTTTCTTCTTTATTCTTACGTTACGGAACAGTACGTCAAGAATGTAAGCCCGCTATTTATATTTAATACCTTTCATAATCTTAAAAAGTTTATGAGCTTAATTATATCTTATTTTCTTACTCAATATTCTTTGATCTAGGGTTAATTATTCTTGGTTAGGATTTATCCTGATTTCTTATTTAATTAGTTTACAAAAACGTTTATACTTTTTGGTAAAACAAATACATAAAACATCTTTAGCAGCGTAGAATCTTTCATAAGCTCCTCAGAAATTATTTGCTATTCATTGCTCTGTTCTTTCATATCATAACGTTAATCCCAATTTAAGAAATCACAATTTGGCTTGTTCATGAGCCCGAAATTGTAAAAAGTTACCTCGAGTCATGTAATGTAAATAGAATGTGTTTGCTTACTGACTTCTTTCATTTAACTATGATTTATCAATAGGCAGGATGGCCTAGTACATACTTATTTATAATTTTTATATATTATTTCTATACGTTAAATACAACAATATAATACAACTAAAATATTATCATACAGAATGCATACAATATGTATTATATAATTGGTGTGTTCTTTTTCCTTTCTGAAATTCCAATCAAAACTTTCACTCTTAATATAATTTTGATATATATCAATAACTTTATATAAAAAGATAACGATATTAATAAAACTTGTCCTATTGAAGGCTATGTGAAGAAGGGGGATCAAGTTTAATTTGTCAAAAAATTCGGGCCAAGTGGGAGAATTGTTAAGTGTTTGCCATATTTTTCTTACCATATTTGGTTTTCCTATCCCTTGAAGGAAAATGGCAATATAATTACCTTAACTGGATTTTTCTTTTTGTAAAAGAAAATTATAAATTCTTCCATATTTGGCTAGTCCATTTTCTTGTAGGAAAAGGTTTGGACTTCTATAAATTGAGGATCCTTCATTCTCATTTAGTAGCATTCACAATGTAGCCATAGGGGGCTTGAGAGTAGTGTTTTGGGGGAGAACTTTTCGGGACAAGTGTTAGTGTGTCACTTGTGTTTGCCTCTTCGTGAGGTTGCTCTCTCGATATTTTATGCTCTCTTTTATTATAGTGGATTGCTCATCTCCGTTGTGAACGTAATTCAGTTGATCGAACCACATTAAATATTTGTCTCTTTTAGTAGATTTCTCTCTATTGTATGATTTATCGTCGTTCAAGATTTGATTTGCTAGCTTCCGTATGACACCTGATTTTTTTCGGTCCTAACAGTAATTAAGTTAAAACTTGATTAGGGAGGGTAAATTAATTCCAAATATAGTATAAATAGGTAAAAATCCTGATATAGAGCGTTTATAAATGTGCTTGCATGACACGAATTCAAATTAATCTGATCCCAATACGGTTACAGAATACGATTTGGACAAAAAGGGGTGAAACCTTGCATTTAAATGACCTAGAATGACGTACAACTTTATTCCTCTTTGACACCTACAATAACTCTCTCAATTTTCCTTCTCTTTTTTCTATTTGATATGATGAACAAGTCCACTTCATTACGGATGCCCACACACAAAATGTAGAAATTATATGCCGCTGTCCAAGAAGTTCAACAACGTTGAGGCACAATGCAGGTGAGTGTAAGTGTAGAAACCCAATAAATTCAAACTTCATAGAGGATCATGTTTGACAGTATAAGCAGATGGCAATGCCAAAATGTATTCCCAAATGTATTGAGAAATGTATATTTTTAGTTGCAACCAAAAAATAGCTGACAAAATACATATTGTATGTATATATAGGATAGAGCATTTAAATAAATTGTTTTTTTTTTCTGAAAACAGACTTTAACAGCGCCATTGTTATTCCAAAGATACATGTCAACTCTTTTTAAATTGATCCATGTAATTTTTTTTGATTGACTTAGAAAATCTAGCACGTTATGAGATCCGAGTCTTTTTAATGAATCTACAACGTAGTTAGAGTTCTGAAATTAATCAACAACAACAACAACAACCCAGTATATTTTTACAAAGTGAGGTCTGCGGAGGGTAATATGTAGACATGCTTTACCTCTACCCGAGAGGGCAGAGAGGCTGTTTCCAATCGACCCTCGGCGCAGGGAAGAGAAAGGCAAACAAAAACAGCATTAGTTACTCCAGCATACATCGCATAAATAATTATCTAAACATAAGAGTCATATTTACCAAAAATAAACTGGCATGCAATAATATTAGTCATAGTCCATAATTTAGAAAGTATACCTTGCTTTAATAATCTCAACCTTAGTAGTGTTTCTACGATGAAATGTATTTACTTTGTTGCATCTCAAAGGAGAAATATTGTAAGTTAGACCTCTCTTATCACAGAGCTCCATATTTTTATTCTACAAATCAATGCAACATTAAGAAATATAAAGATAAGTTGACAAAAGAAGTTTCAATAAACAAGCCAAAAATTAGTACCAATACACCCTTTTAAAGTTCACAAAACAAGTTTCAATTTTATAAGAAAATAGATGAAAATGGCCTCAAATTCAGCCACTTTTCTCTTCTTGACACTATTCCTTGTTACACAAGTATAGTTTTTATACAAATTTTATACAATATATCTTTTGTATATTTTGCATTTGATTTATATATAGTAAAAAAAAATTATACAACTAAGGGCCGACCCAGTTCAATACCCACTTCGTGGGTGTCTAGGGAAGGGAATACTCTAGGCAGTCTTCCCCCTGCTTTGCAGAGAGGCTGATTCGAACCCCCGACCTGACACACCACGGCAAGCAAGCTTACCGCTGAGCTAAGTATATATTATATAACTTATCTAAAACTTTTATGCATTATTTCTACCCTGATATATACAACTACAATAGCATATCACGTAAATACAATTTTATATAAATTTTATACAATATGTCTTTTGTATATTTTGTATGATTTATATACTTAATAACTTTCATACAACTTATTATATATTATACAACTTATCTACAATTTTCATATATTATTTCTACTCAGTTATATACAACTACAATATCATACAACTTAAATATAATTTTTATACAATATTATTGAACTTTCATACAATAGTTAACTCTCTATATATATAAACACAATAGAATACAATTTTTTTATAATGTATGTCATGTCTTCTTCTTCTTTTTCGAGTTTCAACATGAAATTCATCCAGAATCAAGTCTAATCTTCATGAAAATACCATCAAAATTGATACTCCAAACAACATTATCAATTGTTTGCAACTACACTCAATCCAAAAAAAAAATAATTTTTAAAAATTCAAATTTGAATTCAAACCTTCAAAACTTTTTAATAGCTGTCAATGGTAAAACTGTTGCTCTCTTTTCCTTTGCTTTATATTAGTGGAATTAAGGATTGAGAGATAGAGAGATGTAGAGAAATTCCCAGTTATTTGCAACAACACTCAATTCAAACACATAATATTTTTTGAAAACCCAAATTCGAGTTCAAAGTTTCAAAGTTTTTTTATGGTTGTCAATGGTGGAATTGATGCTCTCTTTTCTTTTGCTCTACATTAATGGAATTAGGAATTGAGAGATAGAGAGAGACGTAGAGAGAGAGCGTGCAGGAGTAAGGGTGTATTCTGGGCCGGTCCCGGGCCTAAACGGGCCTCGCGGTCCCGGTCCTGGCGGTCCCGGTCCTAAACGGTCCCGGGCCTGGCGGTCCCGGTCTTCGCGGTCCCGGTCTTCGTGGGCTTGGTGGGTAAGACCGGCCCGTGACGGGCCTAAGCCCACATGGTCCCGGGCCTGGCGGTCCGGGCCTGGCGGGCTTCGTGGGCTTCGTGGGCTTTTAATAAAAAAAAAAATTATTTAATAAGTATATATATGTTAACTATATATATGTTAAGTGTATGTATATATATATATATATATATATATATATATGTATGTATGTTAAGTATATATATGTTTAGTATTTATATATGTTAAATTTATATATGTTAAGTATATATATATAGTAAGTTTATATAAGTTAAGTATATAAGTTAAGTTTATCTACGTTAACTATATATATATATTAAGTTTATATAAGTTAAGTATATAAGTTAAGTTATTTATATATATATATATATATATATATATATATATATATATATATGTATTAAGTACTTATATTAAGTATATATATAAGTTAAGTTATATATATAAGTTAAGTTATATATATATATATATATATATATATATATATATATATATATATATATATGGTAAGTATTATATAAACTTAATATATATATATACTTAACATATATAAACTTAACTTATATATATGTATTAAGTTTATATGTTATGTATATATATAATATATATTATGTATATATATTATATGTATATGTATGAAATAGATATATATATTGTATTAAGAGATAAATCAAAAACTTGTGTAATAATTTTTATTACTAAAAATGACATATCTTTATTAATCTTCTCTCCCCCAATGGAATGAGCACAACAAGGTACTAATACCACCATTAAAAGAAAAAAAACTAAATAAGATGTGCCAAAGTACAATTTACAACACAATCTACATATCTCTAACAAATCTCATAAATCCTTCAAGATTTGGAGGGGGTTCCGTTGGCGGTGGTGGAAAAGAAGCTTGTTCATCACCACTTCCCGGCGAAGCAGCATCCTCAACAAGCTCTGCAATCATTTCTTCGTAAGCGTCATCCACATCCGGTTGTGATTCTGCAAGTCCAAAGTTTCTTCTTTCCGAGCGGATCCAATCTCTAAATAGCACTGACTTCTCCAAGCTCTCCCTCATAGCTGCTCTATGATCTCCTATTTGAAGTCTTGCTTGATTGAAGGCGCTCTCTGATGCAACTGTTGAAGCTTGAATAGATAATATATCGCGAGCCATCCTTGCAAGAACAGAAAAATGTTTTTCCCGTAACTTCCACCATTCCAAAAGCTCAAAACTCCCGTCTGGATTCTCCTTCTCTAGTCCCTGCGACAAATAAACTTGAAGCTCATTTAGATGGGAAGATTCGTCAAAATTATCTCCTTGAGAACCCCTAAACTCCGTCCAAGATTTAAGTGCCTTCAAGCCCGCGGCTCTTTTGGACGACTGTGAAGTAGACGAAGTAGGGGTTGGAACAGTTGGCCTAGAATTTTGTAAGGCTTGTTGGTATGCATTATAAATTATTTGAGTATTAATTTTAATTGATGCTTTTGCATCTGCAAGAGTACCACGTTCTTCTACTGTAAGATCTAAAGCGTTATAAATATTTGTATACCAAAAATGAGGACCTCCTAATTTCATTGTAGGGTTTAAAATTGTTGATACACCATAAATAGGAGGGATAGGGAAAAAATATTTTTTAAATTTTTCTTTCATTGCATTTATAGCAAGTTCATAAATAGGCCCACCCTCGTTATAATCCACAAATAATCCACATAATGCTGCAATATAAACTAGACAATTAGAAATAGTTGGATAATATTGTCCGGAAAATATATTTGTAGCAGTGTGAAAATGTTCTAAAAAATCTATAAGAGTTTTAACATTAGTCCAATCTTGGGTTGTAAGCATTTCATCATCATCCACACCCCCAACCCGAGCATTGAACGTTGCATTAATAGGGTTCCTATATTCGTAAGCAACTACTAAACTTTCGTACATATAATTCCACCTAGTGGGGCAAGGTTTAGGAACCTTTCTTTCTCTAAGTCCATATTCATCGCATTTTGTATAATACTCCCTAAGTCTACTTCTGCGGTTAGAATAAAAAAGCCAATTAAGAGCCATTCTAACCTTTTCAATTTCTACCTTTAAAATTCGCATACCATCACCGACAATTAAATGATAAATATGACAAATACATCTAACATGAAATATATTACTAAATGCAGGATTTAATGTGTTTGTAAGAGTGCCTACTGCACTAGTGTTACTAGAAGCATTATCCATAGAAATTGACATTATTTTATCATTAATGCAGAAATATCTACAAATATCACCAACGGTGTTAGCGATAAACTTACCTGTGTGACGGGAGTTAATTATTCTATACGTAAGAATGCGTTTTTGCTTTATCCACTCCTCGTCAATCCAGTGACTAGTAGCAGTTAGGTAGTCACAATCATTATTACTTCTACCAATATCGGTGGTAATAGAAATTCTATTAGTTATATGACTAAATAAATACCGCAAATATTGTTCGTATTCATGTTTAAATTTATATATATCGGCCTTAACTGTTGCACGAGGCCAACCTTTATAAGTAGGATTAAAAACTTTTCTAATATAATGCACAAAATTAGGATTAGAAGGAAAAGTATACGGTAAACACATAACGGTAACCATCTTTGCTAATTCTTCCCTATCTTTGTTTGGATCGTAATATAATATACCTCCGTTGACAGTGTTAATTCCAGGTTGAACTAGATTAGAACCTGTACTAGCGTTACCCGCTTTTTCTACACTTGTCCCCTCTAGTTGTGCTTTTAATCTGTCATATTTAGCTTTTTCAGTAGGGTGTGTTCTTATGTGTCTAGTCAAAGTACCTGTGCCACTACGCGTATATTCATGAACCAACAATTTCTTACAATTTTTACATTGAGCCTTATTTTGATCTCTTAGTTGAGTAAAAAATTGCCAAACTATTGAGGTTTCTTGGCGTTTAGAAGGTTGTCTATTAAAAGTCGGTGTTTTTACGGGTGGGTGTTGTGGTTCAGTTGGGTTATTAGCCGGACTAGTAGGTGTGTCATCTAAATCCTCTTGGGTTTCATCTACATCATGTTGAGTTTCATCAAAATCCTCTTGGGTTTCATCAAAATCCAATTGCCTATGAAGTTGTAAATTAGGATAAAGAGCAGTCATAATTTCATTATCTAGTTGATCTTCTCGTGAAATATTATGACAAAATTCAGTGTCGCTAAATTGAAAACAGGGATTATCACTATCAAGAATAATTGGACCACTAGGACGGGTAGGTCGGGGAACCGGGGGGGAAGGTTAGTTGGTTGACGACTACTTTCACCCATTTTAGCTTTTCCCTTAGCACTAAACATTTTTTTCAATGAAAATGCCATTTTATTTATATTTATGCAAACAAAATAACACAAAATATATTCTTAAAAATTAAGAGTTGGAACGACTTTACCGAATTGACGAACAACTTCTTCAAAATTCAAAATTGCAAATTGTTGAAGACTTGAAGACTTGAATACTTCAATTCACCAACTTCACAAAATTTCACAAAATTGGAATAATAATATAAGCAATTGAGAGAGATTGAGAGAGATTAAGATAGATTGATGAATTGGTGAGTTAAAATGAAATAATGAGGGGTATTTATAGTTGAGAATTGGGAAAAAGTGTAATTATATAAAGTTTGGGGTTATATTAAAGTTTGGGGACCATTTGGCTAAATTTTGATAGCCAAAAACGGCTATTTTTGACCTCCAACGGCTAGTTTTTAAATCTGGCCGTTGGGCCATTTAAAAAAAAAAAAAAAAAAAAATTTTTTTTTTTTTTTTCCGTTGGGACCGGTTGGGGCCCGCCAGGCCCGCGAAGACCGGCCCAGGACCGCTACCCGGTCCCGGTCTTCGCGGTCCCGGTCTCGCGGTCCTAAGGGTAAGGACCGGCCCGTCACGGGCTTTAGGACCGGTTGAAGATCGGGACCGCGAAGACCGGCCCACCAGGACCGTGGGACCGCCAGGCCCGCGGTCCCGGTCCCGGTCCCGGTCCGGGACCGGACCAGAATACACCCTTATGCAGGAGAGAGAGAGAAAGCGCATGAGAATGGTAAATAATTGATTCCTAATATAAAGGGTGCTCACTGAATTCCTAAAGCGTATATAATTGGTAAACTTGTATATATGATGTGATTAAATTGAAACTTAAATAGGGAGGATAATAAAGTTTTTAATAATGTATAAATATATAAAAATTACTTCTTGAGATTTAATTTTCTTAATTGGTGCTCTACAACGTAAAAATCCCTAATAAAAAAGCTAATAGATGACAGAAAAAACCAATTGTTTGGCTATCCCCGCTAGTTGAGGTAGTAGAATTTTCAAACGCTATGAAGCTAGTCTTCTTTCCTCTTTTTTCACCTTTTTTTCCGGAATAAAGAAGTACTAGAATTTTTTTTTTGTTTATTTTAATGTCAGAAGTCTTTGTTAACAAAATACAAGAACATTTTGAAAAACAAAATAATTCGAAGAAGGTGGATCCGAGATTTGAAGATTATAGTGCACTTTTCAATTCTAACTAAAATCTGCTTTATATATAAAATGTCCACTATTAATACATTACTATATATATATAATATGAAATTTTTGCAAAACTTTACGGGTGCCGGTGACCCCACTTCGTATGAAAAGAAGCTGGGGGTTAGACAAAAAGAGACTGGCTAATGAAATATTAAAGTTCTTACACTAATTACCAGTTGAACAAGTTTAGTAGGGAGGAAAATATCGGTATTCGATTGGTGATCATGTCATAGTATCAGCTTAGAAATTTATTGGATTTTCTTCTGATGACTATTGTGTTGGCAAAAATTAAGTTCATATATAGAACTAACGGTAAGGTGATACGTGGGCTGATCAAAAGATGATAATTGACAAAGAATAGGCACGAACTTTAACAGGCATGGGTAGAGATTCAAGAAAAACAGAAAAGATAAGTGCTCGAACCTCTTTATGTTCGAATGTCGTTTTCAGAGAATGAATCTAATAGCAAAAAAGTGGATGGATATGTATTGTCAGTAATTAATAGGCATTAAATACGGAAACGTTAGGGAATCTGTATTGAATAAAAAATGATTATCAATTATAACGTTACATTAAATATCATTAATTATCAATAATGGCTCTATTATGATAAAAATAAAACATATTACCTAGAGATAGGTATAAAAGGGAAAGACTGATCATTTGTAAAGACACGAAATACTATTCGAATATATTGATTTACTTTGCTTGATATTCAGCTGTTATATTTATCAATTATTCTTATTTTTACTTGATTATTAGTAGCCCGAGTTCTTTTAAAATAAGTTTTGGCCGAAAATCCGAAATTTGGTTAAATAAATTGGTTCAGTTACCGAATATATGATAATATACTCTTTCCCAAATTAACATTTTTTGTCAAATCAATTATGTCAAATGTCAATGACAACAATCAAAGAGAGCGTCAAATCCAAGAATCCACAAGATGATCGTACCCCGATCCATTCCCCATGGAACTCTCCTCGATATTCTCGAGAGGGAACTCCTAATGGATCTCAATCAATTGCAAATGATCAATTGGAATACAAGGAGGCAATGAACGAAGCTTCACAAAAGTTAATCGCTCAACATCAGCAAAGCTCTTGAGGTTTTCGCCAATCAGTTGTCGCTTACATCATCAACACCAACTCCAAATAATAATACTTTGAAAACCTTCATTCTAGGCTCGTTAATTCAGGTCGTGGTGGAATTCCCAGCCAGTCTCGTGATGGAGAACCATGTAACATAGTCAATCTGATTTACAAAACTTAGTATTAACCTTCAGAAACAACTCAAAGAACAAAGCAACCACCGACCTTATAGAGCAAATACTTGGAATGCCAACTATAATCAAAGGAAGAATATTCACAACAACCTTGGAAGCAAAGTGTTGCTCCTCTACCAATTTCGAAGAAATTCAAGATGCCCGATATTCCAAAATATAATGGAACCTCTAATCCACGAGACCACGTGACTGCATTCACAACTAGAGTAAAGGGCAACGATTTGACCAAGCAAGTAATTGAAACAATATTGGTCAAAACATTTGGTGAAACACTCACTAAGGGAGCATTAACATGGTATTTTCTTTTACCCGAAAATTCTGTAAATTCTTTTGCTGAGCTTGCAGATTCATTTATCAAAGCACACTCGAAAGCTCAAAAAGTCAAAAAAGTAATGGACGATATTTTCAAAATAAAGCAAGGAGATTCGAAGATGCGTAGAGATTTCATATATAGATTCCAGCGTAAAAGGATGACGCTGCCACGCGTACCTAATAACTGGGTAGCTATGGCTTTTGCTAATAATTTGAATAGGAAAAGCTCATAAGCTACGAGATGACTCAAGGAAAGTCTACATGAATTTCTAGCGACAACCTGGAATGATTTTTACAATAGATACAACATGAAGCTAAGGATAGAAGAGGATACCATCTCTCAATCTCAAAAAGAGGAGAAGGTGAATTCAAGATGTGCTGAAACCGAAAAAAGGTCTGGAAAAATAGATACAAACCCTACATAGGCCCAGTAGGAATAGACTCACTTTCAAAGTAGGACAATTCAAAATATGATCATAGATCGAGAAATAGAGAGTCATGTTCGTCGTCGAGGTTTGGAAACGATCGAAACGCACGTGAGGCGCGAGATAATGATAAAAGCTTGAAACCAAGATTTAGCTGTTACAATTCTAATGTCAGCACTTCAGAGTTAGTAGTAGTACTAAGAAGCATGGGTGATAAGGTGCAGTGGCCAAAGGGAATGAGATCAAATCCAAATAGGCATAATCATGATCACTGTTGCGAGTTTCACAATGATCGTGGTCATAAAACGACAGATTGTAGATTGTTACAAGGTGAAGTAGACCATTTATTAAAGCAAGGGTATCTTACCGAACTATTTAGTGAAAAGACTAACAAGTATATATGAAGAACAGGCAAGAGCCCCCTAAATTTCCTTCTCCGAAAAGGACTGTAATGTTATAAGCGAGGGCAATGAAATTAACGGCGTGACATATACGGTGGACAAGAAAATTTCTAAAGTTACAGTTTCACACGGGAAGGTGGTTCGACATGTTCTAGAAGATAAAAGTATTACATCTGATTATGCAGATGCAGAAGACATGTTAACTCCACACAATGATGCACTGGTAATATCTCTACTTGTGCATGATACTAATGTGAAATTAGTTTTGATTGATTCAAGTAGTTCCGTGAATATCATTTTTCTAAGAGTGTTAAACGAGATGCAAGATGACGATAAGCTAGTACCTATGGCACACACGTTATTTGGTTTTGACAATTCAAGCATCATAACAAAAGGGGAATACTTAATATTTGCAGAAGGAGTTATCAAAGATACGAAATTTCAGGCAGTAGAGATGGAAATGGCTTACAATATGATTCTCGGGGGATCTTGGATTCACGATATGGATGTTGTACCATCTACGTTACATCAAGTTATTAAATTTCAATCACCATGGGGAATACGTCAAATCCGTAGGCATCAACAGACATCCAAGAGCATCAATTCTATAGCAAATTCAACTACAAAAAATGAAGAAAAGTAGCAATTACAAAATCCAGTTGAGGATACCACGACACAAGACTCAACTGAACATGAGCAAAAATATGTAGACTCAAGGCCCGATACCATTCAAGAACCAGAAGAAAATAACAATATCAAAACAAAGATTGAAGAATTGGAGGTTGTAGAACTATTCGCACAATGGCATGTAAAGAAAGTCTACATTGGGGCCAATTTGAGCCACGAAATGAAAGGTAAGTTGATTGAATATTTGAAAACTAATGTGGATTACTTTTCCTCGTCCCATTCTGATATGACAAGAATACCCCCGAAAGTAATGACTCACAAGTTAAATGAAGATCCACCATTTCAACCTATCAAATAAAAGAAGAGAAGCAGGGGTCTTTAAAAAATCAAGTGATTCACGATGATGTCCAAAAACTTTTAAAAATTGGGTCTATCTGCGAGGTAAAGTATCCTAATTGGTTATCTAATACTATAGTAGTACCAAAAAATAATGGCAAATGGTGAGTTTATGTAGACTACACCGATCTTAATAAAACTTGTCCTAAAGATTCTTTTCTGTTACCACATGTAAATCAAATGATTGATGATACTGCAGGAAATGAATTGTTAAGCTTATTTGATGCATATTCAGGGTATAATCAGATTAAAAAGAATTCCTCAGATGAGGAAAAAACTTCATTCATAACAGATAGCGGGACTTACTGTTACAAAATAATACCCTTTGGCCTAAAAAACGCGGGATATCAAAGGTTGGTAACCAAAATATTCCAGGAACACTTAGGAAATACCATAGAAGTCTACATTGATGATATGCTTGTCAAATCTCAACAATCTGGGGGGTTATATACCACGCCTGTCTTATACATTTCAGATCTACAAAAATTCAATATGAATTAAATCCCGAGAAATGTGTATTTGGCATTTTATCAGGTAAGTTTTTTGGTTTTCTTATTTCTAACCATGGTATTGAAGTAAATCCCACACAGTTTAGTGCCCTTGAATAAATTCCTGACATGCTTACAAGTAATAAAGAGGTGCAGATACTAACAGGAAGAATTGCAGCCTTGGGAAGATTTATTTCCAAGTCATCAGAAAAATGCTTTAAATTCTTTTCAGCTCTTAAGAAGCAAGATCAGTTCGAATGGTCTGAGGAGTGTCAACAAGTACTCAAAAACTTGAAGGCATACCTATCAAATCCATCGTTGCTCACAAAACCAAAAGATAGGGAAAGGCTGCCTATCTATCTAGGTGTTTCAGAAGTAGCAGTGAGTGATATTTTGGTTTGTGAAGACCAAGATAAACATTTTCCAATTTATTATGTTAGTAAATCATTATTAGATGCAGAGACACGGTATCCTCATCTAGAAAAACTTGCACTTGAATTAATCATGGAATCTAGAAAGCTAAGGCCTTAGTTTTAATGCCACCCTATTTTCATAGTAACTGCTTATCCACGACATCATATATATTACACAAACATGAGTTATCAGGTAGATTAGCCAAGTGTGACATAGAATTGAGTGAATACTACATCACATATCAACCCAAAACCGGAATAAAATCTCAAGTGTTAGCAGATTTTTTGGCTGATTTTAGCCAAGGGATGCAACTAAAAGCAAAAAAAGAACTACAGGTGTTCAACGGATCTAATCCAGAAACTTGGACCTTATTTACGGATGGCTCATCAAATGTGAAGGGGGCGGGTCTAGGGATTGTTTTGATACCACACATATGGGTGAAACCATAAAACAAGCCATAAAATGTCATCTTATAACTAACAATGAGGCAAAGTATGAAGCTGAGATTGCAGGTTTAGAACTGGCACGCGAACTTGGCATCAATCAGATCATAATCAAAGGTGATTCGTAGCTCATCGTTAATCAAATATTGGGGACTTACACAGCCAAGAAAGCACGAATTTAGCAATACTTAGAGAAGTCACGTGATCTGGTTAGGTAATTTCAAGCCTGGAAAGTTGTGCAGATACCAAGAGAGGAAAATGCCGAGGCAGACGCCCTAGCCAATCTCGCATGTGCGACAGACGTAACGAGTAATGAAAATGCTTCTATAGTTCATTTGTTTCATTCAGTGCTCGATCATGACAAGAATGAGGTAAATTTCAATAACGTAACTTGGAATTGGAGGAACGAGATTGTCACTTTTTTGTAGTATGGCACCCTCCCTAAAGACAAGAAAAAGGCTCACGCAATTCTTAAAAAAGCTGCTCGGTACGGTTTAAAGCAACACAATCTTTATCGCAAAATATTCGATGGTCCCTTAGCAAAATGCCTCGGGTCTTCTCAAATAAAGTATGTGATAAGAAAAATACATAAGGAGAATTGTGAAAATCATGCAGGTGGAAGATCTTTAGTAAAAAACATGATTAGAGCAGACTATTATTGGCCCAAAATGGAAGAAGAAGTAGAAACTTTCATGGCTAAATGTGATAAGTGCCAAAGGTACGGTAATAATATGCATAGACTTGAAGAGTTTACATCCGGTCATTACACCATGGCCTTTTATGAAATGGGGGGATGGATATCGTAGGTCAACTACCACAAGCAAAAGACAAAGTAAAATTCATTCTAGTACTCACTAATTATTTTGCTAAATGGGTAGAAGCATGAACTTTTAAACAGGTATGTGAAAAGAGGTTAGAGATTTTATTTGGAAAAATATTATATGTCAGTTCGGCATACCAAAGGAGATCATATGTGATAATGGCCCGCAATTTATAGGGGCACAAATCACAAACTTTTTCAGAGTTGGCAGATCAAAAGGATTACCTCAACGCCTTATCATCCGATGAATAATGGACAAGCTGAATCGACGAATAAAGTCATTATAAACAATTTGAAAAAGCAGTTGGAAGAATCCAAAATTAATTGGCAAGAATTGCTACATGGTGTTTTATGGGCATACAACATAACGACAACAAGTACGGGTGAAACACCATTTTTACTAGTGTACAGAGCTGAAGCTTTGATCCCATTGGAGATAGGGGAGCCAAGCACTAGATTTACACAAGCAACTGAGGAATCTAATGAAGAAGAAGTGCGAACAAACTTAGATTTACTTGAAGAAAGAAGGGAAGCTGTGTTAATAGGAATAGCAATACAAAACATGTTATGGAACAATATTATAATCAGAAAGCTCGCCTAAGATACTTCAAAATTGGGGACCTCGTACCCAAAATGTTTTTCTAGTGGCTAATGCGTGAAAGTTAAGTCAAACTTGGGAAGGACCTTATAAGATCCACGGTATTGCAGGAAAGGGAGCATACGAGCTGGAAACAATGGATGACAAGATTTTACCTTCACATTGGAATGTCGTTCATCTGAAGAGATACTACTTCTAAGGAAATGATGTATCCATGGGAAGATACCCTCATTTTTGAATTGTTAAAATTTTACTAAATATAGATGATAGGAAAAAATCTAACCCGTACTAAATGATGAGTCACGAACTGCAAGATATGTGGAAAAACATAAATTCTCTGTCTAGGGTTCCAATTCAGATAGAAAATCAAACAGATTAAGTAGTCTTCATCTATAATCGCACATTCGAGTCCCGTACGTTTTTTCCTTTCCAGGAAAAGGACCGAATGAGAGGAATAATCATGTGCTCGAGATTTTATACTTCAAAGCTCAAACACTTGGGGTACTATACAATATACATAGGGCATATGTATAAAGAAGGCAAAGAAGACAGTCGAAAGTATAAATCAAAGCCTCAAAATCTACTCATCGAATAAGTCAAGTTCGAGCAATGTTATGAGCCAACAACACAAAGCCAGCCAGTCAAAAAACCTTATAGATTTCAAATCTTTATGATATATAGGTTAAAGGAAATGTATGAAAATGGGTTATAAAGGAAAACCTTGAATTTTATTTGTTCTTTTGAAATCTGTTATAAAGAAAATAGTTACAAAAAAGTTGTAGAAGTTATTTAAGCACATGTAAGATGTTATTTAAACTTGACAAAGTTCAAATGAAAACTTTATCAAAATTCTATCAAGAAACATGTGTGTTCCAATTTTTTTATCGTACATTAACACCATTATGAAGTTGAGACGTCTTCTTCATTAAGTGTCGAAAATAAAAAAGCCCTCTTTTATAAAATTCATGTGTGATTCAAACATCCATGAAGTTAATAAATCACTTTATGAAACCAAAGTGTAAAAAGGGGTAAAACATACACCCACGAATTAATTAACAAGTCATTAAGTATAAAGGCAAAGTTGAGAAAAATAAAAGCTCAAAATAACTAACTTAAAATGGAAAACTTCTTAATATTAAAAAGTTTAGACTAAGTAGGAACTTAGTAATATACTATTTGTCATTTATACAAAAATGCCACGAAAAAGGTATGGGGACTTCTCGTTTTAAAAAAACTAAACCCCCAAATGGGACTAGGGGTTATAACCACATTCAACCAAAAGAAAATAAAAAAAGAGAAGTAACGTGTCATAAACTTTTCACTAAGGGACTGAAGAAGGATCCAAAGCATGGTCATTGGCAGTAGAAGGTTCGAGATGGCTTAAGGGAGTTAGAGCATTCACCGTACCTATATCATCTTCAATGTGATCGGGAATATCAGCTATGCAAGAGGGAGAAGTCTTAGCCTTGCTGAGTCTTTTCAATAGTTTCTTTTATCTTAGCTAACTCAACCTCAAAGTTAAAGCCCTCTTGGCTAGCTTCCACAAGGGTATCATGTCGAGTATTTAAAATGCCCAACTTATCTCAATTGCGGTCTTATCCTCAAGAATCTCGTAATCTTTCTCCCATTGATCAATTTCACTTTTGAGCTTTTCATTTTAAGCCAGGACAAAATTATAAGAAGCTTTCAGAGGAGCGAGTGAACTATCTAAAAAACTGACCTTGTTAGAAGACTCACGAAGAACTTCTTAGGCTTGAGAAAGTATTGTACGAGTTCACCAGCATAAACTTCTTTCTTACTTAGCAAAGACTTTAGTTATCTCATTTATTCACTGGCTTTGGAAAGTTTCTTAGAGAAAGATGTTTCAAGGATATTCTTGTCCTTATCAGCTAGATTTGAGTAAGCCTTCTCGATTGCTAACTCTGAATTTAAAATCTTTTGTTGCTGCTCCAAGGTACACTTACTCTCTTCTAACACTTCCATGTCAATTTGAAGACCTTCATACTGTTCTCTCTAATTGTTCGCTTCAACTTGATAGTCATGTATTAATTGCTCTGTGTGGAAAACTCTCTTCATCATCTCTGTGCCAACTAAATTGATCAAAAAAAGAAATAACCTTAAATAGAAGAAGGGTGAGGTAAACTTTTGAAAAAAGGATACCTTTAAAGATGATTGCACTATGTCATTCATCCAAGTCAAAGAGTTATGACTCTCAAGCTTGGCTTTCTCAACTTAACTAATCAGAGCCTTCAACCACACATCAGCCCGAACTGATTTCCTCAAAAGGTTACCATCGGCAGGAACCTCGATGATAACTTGCCTCATAGCCTCACTTCCACTTGAGGAAACAACCTTAGTGTGATGGACAGTTGTAGGAGGAACTGCGGAAAGAGTTAAAATAGCCTGGAAAGAGTAGCAATGGCAACGATCATGACTGGAAAAGAAGATGTCACAGAAGCAGGTATGGAAAATGAGGCAAGGGGAACTTTATTAGAAACAAGATCCAAACTTTCATTACCAAACCCATGAGAAAAAAGTTGATCAACAGAATCACGAGCAACCGCGGAAGTATCGTCATCAAAAATCACCAAGGTAGATTTAACATGCTCGGTTAGAGAAATTGAACGAGGGGGAGATGCTTTATCATTTAAAATAATGCGTCTTCTAGCTCGTGGCCTTTTTATTAAAGAACCCCCATCTTGTTCTTCTCTTCATCAGAGTCTTGGTGAGCAGAAGCTTTCCTTTTCGATGATTAACCCAAATTTATTTCTTGGGCCCTTTCCAAAGAATTTCTGAAAGCTATGACGGCCTCAACACTTATGTCTGTAATTGGAAATTCTGACAAAAAGAAGATTCAAAATAATTTCTAAGGAAAGAAGTGAATCAAAATACAAAGGATATAAGGAAAAAGCACTTACCGTGAGTTTTCACTTTCCAACCAAAATGATGAGAAAGGTTTTTCTAAGATCTTTCTTCCATCGGAGCAACACTTAACAACTTTCCTATCCAACCAAAGGAATTGGAAATCTCATCAACAATTCCCATGGTTGCTAAAAAGGAGGAAGTTAAAATGGCAACCATCAAAATTGAGAAAAGGGGTATGGAAAAGTTACAAGAAAAAAACTCAGAAGCAAAATTTCGTTTCTCAAGGAATGGAACATTCTCTTCACCCACTAAACCAACAGTGGGGGCAGCAACAAATCTGGCATACCGGCCACGTCCTTACTGCCCTCTAAGCTAACTAGAACTCTTTTCCTTCTCACTACTAAAGTAAAATTCCTTGACGGAAGAGTTTGGGAGAATAAAGATTAATTAAATGGAAGAAAGTAAAAGGCATGCCAGCCATGTTGGCCAAATGCCTCAAACAAGCAACAATGCTCCATACGATAGGACAAGTTTGTCCTAAGCAAACATAAAAGAAGCAATAGAATTTGAGGATAATAGGGTCAATAAGAGGCTTGGAATTCAACGTGAAAGGATATATGTATATACGAAATAAAATCCAGTTAAATAAAAAGTGATTCTTTGGTTTTCTTTGGGGATTATAATGGGGAAATCATAACTCCAATGGCAATCTCTACGAGCCATAGAAATCACACCTTCAGTGATCTAAGTCAGATAAATGTCAGCACGTTCTAATAAAGACATAGAGCAAACTTGATTTCTGATGGACACTTTATCATTGTAAAAAGATAGTTCAACAAGAACAATCTTATCTACCAAAGGTTCACGAAGAGGTTTAGTGGGTTATTTACTTCTAGATGAAGACCTTTGAGAAAGAGAACCTCTGATTTTAGAAGGTAGAGTAGAACTCGTTGAAGGAAGAGAAGGGCCTCGTGAATATGAAGATCCTAAATTAGGAAGTCTTCTTCCTCTGCTACTTTTAACATGAGCAAGAGGAAGGTTATCAGCGATGGGGACTCTCCGAGGGAGAAGAGGAAGGGGGAAGTCCTTGGCTTTCGTGCCTTTCTGTAAAAAAATACAATAAATATAGAAGAGAAAAAGAGTGGCGTCCTCCCGGAGGTCTAGCCAATTAGGGCTTGAAGAAGACATAGTAGTACGAGGAAGAAAAAAATAAGAATTAAATATTCTAAACCTTTTGTGAGAAAGACAAAGGTGAAAAGTTATATTTATACTCAAAAGCAATCATCAAAGGAAAAGGTGCAATGATGGAAACTGTTGTTTCGTAATTGGTGAAGCCGCAAAAAGCCTTAAAAGATGCTGAAAAGTTGTAGAACCAATCAAGAGATACTACATGTTATAGACATTAAATGGAATAGACAAATGAGGCTTCAGTGCAGAGAAGAATTAATGGCGGCAAATATTCCCGCTTTAATGAAATCCACTTCCGAAATATTCTATTGATGAATAAATGGCAAGTGCGGGGACTATCTATATTGGGAAAAATTAAGTTTATATATAGAACTAATTGTAAGGTGACACATCATGACACGTGGACTGATCAAAAGATGATAGTTGGCAGAAAATGGGTATGAGCTTAACAGGCACGGACAGAGATTCAAGAAAAACGGGAAAGATAGCTGCTCAAACCTCTTTATGTGCGAATGTCATATTAAGAGAATGAATCTAATAGCAAAAAAGGGGATGGATACATATTGTTAGTAATTAATATGTATTAAATACGAAAAACGTTAGGAAATCTGTATTGAATAGAAAATGATTACCAATTATAACTTATATTAAATGCCATTAATTATTAGTAATGGCTCCATTATGATAGAAACAAAACGTACTACCTAGAGATAACTATAAAAGGGGAAGACTAATCATTTGTAAAGACACGAAATACTATTGGAATATGTTGATTTACTTTGCTTGATATTCAGCTGTTATATGTATCAATTATTATTATTATTACTTGATTATCAGTAAGCCGAGTTCTTTTAAAATAAGCTTTGGCTTAAATCTCGAAAGTTGGTTAAACAACTATATGTCATTTTTGCACCTTGTCTCGACTACCAGATAGCCCTTTGCACCAATAATGCTGGAAATAGAGTTTATTAAGCTCCAAAAATATGAGTCTGTCTAAGAGAAACGGAATTATTTGTATATTACTTCACACAACGGAGTTATTTAATTACTTGAACAATCATTTTGAGTACGCAAATGCCGATTCTTGATAGTGAAGCCAATAAGAAAACAAATTAAACTAGACAAAGGAACACTGAAAAACTTATTCAACTCAGTGATACACATGGGTGGACCAAATTTGATGTTGATCTCTAGCAGCCAAGTTGGACTGCTAAAACTCTTCCATTTTTTTTTTTTTTTTGTATCTCCCTACCCCCTTAACTCCTTAGCTCACCAAGTATTCATATTCACTTGAAAAAAAGCTCAAAAGAAACTATGGCAGGGGGATTAGCAGTAGTAGTAGCAAATGAGGAAGGCCAGTACAATGGCAAGCTAACATCTTTTGTAATATTAGCTTGTATGATGGCTTCTATGGGAGGTGTAATCTTTGGATATGATATTGGAATTTCAGGTTTGATTTTCTGCATTTTCCTGAGTTATAAAACTTTCAACTACTGTCCAAAAAGAAAGAAAAAAAAAAAGAATCAAGATGGAGCTGCTATTTCCTTTTGGTACTATGAATCAATTGCTTTACATAATCTACTTTATTTTACTAACATAAGCTTTGAAAATATGAAGGTGGAGTAACATCCATGGAACCTTTTCTAAAGAAGTTTTTCCATGATGTGTACACTAAGATGAAAGAAGACAAAGAAGTTAGCAACTACTGCAAATTTGACAGCCAATTGTTGACATCATTCACATCTTCCCTTTATGTGGCTGGTTTTTTTGCTACTTTTATTGCTTCATCAGTCACCACAACTTTTGGTCGTAAGGCCTCAATCCTTCTTGGAGGAGTTAATTTCCTAGCCGGTGCAGCCCTTGGTGGAGCTGCTTTTAATGTCTATATGCTTATTTTTGGCAGAGTTTTACTAGGTGTTGGTGTTGGTTTTGCAAATCAGGTAACATATCACTGCATGGGATCAAAAATATTAGTCGTTTGGCAAGCTGAATTTGTCTCAAAATATTTGACGTTTTAGAAGAACGTAATTTCTCATTGTACCAATAATGACATACTCTTATATCTACCGAAATGACATGATAAGTTTAAAACCACAAGTTTCGAAGGTCTTTCTTTCTATATCCGGTCAAACACCTCTGTATAAAATGAAATAACGGGAATACTTCTCAACTAAAAGACATAAATCCTGTGTTTCACTCTTGTGAAAAAAGGGGAAAGTTCTCAAATGTGATCTCAAAGAGTGTCCTTTTGTCCAATTTACTATTCTTATTCCTTTTTGGGACTAAAACAACCCAATAAACTATCTAAAGATTAAGTTGGTTTTTTACCATTTTGCAGGCTGTACCATTATATCTCTCAGAAATGGCACCATCTAAGTACAGAGGAGGAATCAACAATAGTTTTCAACTCAGTGTAGGCATTGGAGTTTTAATAGCAAACCTTATAAATTATGGCACTGAAAAGGTTAAAGGTGGTTGGGGATGGAGAGTTTCCCTTGCTATGGCTGCAGTTCCAGCATTCATTTTAACTTTAGGTGCAATCTTCCTCCCAGAAACACCCAACAGCTTAATTCAACGGACCAATGACCGCGAAAAGGTTAAAAAAATGCTACAAAGAATCCGAGGCACTGATGATGTTGAAGCAGAACTTGATGATCTTATTATAGCTAGTGAAACTTCAAAAACAATAAAACACCCTTTTAAGAACATTCTACAAAGAAAATATAGGCCTCAACTTGTCATGTCCGTGGCAATACCGTTTTTCCAACAAGTGACAGGAATTAATGTTATTGCATTCTATGCTCCTATACTTTTTCGAACGATTGGACTAGGTGAAAGTGCAGCTCTTTTATCTGCTGTAGTGACAGGGGCTGTTGGAATTGCTACAACTGCAATATCAATGCTGATTGTCGATAAAGTTGGCCGAAGAGGGCTGCTAATTTTAGGAGGAATACAAATGTTTGTCACACAAATGATAGTAGGAGGATTAATGGGAGCTAAGTTAGGGGATCATGGTGGAGTGAGTAAAGGTTGGGCATTTGTGATATTGGTGTTGATTTGCATTTATGTAGCTGGTTTTGGTTTGTCATGGGGGCCATTAGGATGGTTAATTCCAAGTGAAATATTCCCATTGGAGATAAGATCAGCTGGACAAAGTATTACAGTAGCAGTGAACTTTGTCTTCACTTTTTTGGTTGGTCAAACATTTTTAGCCATGTTGTGTCATTTCAAGTATGGGATTTTCTTCTTTTTTGGAGGTTGGGTGGCAATAATGACTGCATTCGTCTACTGGTTTTTGCCAGAGACTAAGAATTTGCCTATTGAGAAAATGGACAAAGTGTGGAGGCAACACTGGTTTTGGAAAACAATTGTAAGAGAAAATGTTGAGGTTATCATCAAAGAAGAGGATGCTTAAAACACAGTGATCATGATCTCATTGTTGGAATCAATTAAGGATTTATCTGTACTTTCACATCCGTTTTTGTTGAAATACGAAAAAAAATAAAATGAGAATGAAAATGTCTCATTAGTTATAACTAACCATTCCATTATAGTGCAACTTAACCATGAATTAGCTAGAGATGTATAAGCACTTGTAAGAGACATTTTCCTTGTCATTTTGTGGTGATAACTTACCAATTTTATGCTCTATTTCATGTAAATTCTAATATATTCCCTAAGTCCCAACTAAATATTGATCTGTTATATATTATTTAAGAACAATTGGATTAGGTGAAATGCATCACCTCATATATATATATATATATATATATATATATATCTGCAATGGTTATTGGAGTTGTTGGTGCTGATACAATTTTGCTCTCGTCATTTGTAATAGACTCATTCGGCCAAATATTTGGTGCTATAAATAAATGTTGTTTGGAGCAATAATGCTTGATACTTAAATTAATGGACCGTGGTCGTCTGAACTAGATTTGCATTTAAGCTGTGGGGTTTTGTTTGTCCATTAGGATGGCTAACTCCAATTCAAATTTATCCACTAGGTCAGCTGCACAATGTAACTGTAGCAATGGTATTTTCTTCATTTTTTACTCTAGTAATGACAATGTTTGTGTACTACTTTCTACTGCCTGAGACAAAGAATATGCATGCCTTTTTGAATAAATGGGGTTCTCTAAAAGCTAGAAGGTCACCAAATTTTGCACTTTATTCATAATTTGGCGTATGATAACTAATACAATAACTAAACCTTGATCCCAACTAGTTGGCATCACCTACATGGATCATATGCATTCATTTTGTTTTGTCCATATTGATTCTGAGAGATATATCATTTCCATTAACAATTCAGAAAAATTTATTGATGATCCCATACAACAACAACAACAACTACCCAATATAGTCCCACATGATGGGGTCTGGGGAGAGTAATATGTACGCAGGCCTTATTGATGATCCCATGTATTGACGAAAACATGTAAACAGACAAATTAATAAGTTAAGGGTATCTTCTTTTCTTCTTTAAGTTGTCCAAGTCTATATAGTTGTAATGGTTTCTTCTTTGCATTTATTACCAGGAAAGAAAAAGAACATATATATAACTTGCCACTATATATCTATGAGGTGAACATATTTTGGGAGAAATTTCATAAATACATCAACGTATTTTCCAAACCACTGGAAGGAGTGAATCCATATTGCATCACAACAAGACAAGCAAGTCAATAGCATGACTAATTCAAAACTCAGCATTAATCGTCATATGCCCCTAAAGTCCAACGAGTAGATATCGCCTTCCAGGCCAGTTGCAACTCATTGACCTATGTCATTTATGTACTGATGTTGATTTGTTAGCAGTCATGACGGAATTCTTCTTATCTTAAAATCTTATACATTCATGCTCCTAATATCAGAGCTCTCATTCTTAGCTCGCAATCTTCACTCTTAATCACCTCTAGACTCATAGAATTTGAATTTGACGAGAAAAAATGGCGATTGGTATTGCTCCAAGTACAAGTGAGAATTCTGCACAATACAATGGCAGGATTACATGGTTTGTGGTGTTATCATCAATGGTTGCTGCTACTGGAGGAATCATCTTTGGCTATGATATTGGAATTTCAGGTTCTTTTCAATATTCACTTTTACTTTTAAATAACTGTTAACATCATACAAAGACACACTGTCAACTTCTTACTAACTTAATGTTGTATTTTTAAAGGTGGAGTAATCTCTATGGAGCCGTTTCTGAAGAAATTCTTTCCAGATGTGTATAATAAGATGAAACAAGTCTCCAAAACAAGCAACTACTGCATATTTGACAGCCAATTACTGACATCTTTCACCTCCTCATTGTACATTGCTGGCCTAATTGCTTCCTTCTTTGCTTCACCTATCACTCGGACATTTGGCCGTAGACCATCAATTCTAATCGGCGGAGTAGCATTTCTCATCGGTTCTGCCCTTGGAGGTGCAGCATCCAATATCTTCATGCTATTGCTTGGTCGCGTCCTGCTAGGTGTAGGGGTTGGTTTTGCAAATCAGGTATACTTTCTCCTACATCCACAGACAGAGAGATGAGCAATCTACTATATAAAAGAGACAATATTGAGAAAATAACTTCACAACTTATTCATTCATGTTATGAGCGCCATAACAAATATCTTTTTGCTGCAGGCAGTCCCTTTATACCTCTCAGAAATGGCACCTCCCAAGTACAGAGGATCTTTCAATATTGCATTCCAACTTTGTGTAGGGATTGGAGTTCTATCAGCTAGCCTTCTTAACTACGGTGTTGAAAAGATTAAAGGCGGTTGGGGATGGAGAATTTCCTTGGCTATGGCAGCAGCTCCTGCCTCAATTCTAACACTAGGAGCACTTTTTCTCCCTGAAACAGCAAACAGTCTAATTCAACATGGCAAAGATCATCAAAAAGCTAAGCAGATTCTACAGCGCGTAAGAGGTACACTAGATGTCCAAACAGAACTAGCTGATCTCATCAAAGCAAGTGACAAGTCAAAAACAGTCAAGCATTCTTTCAAGCAAATTATTAAACGTAAATACAGGCCTCAACTAGTTATGTCAATAGCAATACCATTTTTTCAGCAAGTGACAGGAATCAACGTGATCTCCTTCTACGCTCCAATTTTGTTCCAAACAATAGGCCTAGGTGCAAGTGCATCACTGTTGTCTGCTGTAGTGACAGGGGTGGTAGGGACCAGCGCGACGTTTTTAGCATTGTTGATAGTTGACAAGGTCGGGCGAAGAGCTATGTTCAGTTCCGGGGGAATCACAATGTTTATATCACAAATGTTGATAGGGGGAATAATGGCAGCTAAGTTAGGAGATCAAGGAGCATTGAGCAAGGGATATGGTTTATTGGTTTTGATCTTGGTTTGTATTTATGTTGCAGGTTTTAGCTTGTCTTGGGGTCCTTTAGGATGGTTAGTTCCAAGTGAAATCTTTCCATTGGAAATAAGGTCAGCAGCACAAAGTATAACAGTGGCTATTGGTTTAATTTTCACTTTCATTATTGCTCAGACTTTCTTGGTCATGCTCTGCCACCTCAAATCTGGAATTTTCTTCTTCTTTGGTGGATGGGTTGCTATTATGACTGGATTTGTGTACTTGTTATTGCCCGAGACCAGGAATTTGCCAATTGAAAATATGGAACAAATCTGGAGGGATCATTGGTTTTGGAATAGATTTGTCAGTGATGAACAAGATTGAACTATTTCCACTTATGTTGCTCGGACTCTTCAAAAATGTTGCCGAGTGCGTGTTCGATCATTTGAAAATACTACAATTTAAGTGTCATTTTTAAAGAGTCGGAGCAACATAAATTTTCACTGACCTTCCAATATAATAGTACAAGTTTAAGATATTCTTGTTGGCTATGAAGTAAGTTGGCTTGTAACTGAAATAGATGACAATTTTGGTATTTCCTCATCTAGAGGAATTATCTCTTTTCTAGTTTGATTTTTGTAGAGCTTTCTCTTAATGTACTCAATAGTAAATTAGTAATGGCACCTATTATTTCCCTCTCATGAAATTTGGGCAATTTGATGTAAAAAAAAAAAAAAACAAAGTCGATTTTTTGGAAAAATATAGAATTCTCTAGAATGTCCTAGTGTAGTATCCTTGATATTTATCTAGTAGACATATCTAGATGTTTTAGAATGTTATGTGAAGATAAGACATAACTAGATATTCTAGAGTGTTGTTAGAAGATAAGGTTGCTAGAATCTTCTTTGTACATTATCTAGAATCATCCATATGCTAGTATAAATACGGGGTGTCTTGTTCATTTGTAACTAAACCAAAATCAAGAAAGCCTTCTTTTCAAAATAAGTTATCCTATTTAAAATCTATCTTCTCTTTTCAAGTTTCCTCTTCTTTAGCCGAATCCTCCAATCTTAGTTAAGGATCTTGTGCTAGCAGAAGATCTTCGAATAATATTCTTCTTCTACTATTTTTACATGGTATCAGAGCCAAAAATTGGCTTCTGGACTTCAATGTCAGATTAGTGGTTGATTCAACCAGTTCTCTAAATGGAGTTGGGTGGTCGTGCTAATGGACTGGGGATAGAGTTAATGGATCCAGTCCAACTACGAGGTGTGGAAGACTTGTATGGAATTATCCCTTGTTGGTAAGTATTTGCGGGAAGTTATCAATGGGAGTAACACAAGTTCTCCTGCTGACGCACTGGAAAATACCAATACGCGTAAGAAGTGGAAGCAGATTAAGGCTAAGGAGGAGTTTATCCTGAAGAGGTCTATCTCTCCTAATTTATTTGATCATATTATAAGGTATAAATTAGCTCATGAAATATGGAGGACCTTCGATCGGCTGTTCAACAAGAAGGATGAAGCTCGGCTACAGATTTTGGACAGTGAGCTAGCTAACACCACTCAAGGTAATCTCTTTATCACCGAGTATTTTTTGAAGGTTAAAAATTTGTGTTTCGAAATTTCTCTATTGAATCCGGACGAGGCTATGTCTGAAGCACGAATAAGAAGAATTATTATTCGTGGTTTAAAGGCAGAATATATTCCCTTTGTTACATCGATTCAAGGATGGGCTCAACAACCATCTTTGAAAGAATTTGAGAATTATCTATCAAAGAAGGAGAAGGAAATGCTCTTATCACTAATAAGAGGAACTTTAAAGGAAAATCAAGAGATAGCATGCACTTTCATTCCTCAAGTGGTTCAAGATCACCAGAAAAGAAAGGGGGGTCTTTTAATAACGATAAAAATCCTTTAAAATGTTACTGTTGTGAAAAACTCGGACACATAAAAAGATATAGTCGAGCCAAAGAGACCAAAATGACTCAAACGAAGAAAGCTACTAAAAAGAAGAAAAGAAGAAAACTGGGGAAAGTGCTTCGCAGCGGGGACTCGAGCAATAGATGCCATTGCTTCCATAAATTTTGAAATTAAAGAGACTAGATTATGGATTCAGGATGTGGGCACCATCTCACTGGAGATCAATCCAAAAACTCTACCTTTCACGAACAAAATGTATATGATGTCATTGTTACAGCAGACAATACATTCCATAATGTGGAGAAGGAATGGACTGTTGTGATCAACAAGAAGCCAAAAGATATTATCACCCTCAATAGTGTCTTTCATGTTCCAAGAATAAAGGAAAATCTATTTTCAGTTGCAAATGCAGTAGATGCTGGAAACTATTTTCTATTTGGCCCGCGTGATGTGATGTTCCACCGAAATATCAAGGTGCTCAAAGGCATTATCGATCACTGCGGTAAGAGAGTTAACAATATATATATATATAAAATCTGCCTCTGATTTATATTGAGAAGATGAGTAGCAATGATAATACACATATTTGGCATGCTAGACTTGGACATCTAAGCATGGATAAATTAAAAGCCATGGTAAAGTTGAATCTAGTAAAAGGTTTGCCTAACTTAAGAAACTTTGGTAGAGGAGAGGTTTGTGAAGGATGTCAATATGGAAAGGCACATTTTCTTCCATTTGACAGATCCTTGTCAAGGTGCAATGCGCCACTAGAACTTATTCATAGTGACTTGATGGGTGCCAATGAGAACTCCTTCCTTTTCAGGCTATTCTTATATACTAGTTTTCATTGATGATTTTACTAGATTCACTTGGATTTATTTTGTGAAGTAAAAGTCAGAAGTTTTCAGTAAGTTAGTGAATTTCAAAGAAACAGTTAAAGGTGAACTCGATTCTAGAATAAGGCAGTTGTGAACTGATAATAGCGGTGAATTCACGTCAGATGAGTTTCTTTCCTTTTGCCGTCAGCATGGCATTAAAAGAGAGCTGATATGCGCTGATACACCACAAAAAATGGAGTGGTTGAATTCTATCCGACACTTAACTGAGATATGTAAGAGTTGTCTTCATACCAATAATTTACCTAGAGCCTTGTGGGCTGAAGGTATGAAATGTGCAGCGTATGTGATTAACATGATGTAGCTTTCCCCACAATATGACATCTCTCTATGAATTAATGTTTGGGCCTATCGTTTTTTGCTCTATTTGTTATGTTCACATTCTGAATTCTTGATGGAGCAAGTTGGATGCCAAGGCAAGGAAATGCATCTTTATCAGGTATGATGAAAGAAAAGAGGGATAGAAGCGCATGGATTCTAAAACTCATCTTTTTGTTGTCTCAAGGGATGTCATATTCAACGAAGTATCTTTGTATTATGGAGCTACATTGGATGAAGCGAGTTCAAAAACCTTAAATAATGGAGGTTCAAACTTGCCCATTGCAGGTGCTTCTCTAGATAATACAGCTGCTGAGGAGTTAAGAGAAAGGGAGAGTCTTGGAGCTCAACAACATGAAACCCAACAAAAAGATGATTCAAGTGGTTCGGGAAGGCGAAAAAGAACTATTATAAAGCCAGCTCGCTTTAGAGATAAAACTTTTGCTTCAACCTATTGAATTACAACCATGCATATAAAAATCCATTATTTAATATATTATTTATATAATATTATTGGACCACCAGTAAGTGTCGAAGTCGACCTCGTCTCTACCTCTTCGAGATTAGACGGGATACTCATTTGGTACACGTTGTTTTCTTACTCATACTGCACTTCTGTGCATTTTTGTTGTACAGGCACGTACATCCCTAGTGGCCTAGTGGGCATAGCAGCATGGTTATACAGAGACTTAGGTGAGCTGCACTTTTCGAGACGACCCGCAGCCAGCAAGTGTCTTTCAGATTACTGTATTTATTTTATGTCTAATATTATATTTCGGACAGTTGTTGTATTATGTTATATCTTAAAAATTGCTCATGCGCTTGTGACACCGGGTTGTGGGATGTCTATGGGTTTATTCAAAAATTTTAAAAGCTGTTAATATTTCATTTTTTTATTTGTGAAATTTACTATGTATTATTTAAACGTATAAAAGAAGTGATTTTGGAAATATTTAAAATGATAATTTAATTATGTATTTATGATTGGCGTGCCTGACAGCGATGTCCGGCGCCATTACCATCCCTAGTGGATTTTGAATCGTGACACTGATCGCCTCGGCAGGTTAGTAGATGTGTTTATGGTTCACGTCATTCGACCCTCTAAAAATGCACAGTTTACTTTTATGTTTGATCGGACCGTTTATAGATATGGCGGATTTCATTATGGAAGTTGTCATAATTCAAATCAGGGAGGAATCCCCCGGATTCACTGCCTTCTAGCCAAATGTCACACACGATTTCCAAGCTCTCAACTAGCAAGTTTTCCTCCGTAACTTGAGCATATATATAGATGTGGTGGATCTCATTAAGGAAGTTGTCATTATTCAAATCAGGGAGGAATCCCCAGATTCACTGCCTTCTAGCCAAATGTCACACACGATTTCCATGAGAATAGTATATATATATATATATATATATATATATATATATATTCTGTGTTTACTTTCTGTCCAATTAGTATTCCGGACACTTATTGTATTTCGTTTGATTCTCCTAGTAATTGCTCATGCACTTGTGACGCTGTGTTCTTGGATGATTATGAGATATAAAGTTATAAACACTTGTATTTATTCAGTGAAGATTACTTTTGACTAGCAGATCATCAATGAGCATCCTCGGAATTATTGGTCAAAAGCAGAATAAAACATGTTTCCCATGATTACCTTAAGATCCACTTTATCCCTAGGACTGTTTTCATACATCTATAGCTTTTTTGTTTTATTTTGTGTTATTTGTTGAGAAATTGCTTATTGCTTGTTGAGTTGTGTCTTCTACAGTGTATTCACCTATTTGTAAAATTAAAACCATAATTTATAAATACAAGGAACAATTGTGGTTTATATACATTATGAAAGTATATAAATGATTTTAAATATTTATTACGAAAGACTATAATTAGCTTTTCCAATTTTAGTTAAGTAAAATATGAAAAGCTGTAATTTGATTCGAATAACTTTGACTTTGACCAACTTAATGGGCTTGTTGTTGAACTGTGATGAAGAAGACCATCGAATAAAACTCTGGAGAGGATAAATGCTTAGAATAGCGTAAATATTAGGTAAAATTAAGTAAAATTAGTTTGGTATATGAATTTCTTTGTTAAGGTATTTGTCAAGAGAAAAATTAAAAAACAACTTCTACTTCTGAGAAAAAATACATTTTTTTTAGTTTCTAAAAATTAGTTTTTGCTTCTAGTAAAAAAAATTTATTTTTTTTAAAAAAACTTGGTCAAACCTCGACAATAAGCATTTTTTTTAAAAAAGAAATTTTTTTAACATATGAAAGCTTGGCCAAACATATTATTAGAATCTAACAAAGAATAACAGTCTTTCTTTTTTTAATGAGGTTGGTACCTGAGCTAGTTTGTGTGCACTTCGTCTATTTCAATGGTGACCTGCTACTATGGGTATCAATAATTCAATCCCGTTGATTATGTTATAAAATTTGTATCTGTAATAATCCGATTTTTTTTTAATACTTATTAGCTTTTAGAGGAGAATTAAATTAGTTAGTAGCTGTCGGATCGAATATTAAGAAAGTGAGAGGGAATTGGGTATGATGATATATAAAATAGTGTATTAAATAAGTAGTTATGGGATAATATTTTGATTTACTTATTTAGTTGACTTAGGTAGGTTGGGCTAATAATAAAAGAGGAGGCAAGTGGACCAAACCACCTTTCAAGAAGAGCAAATTTCATTTGTAGCCCTCCGGTGGAAACTATTATCATTCGCTAGCCATGAATTGATCCGTACAATTTATAGCCCCAAACAAACTATAACGGCTAGCCTAAATTGATCTTCTCTACATACCGTGTAAAGCCTCGACATTCATCTTCTCATTGTTCCTTAGGCTATATTGGTTTAATATAGACTAACTTCATCATGCATCTAATTTTCTTATTTTTCTTTTTGAACAAATATCTCCTGCTGGTTCTTATTAAATAATTGTAAAGCCTAAATCATTTATCAACAAGTAGAAAATATATGACTTGGTCATGATTAATTTTTTTCCTAACCTCATCATGTTTAGTTTTTTCTTCTGTGCACGCTAAAATAAATTAAGAAGAAGAAGAGACAAAAATTAATACGTTCACCAGCATACACCATCAACAATATGCAGATATTGACAAGAAAATCTCACCTATACTACTTTCACTACCAATATAATTCACGTAGCATTAACGGAAAAATTTATTTAAGAATTAAATTTAAATTTCGGTAATTTTTTTAGGCACTTAGATGAAAATACTCACACAAAGAATGGGAATTTGCTTTTGTCTTAGTTTATTCGATGGACTATAATTTGATATAAATTCTCTACATAATTTATATACAATAAATTGTCACTATATATATGTATATATATATATATATATATATATATATATATATATAAAATAGACTATCATTATATAAATCCCAAAATTATACTAAATAGATTGTAATTATACAAATTATATATAGTAGACTGTCACTATATAAAAAATATACAAAATAGACTGTCACTATACACAAAATATATAAATAGATGTAATTATACAAAATATATACAAAATAGAGATAACTATACAAAATATATACAAAAAAGACCATCCCTATATAAAAACACATGATACATTCCAAATACACAGTGTGCACACGTTACATATACAAAATTATATATAATTTATATATACTATGTTTACATATTAGAAAATACACATTATATACAGTTTTGATACATTGTTCGGACAGATTATACATTCACGATACAAAATATATTTGGGAGTATACAAATATATACACTATAGATACACAAGCACACTCGAGATATGCTCAATATACATCAAGGATAAACTGTCGAACTTAGGATACAATATTTATACATTGCAAAAAAGAATTTCTCTATTGTGTCAGGCAGGGATCGAACCTACAACCTTCAGTTTAGAAAACAAGCGCTCTATCCACTAATCTACAAGCACTTATGTTCTCATACTCATTCCTTTCGGCTATGATATGCAATACATTTGGGCTGAATGGCCATTTTTTGTAAGTAGGACAAAATATGGGCTATTAAAATTTTAAGGGGCTATAGAGAGTAGTTTTCTCAAATTACTTTTAGTTGATTTATATTAGGGCGGGATATAGTATATAACATATGGATTCATTTGAATACAATATCTTTGGTATGAATTTAATATATGCATAAAAAATTTAAGAAAATAATATAAATATTATATTTTGAACCTGGTAACTTAAATAGATAGTGATAGAATTCCGAACTCAAATTCTAAATCCGTCTTTAATTTACACCGTATAAATTTTTGCCGAAGGAAATTCTAAGTGAACCCCTTCTTTCCTACTACCTCTACCCATAATTCCTATCCTTGGGTGAAGAAATCACATAACTGCATTCGATAGAATAACAATTCTAATCAACAAGCATGCGACGAATTTTCATTTAATACTAAAAAGGTCACAAACTTCAATTTCATGGAAAAAAAATACACTTGACTTCCAATGCCCATCAACTCTAATTATCTTTTCTGTCAATTTTTTGGGATTTTACCTCATTTTCTGTTCAATAATATAATATAATAATCAAACATTAATAGAATATACAGCCCTATCTCCCATGAATGGTTATTGTCGTTACAACACTTTGTATTCTGTAATTTTTAACGTTACAACGTTTCATTCTCCACAGCATTTATGGAGTACAAAGAATCCCAATATTATCTTTCAATCTCTACACTCCTATAAACATCCTACAAATTACAGAGATGTAACAATGCAAAACGTAAAAGAAACTGGTCATAGTGAAAGTTCAAACAAACAAATACCATATCCCGTCAGAAAATATAGGCTCTCGGCAACGATTTTCCCTGCCAGATTTCTTTCCATATTCTATAGCCATTCATATTGCTTCTTCACCTCTTCATTAAGAAGATGTAGACTTTAAGCTTTTGGTCGATGCTTGGTTACAACGGAACCTTTGCTCCCTTTTTTCTGTGAATATATGTTTACTACTCACATATTTGGCTTTTTCTAAAATATACGTATCCTTCTTTGTTGTTTTACCTATATTGATTACTACTCTCCACCCGCAAGGTTTTTACTGTTTCACTTGACATTGTTTTAACTTTAAAATTAGTGATCTAACTTTTCTATTGCTAATGACTTTGGCAAAGAGGATAGCAATATTTCGGCTTAGGCTTTTACTTTTAATGCATGGCTATTGTTGTCCCCGCCATTGTCATAATAACTACACATACATATGGATCTTACATATATATGTGTGTGTAGTGTGTATGGGTGTATATTTCCGACTTTATTTTTATCTTGTTTCTTGTAGAGAATGGTAAAAGCATGCCATTTTGTTCTTGTAGTCATAATTATGCTATCAAATACTTGGAAATTCTTTTTCTCGGATGTCCCCGAAGGGACACATCCACGAATTTAATTCATACTATTTTTCTCTTATTCTAGGAAAAACTAATAACGGATCATGTCACTAAAGGGATAGATTTATATTTAGCAGCAGTTTAGTGAGTTGAGGTGGGGAAAAGACAGTAGCGGAAGCAAGGATAGCAATTCCATCAATTACTTATGGCAAATCAATGTGCATCAGTGCATGTCAATGTATAAATTGTAGGTGATGTCCATTGGAAACTGAAGTTGTTTTTACAAATGCATTAAATAGTTTTATGTAGCATGTTAAAAGAATCATCAAGATCAAGATACTTGTGGTTTTCAATCAAATGAGACTAAAATCTTAAAATCTGTGTTGACTTTACATTTGTTATTTTTGAAAAGAAAATTAACTATTTGAGTTTAGATCTCTGTATATTGAATAATTGATGCACATGTCTTATTAAGATTTTGTGCTTGATATTACACATTAAGATGAAAATAATGTGCTTTAAATATAGTTTTAAAAAGGGCAATCAAACTTTAGAAAATATTTACTTTAAGGCGTATCACTTCATCAATTGGTGGTCTTGAAGATATGTGACTAAAAATTCATGGTTATACTACATATATTTGTATTTTATCGGAGTTTATTTTTAGCAATATAAATTGTCGGAGCAATTTACATGTGGTAAAGTATGAATTTACACCGCGCGAGGCGCGGGAAGTTTCACTAGTTTGATATACTAACAACAACAAAATTTATCAGGTTAGACGATTTTTGGGACTACTCCACTACCATTACTCAATTATAATGCAATATAACTACGCTTCAACTATTTTGAATTTCCAAAAGAAATTTTTACATGCCAAACATTAGAAAAAGTTACAGAATTTTCTATAGTTTTTGTACTATACTAAGAATTTTCTAGATGTTAGAAAATTCACACCATTTCTCGTTCTCCATTTTATCCTGCTATCTATCATGTATAGTAGAGATTTAATTGGAAGACTTGAAAAGAAAGTCTTCTAGTTTATGATTATGTAGACCGTTTAAACTTTACTTGATAGAAGAAATGTTTGCATAAGAATTTTTAAAGTAATTATAAAGAAGGCAACAAAAAGGTGAATTTTTAAAGTAATTATAAAGAAGGCAGCAAAAAGACGGATTATATATAATGAGGAACGACGTCAAGATAAAAGAGAATAAGCAAGAATGATATAATAATACTTTGTACTTCAAAAATTAGGGGATAAGGGAAATAAGGTGGAGATATTTTTGGCTCTATCTAGAAGATTGCGATAATTAAAAAAAAAACATTTTTTATGCCATGAAAAAAAAAGAAAGTAAACAAAGCTAATATAACTGAATGAGATAATAGTAGTGGTGGACTCAAACTAAAACTCTAAAATTCATATTTCACCACAAAAAGCTCAATATTTTACCGAAACCGAAAGACTAATTACACTAAAAATAAAAACAAAACAAAAAAAGATGTCCAAACTATTCCCTAAAACTTAATTAAAAAAAATTAAATCTAGCTAATCTCCTTGCTCTAAGCTTCTTTATCGTCCATATTCACGACCATCTGAATGTTGTGCTCTTTAACAGGTGAATGTAACTTTGTTGGTGGTGATTGAGAAGGAAGAAGATGATCATCATTCGGAACATATTTTTGCCAATACCAATGCTTACTCCAAATCTTACTCATTTCATCAATAGGAATTCCTTTAGTCTCGGGAAGAAAGTAGTAGATGAATAAGGTCATGATAAAAACAAAAACAGCAAAGAATATGAAGAGACCAAACTTGAAGACACATAGCATTTCAGTAAAAATTTCGGCAATGAAGAAAGTGAAAATCATATTGACCGAAACATTCACTGCTTGACCAGCCGATCGAACTTCTAGACGGAAAATTTCACTTGGAACCAACCATCCTAAAGGTCCCCATGACCATGCAAAACCAGCAACGTATATGCATATAAACACCACTACAAAAGATGCATACCATACTGGCAATTCTCCTGGATTACCACTTGTTCCAAATTTCAGTGCAATAGAAATTGCTATAACAATCTGAATCAAAAAACAAAAATAAAAATTATTATACACACAAATTTTGTTAGTAATAATATAATTACTAGGGCAGTAATTATACCTGACAAACCAACATTTGTAAACCGCCTTGAATAAAGAGAACTCTTCTTCCAACCCTATCAACAGCGAGAAGAGAAACAAAGGTGGCAATAAAATTAACACCACCAGTTATCACAGCAGACATAAGGGAAGCAGTATCGCCAAAACCAATCGTCTTAAAAAGAACAGGTGCATAAAACATGATAACATTCATCCCAGTTAACTGTTGAAATGCAGGAATAAGCATAGCAAATATCAGTTGTGGCCTATTCTTTCGTTCACGTATATTACTCCATGGATGCTCAACTTCCTTTGATCTTACACTTGCTTCAACCAAATCATAAAACTCTTCGTCCACATTATCAATTCCTCTTATTATTTGAAGCCTTCTTTTCGCTTCTTCCTTATTGTCACGTTCAATTAGAGAATTTGGTGTATCAGGAAGACATAGAGAACCAACGATGAATATCAAAGCTGGTACAACTGCTCCTCCTAAACTGTAACGCCATCCATCTTTTACCTTTGCGGTGAAATAATTGATCAAATTTGCTGCAAGAATTCCAATTGTGATGGACATTTGAAACATAATATTTAATGCACCACGGCTTTTAAATGGTGCCATCTCTGAGAGGTACACTGGCACAGACTGCAAAAAGAATTACATTATTAATGTGTGAAATTTATATTTAAAAAAAAAAAGTAATGTGTCTTTGCATAATTTCTGAGAGACAAATAAAGATCGTTATTTGCTCGCTGTATATAAACTATATTGACTGATTTTTGTAACGGTACAAGAACTTATTCTAATTTTAGTAAATAATTGTTTGTAAATCTAGAAGTCGAATAACTCAAATCAGAAACATAACTAAAATAAACATTCTGATCTATATTATTTTATAGATATGGATGATATCAAAACATAACAACAATCATCAAGGGACGCAGTGGCGGATCTATATGGAAAATTTGGGTGCTTAAGCACCCATTAACCTTAACTTAGGGTAGGTATAACTCCATAAAAATTTTTAACGAAATGGATATAAAGTATCAGAAAGCAGCCACATAACAAAACTGCTAGTGGGTGCTTTGGTGAAGAAGGGGTCCTGGATTTTTATTAATGTTTAAGGGCGGGGGTTTGATTCTCAACAACATTATTTTTTTCAACCTGTATCTTTTTTGAAATAATTGTGTACTACAGTAACTTTATATCAAAAAAATATGAGCACCCGGTAACCTAATATCCTAGATCCGCAACCGAAGGTACGTATAACATGTGCTTAATTTGCAAAAAACATACTGTATTCAAATGGAAATATCAAATATTTTATAGTTGTTACTATCTTAGTCTATACATATCTGTATGATTTTATACATATTTGATACATTAACTAATAGTACAATGTTATTAATAAAATCTGAAAAATCTGAAAGACGAATACTCATATCAGAAATACAAAACGTAATATAATAAATTTCATAATTAAACAACAAAAGAATCAATTTAATATATGGTGGTTTCACATATCAATTACATGCAATAAAATACTTGGAAACTTTCAAGACAAAAATCACATTAAAAAAAAGGCATATTTATAAAAACAAATTAAAAAAAATACGTACCTGATTGGCAAAACCAATACCACAACCAAGAAGTACTCTACCAATAATGAGCATAGCCACATTTTGGGCAAAGCCATTAATAAAAGCACCAATGCAAAAAAGAAGTCCTCCCAAAAGCATAGACAATCTTCGACCCATACGTCTTGTTATAGTTGAAGCAAACCAAGATGCAACAAGCGCAGCCAAATATAAAGAAGATGTAAATAGTGTCAATTTCGCGCTATTAAATTTGCAGTATTGATTCGTTGACACTGTATGCAATACTTCTTTTGCATATACATCTGGAAAAAACTTCTCCAAAAATTTAGGCATAGATGTCACTCCCCCTAGTCAACAAAAGAAAAAATTCACACTATGTTAATATAATCAAATCATCAATGCATATAACCTAAATCCGCTATCATGTTCGGTGCACTAAGCTTGCGCTATGTACAAGATCCGAAAAAGAACCGGACCACATGGGTTTATCGTACGCAGCTTTACCCTGCATTTCTACGAGAGGCTGTTTATACGGCTCGTACCCTCTGGTCACGTAGCGGCAACTTTATCAGTTACGCCAAGACTCCACTTTTCTAAATCCCTAGGAAGAGATAACTACTATATGAAATAGAAAAAGAAAAAGTTTAGAACTATAATAAATAACCTGAAATTCCAATGTCATAACCAAAGATTAAACCACCACAAGCAGCAACAATACAAGTAATGAGAACTTTAGTTGTGAGTTTTCCTGGGTATTCTTTGCCATTCGATGGTCCAATTCCACCCCCTGCCATTTTTTTTCTTTTTCTTTTAGCTCAAAGAAGAATAAAGTAATCAATTGATAACACAAGTGAAATATATAGCCGATGTACCCTAATATATATCCTAAAGAGTTTCTTTCTTTTCAAACTCATTATATAATTCTTATCTAATTGTTAGGATAGCAGTGAATCTGCAGAGTTTTAACTAGAATGGAACTCATATTTCGATTTTTTTTTAATTGTTTAAACTGTGCAATTATTTATATTTTTCACGTACAAGTATATTGGCAACTTTGGTTAGTAGAATTAATTTTATAATTAATAAGTAAAATTCGTAAGTTACTACCTCGATTGAATAATAATAAATATCTAAATTATGTATATTGATTGTGTAAGAAATTATCAGTGTAATTTAACTTATTATTTACTCTATTTCTCAAATTACTAGATTGTATTTGTTATAACTTATAAACAGTTACCTCGTATTGCATGTAACTTAATTTGATATTTGTATATATATTAGACACTTTAGCGCACGGAACTCAAACACAGTAATAAATATGAAGGGAATTTAGGAAAAAGTTGATTAATCTCACCCAAAAAAAAGGAAGTTGATGATGGCAAGAATCCAACGGCGTATTGAGTAAGTCTTATAATTATAGTATAACATATGGAAATTAAGTTGCGTTGATAACAAAAAGGGAGGATAACTCTGAATCTGACTAGACGTCTCCGATTCGAACACTAAGTATCGAGTCACCTTTGTGGAAAAAAAATAAAGTTAATTTTTTGGAAAAAAGATAAATTCTCTAGAATGTCCTAGTATGGTATCCTTGATATTTAGTAGACATATCTAGAATGTTGTAGGAATATAAGACTTATCTAGATATTCTAGAGTGTTGTAAGAAGATAAGGTTGCTAGAATCTTCTTTGTACATTATGTAGCATCATATCTAGAATCATCCATAGGCTAGTATAAATAGGGAATGTCTTGTTCATTTGTAACCAAGCCAAAAAATCAAGAAAGCCTTCTTTCCTAAAGAAAGTTCTCTCCAAAACTTTTCTTCTCTTTTGAAAGCTTCCTCTTCCTTAGTTGAATCCTCCAATCTTAGTTAACGATCTTGGGCTAGCAGAAGGCTTCCGAATAATACTCTTCTTCTGCTATTCTTTACATGGTATCAGAGCCATAAGTCGGCTTCTAAATTTCAAGGTCGGGTTAGTGGTTGATTCAACTGGTTTCTCAAAATGGATTTGGGTGGTCGTGCTAATGGACTGGGGATGGAGTTATTGAACCGGTCCAACTACAAGGTATGGAAGACTTGTATGGAATCATACCTTCTTGGTGAGGACTTGTGGGAAGTTGTCAATGGGAGTAACACAAGTCCTCCTGCTGACGCACCGGAAAATAGCAATACGCATAAGAAGTGGAAGCAGATTAATGCTAAGGCGGAATTTATCCTGAAGAGGTCTATCTCTTCTAATTTATTTGATCATATTATAAGGTGTAAATCGGCTCATGAAATATGGAGGACCTTCGATCGGCTGTTCAACAAGAAGGATGAAGCTCGGCTACAGATTTTGGAGAATGAGTTAGCTAACACCACTCAAGGTAATCTCTCTATCGCCGAGTACTTTTTGAAGGTTAAAAATCTGTGTTCCGAAATTTCTCTATTAAATCCGGACGAGGCTATCTCTGAAGCACAAATAAGAAGAATCATTATTCGTGGTTTAAAGTCAGAATATATTCCATTTGTTACATAGATTCAAGGATGGGTTCAACAACCTTCTTTGGAAGAATTTGAGAATTTGTTATCGTCACAAGAGCTACTAGCCAAACAGATGGCTGGTGTATCTATCAAAGAAGGAGAAGAAAATGCTCTTGTTGCCGATAAGAGAAACTATAAAGGGAAATCAAGAGATAGCATGCACTTTCAGCCCTCAAGTGGTTCAAGCTCGTCGGGAAAGAAGGGGGAGTCTTCGAGTAACGATAAAAAGCTTTTAAAATGTTACCGTTGCGGCAAAGTCGGGCATATAAAAAGATATTGTCGAGTCAAGCTGAGCAATATGGCTCAAACCAAGAAAGTTGCTGAAGAAGAAGAAAAAGAAGAAGGCTGGGGAAAATGTTTCGCAGCGGAGACTCGAGCAATAAGTGCCATGGCTTCCATAAATTTTGAAAGAGACTGGATCGTGGATTCAGGATGTGGGCACCATCTTACAGGAGATCAATCCAAATTCTCCACCTTTCACGAATACAACGGGCATGACGTCATTGTTACAGCTGATAATACAGTCCATAATGTGGAGAAGGAAGGCACTGTTGTGATCAATGAGAAACAAAAAGATGCTATCATCCTCAACAGTGTCTTTCATGTTCCATCTATGAAGAAAAATTTATTTTCAGTTACAAATGTCGTAGATGCTGGAAATTATTTGCTATTTGGCCCACGTGATGTGAAGTTCCTCCGAAATATCAAGGTGCTCAAGGCGGATATCGTTCACTCAGGTAAGAGAGTTAATGATTTATATGTCTTATCTGCCTCTAATTCATATATTGAGAAAATGAGCAGCAATGATAAACACACCTTTGGCATGCTAGACTTGGACATCTAAGCTTGGATAAATTAAAAGCCATGGTAAAGTTGAATCTAGTAAAAGGTTTGCCTAACTTAAGAAATTTTGGTGGAGGGGAGGTTTGTGAAGGATGTCAATATGGAAAGGCACATCGTCTTCCATTTGACAGATCCTTGTCAAGGTGTAATGCCCCACTAGAACTTATTCACAGTGACTTGATGGGGCCAACAAGAACTTCCTTCATTCTCGGGCTATTCTTATATGCTAATCTTTATTGATGATTTTACTAGATTCACTTGGGTTTATTTTGTGAAGCACAAGTCGGAAGTTTTCAGTAAGTTTGTGGAGTTCAAAGAAACAATTGAAGGTGAACTCAATTCCAGAATAAGGCGGTTGCGAACTGATAATGGCGGTGAGTTCACATCTGATGAGTTTCTTTCCTTTTGTCGTCAGCATGGCATTAAAAGAGACCTGACATGCACTGATACGCCACAACAAAATGGAGTGGCTGAAAGGAAGATCCGACACTTAACTGAGACATGTAAGAGCTGGCTTCATGCCAAAAATTTACCTAGAGCCTTGTGGGCCGAAGGCATGAAATGTGCAGCGTATGTGATTAACAGGATGCCGCTTTCTCCAAACAATATGAAGTCTCCCTATGAATTAATGTTTGGAGAAAAGCCTAGCGTGAAACACCTCAAGACATTTGGCTCTATTTGTTATGTTCACATTCCAGATTCCCAGCGGAGCAAGTTAGATGCCAAGGCAAGGAAATGCATCTTTGTCGGATATGATGAAAGAAAAAAGGGATGGAAGTGCATGGATCCTAAGACCCATCTCTTTGTTGTCTCAAGGGATGTCATATTCGACGAAGTGTCTTTATATTATGGAGCTGCATTGGATGAAGTGAGTTCAAAAACCTTAAATAATGGAGATTCAAGCTTTCCCATCGCAGGTACTTCTCTGGATAATACAGTTGCTGAGGAGTTAAGAGAAAGGGGGAGTCCTGAACCTCAACAACATGAAACTCAACATGAAGATGATTCAAGTGGTTCGGGAAGGCCAAAAAGAACTATTATCAAGCCAGCTCGCTTCAGAGATGAAAATTTTATCAGTACGTATTCATGTTTCTTTGCAGGACCAATTGATGATGAAGAACCTTTCTCATTTGAAGAAGCTAAAGGAGTCGAAGAGTGGGAGCTTGCTATGGATGATGAAATGGAGGCTCTGATGAAAAATCAAACTTGGAGCCTTGTACCAAGCCGAAGGATATACAACCTATTTCTTGTAAATGGGTTTACAAAATCAAAAGACGAGCAGATGGCACCATAGATAGATATAAAGCAAGGCTGGTTGCTCGGGGATTTTCTCAAAAGTACGGTGAAGATTATGAAGAAACATTCAGTCCGGTGGCTAAGATGATCTCAGTCAGAGTTGTGCTAGCCTTGGCAGCCTCGCAGAATTGGAAGTTATGGCAACTTGACGTGAAGAATGCTTTCTTATATGGAGAGCTTGACAAAGATATTTATATGGAGCAACCACTCGGGTACGTCTCTAGTTTACACCCTGATTATGTCTGCAAACTTAAGAAGGCTCTTTATGGCCTCAAGCAAGCTCCACGAGCATGGTATGGAAATATTGCTCAGTATATTCATTTTTGTGGATATGATGCATCACAATCAGATCCTAGCTTATTTGTTAAAAAACAAGGAGACTTGTATATGGTTGTTCTCTTGTACGTGGATGATATGATAATAACTAGTAACAATAAAGATGAAGTTGCTAGGCTTCAAGATGAGCTTTCCATAAGATTTGATATCAAGAAGTTGGGAGAGCTACACCATTTTCTTGGCCTAGAGGTGACAAACATGAACAATGGTATCTTTGTCACTCAAGAAGGATATGCCAAGAAACTTGTTGACAGGTTTGGATTGAAGCAAAGCAAAATATGTTCTACTCCTCTTGAGATAAGTACAAGGTTAAGGCAGGACGAAGGCTCACTTCTTGCAGATCCCAAGCCTTTTCGGGCTCTAGTTGGAAGTCTCCCGTATTTGACTATTACAAGGCCGGACATTGCCTTTTCAGTAGGATATGTAAGCAGATTTATGCAAAGGCCAAGAAAGCCTCACTTAGAAGCTGCAAAGAGGATTCTGAAATATATCAACTCAACATCAGACATGGGCTTGTTTTTCCAAAAGAAGAATGATTTGGTGTTAGTTGGTTATACAGATGCTGATTTTGGTGGTGATTTGGATGACCGAAGATCTACATCGGGCTATATATTTTTATGTGGTGAAACAAGTGTTTCTTGGTGTAGTAAGAAGCAAGACTCAGTTTCCTTGTCAACCACGGAAGCAGAGTATAAAGCACCTGCTCTCACTGCTCAAGAATGTGTATGGCTACAAAGGCTTGTGAAGACTTGCATCTACCTATATCAAAGCCAACTACAATCTATGGAGATAATCGAAGTGCCATCAAGCTTGCAAACAATCCAATATTCCATGCAAGAACTAAACACATTGAGGTGGAACATCACTTTATTCGGGAAAAGGTTCTTGATGGAACTATCAATACTTTGGAAGTACGAAGTCAAGAGAATATTGCGGATATCTTCACCAAGTCACTTGCTAAAGCTTCGTTCGAGTTCTTCCGTGACAAGCTTGGAGTAGTTTCCAAAAAATTACTTTAAGGGGGAGTGTGGAAAAAAAATAAAGTTAATTTTTTGGAAAAAAGATAAATTCTCTAGAATGTCCTAGTATGGTATCCTTGATATTTAGTAGACATATCTAGAATGTTGTAGGAATATAAGACTTATCTAGATATTCTAGAGTGTTGTAAGAAGATAAGGTTGCTAGAATCTTCTTTGTACATTATGTAGCATCATATCTAGAATCATCCATAGGCTAGTATAAATAGGGAATGTCTTGTTCATTTGTAACCAAGCCAAAAAATCAAGAAAGCCTTCTTTCCTAAAGAAAGTTCTCTCCAAAACTTTTCTTCTCTTTTGAAAGCTTCCTCTTCCTTAGTTGAATCCTCCAATCTTAGTTAACGATCTTGGGCTAGCAGAAGGCTTCCGAATAATACTCTTCTTCTGCTATTCTTTACAACCTTTGTTAGGAAGTACTTTATCGCTTTCTCCTATGTGGGATTTTCCGAAGCGAATCCGATTTTATTTGGGCCCCAATAAAGAAATCAGATATCAGATGAAAAACTAAAAAAATATTTTAATTTAAGCGGTGCATTGAGAAACAAAAACTCATATATATATATATATATATATATATATATATATATATATATATATATATATATATATATATATATATATATATATATATATATATATATATATATATATATATATATATACGTACTCCTCTTATGATAAGCTATTTTCTTTTTAAGTTATCAGTATTATTAATTTTCGTTACTTTTCTTTTTGGCGCGGAGCACTGACTTTTAACCACTGCGGAATGGCACATTTGAATGGCGCAGTTCTGTGATCAACAATAACTTTATGAAAATTAATCGTAGCAAATTATTTTCTTATTTATTTGAGCAGATTAGATTTTATTATTCAAATCTGCTAGTATCATTTTTCTTCTTATGCAATATACTCAAGAACAAAGAACATATGAAATTACAGAGAGAGAAAATCATGGATTTAGTGAATAAAAGTCGAACAATAAAAAATTATTATAACTATATAGTTAGTGATACAAACAACTAGAATAACATGTTCAAACAAATATTCATACATTACAACTAAATAAATATATGTTTACTATCATTTTAAATTATCTATTCTTTACTTGATTATTAGGTTTCTTAACATGTTTGTAATGTAAAACTTAACATGTTTTTAGTTTTCATAAAATATTCAACCCAATTACTAATGTACGCATAAGTTTTATTTGAATTCTTTGATTTCCGACACTTTAACACATTCAACTAACAAAAAGGATGATGCAAAAATAATACTATATACTATGTAATAACGTATCAAGTTTATTATCCATTCCTTAATTTATAAATAGAATAAAGTACAGACATCAAACAATTCCATTATCGTTTTTTTGTGTATAATCGTTGAATTCGAATGTGCATCCATTTATACAACAACACCATGAATATGCATGTTTCTATTTCTATTTATAACATAAAAATATAATAATTTATCACTAAAACTGAAAACTCAATTATTCGTCATCCTTTACTTTACAAAATAGGTATGTTGTTATGAACTTTTTTCTCTTAAAACATGATTGATCTAACGTATTGTTTGGATAGTTGTTTCACATCGTATTGCATTGTATTGTTACCTAAATACAATTAGGGGTGTGCATTCAATTTAGCTTAAAGAAGAATAAAGTAATCAATTGATAACACAAGTGAAATATATAGCCGATGTACCCTAATATATATCCTAAAGAGTTTCTTTCATTTCAAACTCATCATATAATTCTTATCTAATTGTTAGGATAGCAGTGAATCTACAGATATCAATAGAGTTTTAACTAGAACGGAACTCATATTTCGATTTTTTTTAATTGTTTAAACTGTGCAATTATTCATATTTTTCACGTACAAGTATATTGGCAACTTTGGCTAGTAGAATTAATTTTATAATTAATAAGTAAAATTTCGTAAGTTACTACCTCGATTGACTAATAATAAATATCTAAATTATGTATATTGATTGTGTAAAAAATTATCATTGTGATTTAACTTATTATTTACTTTATTTCTCAAATTACTAGATTGTATTTGTTATAACTTATAAACAGTTACCTCGTATTGCATGTAACTTAATTTGATATTTGTATATATATTAGACACTTTAGCGCACGGAACTCAAAACACAATAATAAATATGAAGGGCATTTAGGAAAAAGTTGATTAATCTCACCAAGAAAAAAGGAAGTTGATGATGGCAGAAATCCAACAGCGTGTTGAGTAAGTCTTATAATTATAGTATAACATATGAAAATTAAGTTGCGTTGATAACAAAAAGGGAGGATAACTCTGAATCTAACTAGACGTCTCCGATTCGAACACTAAGTATCGAATCACATTTGTTAGAAAGTACTTTATCCTTTTCCCCTATGTGGGACTTTCTAACAAATGTTCCCAGGGATTTTCTGTAGCCTCACCTCCCCTCTTTGGGAACCTTGCAACCCCGCTGGAAAGGGACACCTCCACTTCAAGAGAAGCACCCCCAGCAGTCAAAAAGCTACTGGAGGAATGGCTGACCAGTACCCTGAGGAGCTTAGTGGAAAAGCCACCACGAGGCTGCGAGAATGCAGCACCAACAACGAGGAACACCACCACGACAGATGAACAGGAAGGAACACGAACCTACGGACCCGTCGAAACACAAACACACGATGACACGTTGGCCTCCATCCTGAGGAAGATGGAAGAAATGGAAAGCGAAAATCAGGCCCTTCATAGAGTTATAGAGTTAGGAGAAGGACTGCACTTCAAGGGGCGTGGCATAGACAGTCCATTCTAATGCTAGTATTAGTGCCGTTTTTACGAGTCAAACCCGTAACCTATAAGTTATATGAAGATAACTTTACCATTGCTCCGAAACTCCCTTAGAGAAACAAAAAAATTGCTAATGCTGACAACGGAAGTGAGATGATAGTGTAAAATCTTCTTACACTACATAAAATTATTGAAACTTGTAAAGTAAACATGAATAAAAGATGTTAAAAACAATTAAGAAAATATTTATTGGTAGTCTTACTTAATGTGTTAGTGAAAGGTAACAAGTAGGGGCGGAGGTATAAGTCGTCGTACGAGTTTGACCAAACTCAATAATTTCTTATCAAATAGGGTATTTGAAATTTTTATGTATAATTATTAAATTTGAAACTCAAGAAGAATCCTTAAAATAAATAGGAAAGCAATAAAAACAGTTGTGCTAAAAAAAACTACCCGACTTTACATTTCATTCCAAATAGAAGAAAAAGTAAGAGCAAATATCATTTATAGCCTTTCGGGCCAAATTTATATCATCAAGTAGCCCAAAATTATATTTTACAACTTATAGCCCAAAAGTAATTCTAGTGGCTAGCCAAACTACCGCTTTCTGCTTCTTTCCTCAGTAATTTGAATTTTTCCTTCTGAAATTCCTTTTGAGATGCCTCGATTTATAGCCATCCTTTTCCCTGGTTACCGAACAGGTAGAGAATGCATATGAAAGACACTAGCAAAACATATATCGAAGAACATATTGATCATTTAGAGGAACCGACCGAAAGTTTACAGAATTTGCTAATTGAGAACAACAGGTCGCCACCAATCACAGATATTATGACTGACATAAAATCCTAATCTGAGCGTGGAACATACAATAGCTCTGTCTTGGGAGATGCTCTGGGGTAACGCGCCAATTCTATTACAATATTCCTTTCTTCCTTTGAACCAGAGGCTTTTACCTGCTCAATGCTCATACTTATCAAAGACGGACAACGAGCTAACAATAGCTTTACGAATAACAGTTCACTTTTTGAACCCTTGAAAAAATGTATGACCACATATTTGAGCTTGTTGAGTGGTTGGTCCAAGCAACCTGGTGTGTCTAGATATTCCGAAACTGCTTCAACAATGTCACTGGTAGATTTGACCTAATGGTACAAGGATATACAAGGTCATTTCAAATTCTCATATTTGAACATGTAAAGTGCAAAAACGAATTAGATCATGCATATGTCGACTAAAAAGAATATGACCACATATATTTGCCATTTCTTACCCAAATATCAAGTTCACTCAAATTTATATACAGTAGATTGTCACTATACAAAATAGATTGTCACTATACAAAATATATATTAAATAGATTATTACTATACAAAAAAATATACAAAATAGACTATCACTATACAAGTCAGATTGTCAATATACAAAAATAGAGTGTCACTATACAATATAGACTGTTACTATACAAACAATATACAAAATAGACTGTTACTATACAAAACATATACAAAATAGACTATCACTATACAAAAAATATACAAAATAGAGTGTCACTATAAAAAATAGACTATTACTATATAAAAGATATATTTGGGGTACACAAATATATACACAAGTACACTCGAGATATGCTTAATATACACCAAAGATACATTGTCAAACTTAGGAAACAATATTTATACATTACAAAAAAAAAGTCGCTCTATTGCGCCAAGCAAGGGTCGAACCCATGACCTTTAGCTTAGGTAACAAGCACCTCAAACCACTAGGCTACAGGCGTTTATCTTGTGATACTCATCCTTTCGGCTTCTATATGCAATATATTTGAGCCGATGGGCCATTTTTTGTAAGTAGGATAAAACATGGGCTATTAACATTTTGAGGGCTATAGAGGGTAGTTTTCTCTTTCAAGAACTTCACGTCCAAAGCCTCTTCAAGGAGGGAATAGATTAATTGCTAGGGTATTAACTTTAGAAAAAGAAATTTGTTTTAGATAATTAGTAGGTTTTAGCCTTGGAGATTTAGAAAAAAGGCTAAGACGCTTTGGCATCGGGAGAAAAACTACATGCACTAGGGACGTTGGTTTGCTCAGGTATTATAAGATTTTAGTGTATTTTTGTTCAGTTAATTTTGGCCAATTGATATTTATGGCAGTATCGGAGATATGAATTTATGCTTATGCCATGAATATAGGCATAATAATTACTATATAATAATAATAAGATGGTAGTAATTTTACAAGGATTGGTAATTTTATAAGATGGTAGTAATTTTATAAAGGAGATTAAGCAAAGACAAGTGAAATATAAGGGGAATCTTAGTAGTTCAGTTGCTTGGCTACCTAAACTTTTGCATTGTTGGTGAGAGTTTGATTCCCGATCTTGTTATCCTCCCCCTTCCCTTTTACCTTACCTAATTAAAAATATATATATAAATCATACGAGTGGGAAGATATCAATCAAAGTAAGACTCAAAAATACAGTCTATTAGAAGATTAAATTCAATAAGAGAAATCTAAATCATGCGAGGAGGAAGATATTCAACATCTTTTAGCTTGGTACTCAAGTTCACTGGAATACCTTGTCGCTTGCTACTCAAGATACTGAAACTAATTTAATTTTATGGTAGTAGCATAATTGGTTTGGGAGTTAAGAATTGAGGTTTAATTACTTATTGGCTTGTAACCGTTTTCATAATCTTAAGGTGCAAGGAAATTTGTTAATATTTTTTTAAAACTAAATTTATAAAATATCCATTTTGTATATAAATTTACTCATTACAATTTGGTATTTTTTTTTATAAAATTAAAATTATATCCTAGTTATTGGTATATTTATATAAAAATCTATGATTTTATTGAAAGAAATCTAATAATCAGTTCAGTACGATTCAATTATATCGGTTTAGTAAGTTTTAAAGATCCATTGACCCATACATGCTATCTCTCTGTCACGACCCGGAATTTCCACCCATGGGAGTCGTGATGGCACCTACTCGTTAAAGTTGGGCAAGCCATGAACTTTGAAACCACTAACCTCTTCCATATTAATTCATTTTTAATCAATTAAATTGGCAATGAATAAGCAATTAAAGAACAGCAAAAATCAAATTAGCGGAAGTCTTAATTAAATATAGAAACAATCATCTAGAAAACCAATACTAGTCTCTACCCAGCACCTGGTGTCACAGCATACACGGACTACCTAGGAGTACTACATACAAGTGTCTGAAACCAAAGAAATAAAGTTTGTCTCGGATACAAGAGGAAACAGAGCAACATAAATAGATAAAAGAGATGTCGGGCCTACGAACGCATGCAGTACTACCTCCGGATCTCGTGAACTGAAGGCTAGCTCCCAAACTATTGTTGATGATCAAACGTTGCTCTGAAATCTGCACACAGTATAGAGTGTAGTATCAACACAACCGATCTCATGTGTTGGTAAGTGTCTGGTCTAACCCCGGCGAGGTAGTGACGTGGCTAGAACCAGACTCCAGATAAACCTGTGCAGTTATATAATATATGACTGAAAAGTAAACAGGTAATAAGCAGTTAAAGTTGGGGAAGGGGAACATGCTGCGGCGATAGCAGATAAAACAAAATATCAAAGAACAATAAGGAAACTATAATTTAATTTCCAACACGGATAAAGAGTAATAAAGGCAACTTTCACTTTCAATTTCATCTTGTTGCAGGCATGCAACCCAATTCCATTTCTCATTTCTTGTGGTAGGCATACCACCTGCTCCCATTTTACTATATCTCGTGATAGACGTACCACCCACTCCCATTTTATTAATTCTCGTGTTAGGCGTACCACCCGCTCCCATTTTATCAATCTTGTGGTAGGCGTACCACCCGTTCCCATTTTATTAATTCTCGTGGTAGGCGTATCACCCGCTCCCATTTCATCATATCTTGTGGTAGGCGTATCACCCGCTCCCATTTCCAAGTCATCACATAATAACAATAAATCCCGTCAAGGGATAAAAGCAATATAACAACTTCTCGGCAACGGAACAAATGCAATATAATGACTTTCTGGCAAGGGAACAACAATATCGAAACAGTCATTCGGCAAGGAAGAATCAGCTATAGCAAACCTTAACTTAGCTTATACTCAACTCAGTTAATGACAATGCTCAATCATAAATAGGATCTACAAGGATAAACAAATCTTTGCTCAATATAGTAGATCATTAATTAAGGCATCTGAAATGTCATTTAAGAACAGAACAACTTTCAGTTTAGGACTCACGGTCATGCTTGACACCAACGTATAAATACTCGTCACCATGCCAATACATCGTACTCAACAAGAAGCAAGTAGCAACTATGAGACAATTCCTATTCCCTCAAGCTAAGGTTAGACCGAACAGTTACCTCGATGTCTCGAACACAACTCAAGTCTCAATTGTGACTTTATCCCTTGATTTCACCACCAATTCACTCATATCTAGCCACAAGTTACTTAATTACATCAACAAATGCGCTAAATGAATCAACCCCAATATATGAAAATGAGTTTTCCAAAATTTTACCCAGAAAGTCAAAAGTCACCCCCGGGCCCACATGGTCAAAACTCCAGGTTTGAACCAAAACCCGATTACCCATTCGCCCACGAACTCAAATATATAATTTGTTTTGAAATCGAACCTCAAATTGAGGTCTAAATCCTCAATTTTTGAAGAACCTAGGTTCTATCCAAAACACTCAATTTCCCCTATGAAAATCGTGTTTGAGAGAATATGAAAAATGGGTTCAAAAATCGGCTAAGTAAAAAAAATGCAGCTCTCAGATGTGGGTATTGCAAATAGGGAGTTCGCAATTGCGAATCCCAACCTCTGCAGATATGGAAATAACGAAACAGGGTTCACATTTACGAAACAAGGTTCACATATTCGCATTTGTGAACCCTTCGGAAATCCCAAACATTCGCATTTGCGAAGAAGTTGTCGCATTTGCAACATCTCATTTGCGAAGAACATATCGCATTTGCGATAACAAGGGATTTAGGCGGGCATTGTATTTGCGATGGCAACTTCGCATTTGCGAAGAAGGTTGCCCAGGCCAACTCTCGCATTTGCGAGACTGACTTCGCAAATGCGAAGCCTGCAACTTAGAAACACACCAGCTATTTTTCAAAGTTAAAAATGCACCCATGGCCTATCCAAAACACACCTAAGCCATCGGGGCTCCAAACCAAATATACACACAACCTCAAAAATATCCTACGGACTTGTCCGTGCGATCAAATCGCCAAAATAACATCATATACATCGAATTAAACCTCAAAATCCATTAATTCATTTAAATTTCTTAAAACATCAAATTTTCCATTTAAAGTTCGAATCACATCAAACGACATACGTTTTCAACCGAATTTTACATAAATTACTTAAACCATATATAAGACCTGTACCGGGTACCGGAACAAAAATACGGGCCCGATACCATCGCTTTCTAGTCAGATTTCATTTAAAATTTCCTTTAATATTTCCAGAAAAAAATTTTACTCAAAAATTCATTTCTCGGGTTTGGGACCTTGGAATTCGATTTCGAGCATACGTCCAAGTCCTATATTTTCCTACGGACCTTTCGGGACCGTTGAATCACTGGTCCGGAGCCATTTATCCAAAATATTAACCAAAGTTAAATTTATTCATTTTAACATCAAAACTTAGTATTTCTTTACAGAATTTCATAATTAAGCTTTCCGACTACGCGCCCGAACTGTGCACGTAAATTGAGGCGACTCTGAATGAGGATTTTAAGGCTTAGGAAACATAAAATTTGATAAAAAATAGGTGATAACCTTTTGGGTCATCACACTCCAGCATCATAGGTATCACATAATTCTGTCCATCAAAATTTAGATAGATATGAAGAAATCACCAAATATCTGAAATTTAAACCTGAAACCTTATAGTTCTCCTCCTAATTTATTTTACTAGTTTAACTTTGGATACATGGATACCAATCTTGTGACGACCCAAAGGGTCATCGCTTGTTTTATTAATCATTTCGAGCTTCTGAGGTCTTGAAAATCTTATTTATAGTTGCCTCGATTTGCGTGCGCAGTCCGGGCGCAAAGCTGGAAATTTTTTATGTTGAAACATATGAAATATGTGGAAAATTTGAAGAATTTTGATATTAATATTGATATGGTTGACTTTGGTCAACATTTTTGGTAAACGGACCCGGACCCGTGATTTGACGGTCCTAGAAAATCCGTAGAAAAATATGGAACTTGGGCGTATGCCCGGAATTGAAATCCGAGGTCTAGAACCCCGGTAAAAGAATTTTTCTGTTAAATTGTTTTCTAAAAATGATTAAGGAAAATGAAACTGAAATTTGATTAAAAAGCAATGGTATCAGGCTCGTATTTTGGTTCCGACGCCCGGTACAAGTCATATATATTGGTTAAGCGCTTCCTGTAAAGTTTGGTTGAAAACGAACGTCGTTTGACGTGTTTCGGCCTTAAATTGGAAATTTTGTAAGTTATGAAATTTTGAAATAAATTCTTGAGTTTTAAGGGTCAATTCATTGATTTTGATGTTATTTTGGCGATTTGATCGCACGAGCAAGTTTGTATGATGTTTTTAAGTAAGTGTACATATTTGGTTTGGAACCCCGAGGGCTCGGGAGTGTTTCGGAGGTGGTTCGGGGTGTTTTTGGACTTAGGAAACTAGCAGATTTTCTGCAATTTTTACATAGAGACTTTACTCTACGCGATCGCGGCCTTGTACACGCGATCGCACTGCCTTGAAAAATTACTCAACGCGATCGCAGCCTGCTGCACGCGATCGCGTAGCTTCCTGTTCTTCTTCAACGCGATCGTGACCCTGTTCACGCGATCGCGTCCCTGTTCACGCGATCGCGTAGAACAAAATATTTGCCCAGTGATTTAATTCCCAAAACAGAACAGAAACGGGAACTTCAACCCATTTCACAAACTCTCTCTTCTCCAACACAAATTCTTGGCGATTCTTGGGCGATTTTCATCAAACTTCTTGGGTAAGTGATTCTTGACTCATTTTCTTCATTTTCCATCAATATTATTTGGATTCCTAAGCCTAAATAGGTGTAAATGGGTAGAAAAACTAGAGAATTGAGTATAGTAAGGGTTTTCAAAGAGTTTGAGATCTAGACCTCGTTTTGGGGTCGAACTTAAGAACAAATTGTATATTTGAACTCGTGGATGATTGGGTGAATTTATTTCGGTTCGAAACTCGAGTTTCGATCATGTGGGCCCGGGGTCGATTTTTACTATTTCGGGCAGAATGTTGTAAAACTTATATTTGGCCATATGAACTAGTTTGTTGAGAAGAATTGATGCTATTAAATCAATTGTGTATACATACTGTTGGATTGGAGCCAAATTCGAAAGGAAAAGGCATTGCTACGAATTGAATTGTTCGTAAACTTTCGAGGTAAGTGTTTGTTCTATCCTAGCTTGAGGGAATAGGAATTGAGTTATGATGAATTGTTGATTAAGAGTTATTGGTGTTATACCGGTAACGAAGATAAATTGTAGGTTCAATATCATTTATTGGTTATATACCGGTAAAATACATTTAAGTTGTTGATTAAGAGTTATTGGTATTATACCGGTAACGGAGATGAATTGTAGGTTCAATGTCATTTCCTGGTTGTATACCGGTAAAATACATATAAATTATTGAGTAAGAGTTATTGGTGTTACACCAGTAACGAAGATATATCGTTGATTTATTTCCATTTATTGGTATTTACACCGGTAATATAAATATTGTTAAAGTGAAGATTATTTGTTTAATACCGGTAATACTTTTATACACTCACTGGTGATAAGAGATTATTGGCTTAATGCCGGTAATTTACATTATTAAAGAATTGAGATCGTGTGGCACACCGACCACTTTCATATTGAAGAGTTGAGATCGTGTGGCGCGCCGACCACTTATATGATAAGAAATGGGATCGTGTGGCACGCCGACCACAAAGTGATTTGAATCTTGGCATTGGCCATAGTTTCCGGTAGCCTATTGTTACGATTGAGAGCGGGTGGTACGCCTACCACAAGATATGAAATGAAAAATGAATTGAGACATGAAAGTAAGATTTGTTCAGTTGATCAGATTACTCCGGATATTGTGAGTTATTGACTGTTATTTCAGAGCAGATTCTTTCCTTATAAACGTTCGATAACGTTTTACATTGTTGTATATGTATATATATCTCAACTGTACAGGTTTATGTGGGTGACTGGCCTTAGTCTCGTCACTACTTCGCCGGGATAGGCCAGGCACTTACCAACACATGCGGTCGGTTGTGCTGATACTACACTCTGCGCTCTTTTTGCGCAGATACAGGTTACAGACAGCAGCAGCAGCAGTAGCACGATTGTGGATATTCCGACTACCGAGACTACGAGGTAGCCTTGCAGGCGTCCGCATGACCCGTTGTCTCTTCTATCTATGTATTTCATTCTGTTATCTCATGTATTCGAGATAAACAGCTTATATTTCTTTCAGAAATTTTGTGTATTATTCTTAGAAGTTCGTGAGTATTGTGACACCAGTCTTGGGTATTGTATCATGTTTGGGTTTTATGTATCATATTTGATAAAATTGACTAAGTCTTCCGCTAAGTTTAATTATTCCGCTGTAATTATATGATTTTATTTAACGTCTTAAGAAGAGATTTGTAACTAATGAAAAATGTAAGTAACAGTTGGCTTGCCTAGCTTCCACTAGTAGGCGCCATCATGACTTTTGATGGTGGGAAATCCGGGTCGTGACAAATCTTTCCAATGTCCTATCATAAATTGAATTCTTTTTGAAATCCGGATTACTCACTGCAGCCATAAAGTTTTGAATTGTACTATAAAAAAATTAGTAAGTAATTATGTTGCATTATTATGTATATCTTTGATGATCCACACCTCTGCTATTAAAAGTAAGTATGGTAGCCTTTAGGAGCATTGTAAAAGAATTTCCAATGTAATATTATTAATTATTACATTATTAAAACAAGTTTTAAGTACTTGTTTTTTTTTTTTTTTTTTTTTTAAACCCCTCCCAAATTAGGAGGATCTATAGTGTTTCCACACTTCCCCTCCACGGTGACTCGAACCCAGGACCTAACGGTCGTAGAGTTTTAAGTACTTGTTATGTTTGCGTCACGAACCGTTTTTCTTTTCATTCTTAGTGTTGCCCAAACAAAAATGACTGGCTATTCTTTTTGTGTTTCTCTATAATTAAGGCTCCCTTTTCATCAAAGAATATTTTAACATTTTATATTTATCAAAAAAAGTAATGTATAACTTACTGTAACTTTTCTCAAGGTTCTTTCTCTATCTTATATTTGCAAAGATAAAATAAATTTCAACATCTGATCAACTACATTTACAGTAAATATCTATTTGAAAGCATAAGAGTTAAAAGCTTGGGGCAGGCTCCAGTCGTCGTATGTCATGGGTTAGTAAGAGAAACTCCTCCTTCTCTAATCTCTCTACCAACAACTCCTATATAAAACATAAAACATGCTCAACATGGAACCACCATCCACCAACTCCCCACCGGAACCACCAGACCTAAGCACCATGCATATAGATTCCCCGCCACATACGTCCTACGATACCAAATCATCATCCTTCAAAGAAACACCCCTCAACTAACAACATATATTCCAACCACCCAGCAATACTACCAAACCAACAATACCTTTGGATTTATCTGATGAAACAGAAAATGATCACCACCACGAATGTTTTATACCACGCATATCCACTGACAATTCTCGCCATTATTCACCCTGGAAATCCTCAGCATTGTCAAGTTGTTTGGACATCAAATTGGATACCAAACACTGAAAAATAAACTTGTTACCTTCTGAAAACGTACTGAAGACGTCTCGCCCATAGATTTAGGTTGTTATTTCTTCCTAATTAAATTCCACCAAGAAGAAAACATGAACAAAGCCTTACATGGTGGACCTTGGTTCATCTTCAATCATTTTTTATCAGTTCGTAAATGGAAGCCTAAGTTCATAGCTTCCAATGCACAATTCACATATTCTGCCATTTGGATACGCCTACAGGAACTACCAACTGAATTCTACGATTTTGAGATCTCACATCGAGTTGATTCAAAGATCGGAACGTTACTAAAATAGATAGATGCACATCAACGACAACTAGAGGCCGTTATGCATGTATATGTATTGAGGTTCCACTTGAACACTCAGTGAAATCTCATGTGTTCATCGGCAACAAATATTATATGAAGGGCTTTCAATGATATGTACACTTTGTGGTAGACTAGATAACAACAAAAACCTCTGTACTTACCCACATAATCCTATAACTCAGTCACCTTCTCAAACCACTCCCCATATTCCCCCCCCCCAGGAAAGTAATGCACAAGATAAGACCATAAAACACACAACCACACCTTCAACTTCACATACACCCAATACCAACGCATGGAAAACTATTTCATTTCCAGTTCGAGGCAAGAACACTAACCCTTCTAGAGGTAAAAGAGCCCATCCACTTATATCGAATCCACCAATACAACAAAACCTTCAAGCTCGTGCAGTCAAGCCATCAGGGCCACAACAACCAATTAGCATAGGCCCCACAAGTAAGTTTTCTAATGAATCACTCCCCTCTCCCATCACCCTTACTCACAACAATGACATAAATACCCCTCCAAAATTTGGTACGCAAGAAATACTAGCTCTCATTGATGCAAATATAGAGGAGAATTCAGAATTTCCTATGATGGAATCTCCCACCAATAGCATGGCCCAATGCTACAATACCCACAGCCCAAACCAAATAATATAACTCAAGTTGCTACCAATCAAAGCCCAATCTAAAATCCCTCATACACACCGACTACCTCTAAAAATATTAAAGATATGCTTTATAACCTGCCATCAACCACTCTTATTTCACACATAATTTGGCATTTCTGGAATTTAAGAAACCACTATATATTCAATTGCCAAAGAACTAAACCACCCCCTCGACCCAACAATTGCTCTCCCAGATAGCGGAATATTATTACCTTACCAATCATAACACAAAAATATAAATAGCTACACATACAGGTACCCCCCAGTTGTGGGCACAATTAAGCTTAACACTGATGAAGCAACCGAGGCAAACATTTCTACCAATAGTATTGGGGGAGTACTCCGTAATATAGAGGGACATTGTTTAATGGGGTTCATCGGTGCAACTTCCATATGCAATTTCACATGCATGAAACTAAAAGCCTTGCTACAAGGTTTACAATTAGAACGCAACATCAACTCACACCACTGGACGTAAATATGGATTCTAGTGAGGTAATAATGATAATCTTCATTACTCTTCCTCTTTCATGGAATGCAAGTACTTACTTTAGCAGTTGGGTAATCCTATAATTACCCACACATACAGGGAGCAAAACTACGTTGCACATTATCTAGTTCAACATGGTTCGCCTAACCATGCTCAGGATTGCACAACTATCCATCGGATTTTTTGTTACCACAAGTACTAGCTGATCAACAAGGCACTGCCTACCCGCGCTTAGTCAAATCCAACAGTACGACGTACTTGTTCTACGACTACCCCATTTTGGCACATGACCAATCTGTTGGTCACCATTTTGATAACTCCTTTTGTAATATTGTGCATCTAGTTTCTTGTAATGTTACTGTTTAAATTAATATAAGTTCTTTTGACGACCAAAAAAAGAGAGTTAAAAGCTCGGACATTAATTCTTCAATATTTTTGAAATAATATTTTAAAAACTTTATAAAATTACATAAATTACTATTAATTTATAATTAAATTATTTAAAAATTATTAAAAATTATAAAAAGTTATTTTTAGTGAATAATAGTATGACATAAACAATTGTGCCAGAATAACCCGCTAGAACTATCAAGTTAATGACAGTGCAAGTCAAAATACAATTCAAGGTAAATATGATACTTAAAAGTTTTTGAACAAACCAAAAAATTATACTTATTAATTTATTTAAAAGATTCAAATGATGTAGTTATTTGAATTGGGATAAATACAGATTTTTTTCGTACCAATATTTGTTTCAAAAATAGGAGTGAGCTTTTAAGGTGAATCGTATTTGAAATCAGCTGAAGAGGGACATAGCCGTTATGTCCGTTGGAAGCGTCCAGAAGTAAGGAGAAATACTTAACTACCGTCATTTATTTTTTAATATCGAAAATAAATTCCACGTAATTTTATTGGTTGTATCGAAAGCATAGAAAAGTTGACCCGCCAGTCATTTACCTCATTAATCATCACATCCTCTAAAAAGTCTTCAAAATAAAATTTATTATTAGCATTACTATATTTTCTCCTTCCGCCGTTCTTTTTTTCTAATTTTCTCCTTCCTTTCCAAAGTCTTCAATCCGTCTCATAATTTTATCAAAGGTAAAACCCTAACGCTTGTAATCTTCACATCAGGGTTTGGGATTTTTTGTTCATTGATTAGAAGTTCCTCTGGTTGGTTTTTATGTTATCACCTGTTAATTATTGGAATTGAGTTATTTATCGTTTAATTATCGTTAAGTTCAGGTGTGGGTCTTATAATTGAAACTGATGAGCGAGGTCAAATTGAACTTTGCTTTATTGAAAATTGCATTTATTTCTTTTCTATTCTGAAACTTTGTTATCTTTATGATTTGGCAATTTATTGGAGCAATCGTGTTCTGATTTCTGAGAATTGAGACTGCACTCATTCTTCTTCTTCTTCTTTTTTGTAACTGGATTTTTGAATCAATTGCTTATTTTCTCATGGATTCTTATGATAGTTCTATTTTTGTAAATCTAACTCCTCTTTGGCTAGCTAAATATTTTGATTTGGGTCTTTCACTGGTTTTTTCTGGTCAATTTGTTGTTTTTGGCACAAAAATTGTTGGCCAGAATTTTTAGAAAATATGTATAGTTGTAAAAGTGGAGCTAAAGCATTTGGTGATATACAAACTTCATCAACTCCACTAATTGTCTTAACTTTTAGGTGATTTGATACTGTCACAGTCTATAACAGGTAATTGGCTCAACGTCAATGCCTTCAGTAATTTCGCCTCAGTGGCAAGAGAAAGCTAATGGATTCTTTCAATCTTCGGGTAATTCATTTGGAAACTTCAGGTTTCTACCTTTATTTTGCTTTGGAATGTTTAATAATTGAATCTTGATGCAGGGGTGAAGTTGAAAGAAGCGGGGCAGTCTGCAGGATCATTTGTTGGTGAGGTTGCCAAAGATGCAAAGGGAAATGTGGGCGAGGTTGCTGAGAAAGTTGGATCAGCAGTCAAGAGTCGATGGTCGCTCCTACAGCAGCCATCAACAAGACATGCTATGCAGGAGCGCTTTATTACTGCAGCTGCTACAACCAGCTTCTTCTTGAGGAAAGGGTTTTTGGAGACAAAAGATAAGGTTGCTGTTGGAAAGATAAAAGTTGAAGAGGTACTTCAAGCATAAACAATTCTGTGGAATGTTTTCCAATTGTGAATAATCAACAGAGGATCAACGCATGATGCTCTCATTGTTTGCTCCTTCTTTTCCCCATAGAGCCATGCCCATTAAAAGACCATTGTGGTTTTTGAAGCCATTACCTTTTTATAGAACCCAAGGTGATGCCAATGTACTATTATCACTCGCTATGACCACTAGAGTTGTGAGTCACGAGGTTCTGGACCATCTGGAATCTTTTAATTTTCTTGGGTACATAATGGACTGATGTACTTTAGTTAGATACTGATGGGGTTCATGAGCCTATCCTTTAAATAGCAGAAGGTTTTCTGTCTCAAAGCACAAAAGAAAATTATCTTTAACCCTTGTTATAAGACACAGAATGATGAAGCTTTTACTATGTGACTTCCACTCAAAGCTCATCCATTACTAGCAGATTTTGATGCTACGAGATTTACCTTTTAACGAGTTACTATTGAAACCCCACCCCCCCAAACCAAAAAAGAACTGGAGAGATTTGGGTCTTGGATTTTGAAATTAGAATTAAGCCAAGGAAAGTAACTCTTTGATGCTTTATGCAAAGCTCTCTAGTAATTCTGTCCTTGTAGGAGTGCAACGTAAAACCTATTATATACCAATAAAATCTTATATACAACTTAGTTTGTTGGAGCTGGAAATTGCGATGTAGGGAAGTATCTGCTTTGTTTTATTGGGCAATAACTTCTATTTAGGTTGTGAAAGGTATTAACCTTGGTTTTAAATGTAGGTTTGGATGGTTTGATGGCAGGTCAAGTTTGTGTATTTGTAGAAGTTAGGTATCTTTCATTGGTGTGCTCTTTTGTTTTTTAATGGAAGAAGTCAGGCAGCTACAGTGTTTAGAGTGATCACTAAGGGCTGGCAATGTTCTCCAAAGCACACAGATTTATATGAAACCACACCATCAAATACTTTATTCAGATAACAATTTTGGTGTCAAAATTATACAGGCATAGATGCCACGTTTGGCTTCTCCTCTTCTATGGAATTTAGTCTTATATATCTTTGAGGGATGTAAAGGAGAAATGGATGACGGATGTAGATCTTATGATGTTTTGCTCTACAGTGATTTAAAACCTAAACTACACATTATACAATATATTTGAATCTTATATCAAAAGGATTTATAATTTCTGACACATGCAATCATTTTTTTTTCAGGTGGCAAAGAAAACTGCACAAAAAAGCAAGACTTTGCTGACTGATATAGAGCGGTGGCAGAAGGTGCATAACAATTTTTGCTCATTTTTTCTTTTTGTCTCTCAAAATTCCTCAGTGACTTGGAGTTGAAAGAATCTTAACTTTTCTATTTGCAATTGCAGGGAGTTGCGAGCACTGATGGTAAGGTTTCTACTCTCTTGATCTTCGTATAACATGTTTATAAGGATTTTAATGATCCTCCTTTTTTTGCGGGTGCGGATGGGGAGTGGGATAGCTTGCATTGGTATCCATCTACTGATAAACTTCTTCTGCTTAATTTGTCTTTGCCACTCTATTACTATGTTCTTTTTGGATTCATTCACGAGTTAAGAGCGCTGCAACAGGAGATGCCTGTTATACTTGGTCACACTTCTTTAGCACTTTGACACCTTGGAAGTTATCCTTGAGATGTAGAATTCAGTTAAACATTTATGAATGCGGGAATGAGCCTTTATGACTATTTACAACAATAACAGACCCAGTGTAATCCCACAAGTGGGGGGGTCTGGGGAGGGTGTATGTACGCAGACCTTAACCTTACCTTCAAGAAGGCAGAGAGGTTGTTTCCGAAAGATTCTCGACTTAGAAAAGATAAAAGGATGGACAGCAGCAAGCACACCAATCAGAAAACCGAAGCAAAATATATATATATATATATATAAAAGAGAAGAGGAGGTTGACCAAGGGCATAATGGTCATTTTAAATATATTAGTGCATTATTTGTTTGTATACTAGGCTCAAAAGTTTTGTTGTGTGGGTTCTTAATAACCGAAAAAACCAAAACTAACGGCCCATAAGCTATTAAATTCTTTAGGTGGACCCCACTTTCCATTCAACCTTTACTATCTTTATTAAATTTATTACTTGATTGTTATTATTATGTTTTTCAACAAGTACTTTTAACTAAAATAATTATTTTTTTGATAATTTATAATTCAAACGTTCGCCCGATTAAAAATACTAAGGTCACATACATTTATCTATGACAATTCTATTATTTTCTTAAGAAATATCATTTTATTTATTAACTATTTCAGTAAAGAAGATTTCATTAAAAAAATTAATGATACTATATATAGATTTACATTCAAATGTTATTATATCATTATCAGTTGATATCATTTTATACAAATTTCAATTGGAATACTTCATAAAATTCAGAAAATTCTTTATTTAAGAATAAAATATAGTTTCAAGTTCCCTTTTTTATTATAGAATATAAAAAATTATAATAATTATCCCCTCTCTAAAAATATGAGTTGAGAATATCTGAAGTAAAAATGAAGACAACTAATTTGTGAAATTGTTATCTTTTAAAAATCGTTATATATTAAGAAGTGTGAGAAGTATTGTCATACAATATTATACTTCTCCCTCTATGATCGAAGTTAGTTGAGTACATACTCTATTCAATTAGAATTCAATATTATAAAAATTTTAAAATAGATAAATATACAATTAATATTTTTAAAATAGTCTCAATAAATGCTACTATTGTGATGATGATTGCTTAATACCCTAAATAGTATATGATTGCATTAATACCATAAATAGTATCTCAATCATATCAAATGAAACTAGAAAAAAATATTATGTCATTCCAATAGAACAAATCTCAAAGTATATATCATTCAATTTAAAATATGAGAAAAATATATGACGAATTATTTCTCAACTGACTTTTTAATTACTATTTAATAATAATTAACTTAAGGCTTAATGATGTAAAAAAAAAATATTAAAGTAAAAGAGGCCCTATGTAGAAATAATTTAAATTCTACTTGAATTATTATCTAATCACTATATAATAATACATTAAACTCGACAAGTGTTTCAAAGTTATTGGTATAGTAATACGATTTCAGAAAAATTAAAATGCACGTAATGCAAAAGATAAATAACAATACATGTAATCGTGGTTCTATAAAGCCTATTCTATTTCTTCTTTCCCTAAAGACGTATAAAGTGTGTAATTAACAATAGACCAAGAAATATTAAAAAGATAAAAAAAATTAAAAGAAATAACAATTGGGCCCGTGCATCGCACGGGTGCATCATCTAGTTATAAAGATACAAAACTAAAACTGAGTATTGTAATCAGAAGGACGGAACGAAAGCAACGACAAGTAATCACAAAAGTCAAGGAATACGAAATACACAATAAAGCTAACTCATGTACTAAAGTTACTGTTACAGACAAGGACAACGCTAGGTGACCTATCCTAACCCTTTACCTTTATTCTCAACCTCCAAACCTTCCTATCCATAGTCATGTCCTCAGTGAGCTGGAGCAACATATATCTTGCCTAATCACCTCTTCTTAATACTTCTTCTTCCTACCTCTACCTCTCCTTAGGCCCTCCGGGCCAACCTCTAGCACCTCCTTACTGGTGCATTTGTGCTTCTCCTCTTCACATGCCCGAACCATCAAAGTCTTGCCCTCCGCATCTTGTCCTCCATAGGGGCCACACCCACTTTGTCCCGAATAACTTTATTTCTAATTCTATGTAGCCATATGATTATTTGCTTCCATAAAGATCTCAGGAGTTGTTTTTTCTGGCCATAGTGACATATCTTGGTTTATCCAGTGTTTGGAGTCCCCATTGATATCCTGGTGCAGAGGCAACAATCAACTAGACCTGTTCCTTATATCATGGTGAAATGCGCAGATTATCTTGTCTTATCAGGTGAGAGTATCCATACAGCAAATTGTCATTACTGTCATGTAATTTTTCAAAGATACATCTGAATGCCGATGTCATGGGAGTCTACTTTTGGTCTAGGGCTGAATTCACCTGAGTTGTTCAAGGCTGATGGAGATAAAAAGGTTATACATCAATTGGTTTCTTTATACAATCAAGGTATTGAGTTTTTAATCTCATACAGATATTATTTGTCAAGGGATCAATCTATTTACTCTTTAGTTTGCAACGTTGTGTTACAGATCAAGATGCACCAATACCTGAAGGGGTGAATCCAGTAGTGATTGCAGCTCTGATGAAGTGCTACCTTGCAAGTCTACCTGAGCCATTGACAACCTTTGAGCTTTATAATGAAATAAGAGGTGCACGCTCAAGCATACACACAATGAAGAATATCTTAAAGAAGCTTCCAACTGTCAACTACATGACACTGGAACTGATCACTGCGCTGCTGCTCCGTGTAAGCCAGAAATCTCTGGTCAACAAGGCAAGTTTATTCCCTTCCTTAATGAACAAAAACATCAATCTCTCCCTCTGTCGATCTGGATATGAGCAGACATGTGGATTTGAATTTGTCTTAGACCTCATTTGTTTGCACTTAATGGAGGTCTGAATCTTCATTCAGATCTCAGACATTAAGTGCTTTTGTTTTTAAAGTCTGAATCATAATTATTCAGATCATAATCATTAAGTGTGTTTATTTTTTTTACTTCATAACCACTTAATGGGTCTTAATAGGTTTGTATGATTAAGATCTATAACATAGACTTAATTTCATTAAGATACTATCGCATATTCATTATTAACTGCTGCCACCGGCTACCATTATCAACTACCACCATGTCGCAACCACCACCATACTTAACCGCTACCCCACAGCATCCTGAAGATCCGGAGTGAACATAACCCCTCCTGGGACCTAAGCTGGGCCCACTAGAGTTGTTGTGGCTGGAACCTCCTCATCATAATCAATATGAGGCTCCACCTCTGGAACTGCTGCCTAGGGCTGAGCTCTGCCCCTACCACGGCCTCGGCCTTTGCCCCTCGCGGGAGCTGCTGCTGGGGCTCGGGTTGCTACGCGGTAGAAGAAGAAGCACGTGTTCTCGCCATCTGCGAAAGAATAGAGTAGGAGGACGAAGCACGTGTTCTCGCCATCTGCAAAAGAACAGAGTAGAAGGACAATCAGTATTTGAGAAACAGAATCGCACAACAAGAAGGAACAAATGCGAAACGTTTCCTAACTCTGTAGCCTCTGGGGATAAGTACAGACGTCTCCGTACCGATCCCTCAGACTCTACCAAGTTTGTCCGTGAGTAGCGAGACCTATGCAACCTAGAGCTTTGATACCAACTTGTCACGAACCGGATTTATCCCACCATAGGGCGTCGTGATGGCGCCTACTAACGGAGCTAGGCCAGCCAAACGTTACACATTCTCTATCAACCTCAACAATATAATATTCTAACAACAATTAATTAAGTGCGGAAGACTTTTAGGTTTAACAAAATAATATAAAGATGCAAAAGTTTGAAACACATCACTACCCAAAATCTGGTGTCACTAACTCACGGACTACAATAGAATACTACAAACAAGTCTGAGTGAAAGAAAAATACATATGTCTGTTTCGGTACAATGAAAACAAACTAAAATAAAGGAAAGGGACTTCGGCCTGCGAACGCCAGCTAGGCTACCACGAGAGTCCCTGGACTGAAGATGGCTCCCAAATAGAAATTCTACTGCTGCTGTCCATAAGCTGCTCCTGGATCTATGCACAGAGTGTAGCATCAGCACAACCGACCCCATGTGCTGGTAAGTGCCTGGCCTAACCCCGACGAAGTAGTGACGAGGCTAGACCGAACTACCAAAATCAACCTGTACAATCCTATATACATATATACAACAACAACAACAACAACAACCCAGTATATTCCCACAAAGTGGGGTCTGGGATATACATATATACAATGAAAGGAAAAGAAATACCGAAACTAAACAGTTAAAAAGGAAGGAAAACATGTTGTGGGGGAGTACAATCTGAGTATAAGATTTATCAGCGTAATTAAGAAAACAGGGCACAATAATAACTATCAAAGAATAAGAAATTCAATAATTGCACGACATAAACCTTCGTGCTTTTACTCTCATTCTCACTCAAAGCAATTGAATAAAATACACGGCATCACCCTTCGTGCTTCCCTCACTTAACTCTCATTTCATGGCACAGAATGACCTTTGTGCAATATATAATCATGTCAGAGCACGGAATGTACCTTCGTGCATAAATAGTCAAAATATAGCACGGAATGACTCTTCATGCAAATATAATCAGAAATAGCACGGAATGACCCTTCGTGTAATATCACTCTTCCTCACCCAAACAACAGTCATAACCAAACGGGCAAGAGGAATAAACAAATAGTAAGAACTATCCCGGCAAAGGAATAACACAAATAACCACTAAGTCCCGGCAAGGGAACAATAACAACAACTTTCACAAACCGACAAGGGCAATACTCAATATATTCAAACCATCTCGGCAAGGGATTAATCACAACTCCTTTCGATAGTTTCATCTCATACTCAATAGCATTTATCATTCGAGCCAACGCTCCAAATATTAATATTTCACAACTTATCCTCAAACTCTTCACATTTGTAAAAAAACATATTTTAGCTTAGAAGAGTTTCAAATTATCTCAAAAACAAGTACAAACAAGGACCCACGGTCATGCTAGACTCCGGTGTATAGACACTCGTCACAACGCCGATACACCGCACTCGATTATTTAGCAAATAGCATTTTTGATACTCTAATCCTATTCCCTCAAGCCAAAGTTAGATCAAACACTTACCTCGGTCCGAAAATAGCGATCAAGCCTCTAACACCGCCTTTCCTCTAGAATCCGATTCCGAGACAATAATATCTAATCATAATTAATTCAATAATATCAAATGAGGCTCAACAACATAACACCATAGCCTAGAAATGCATTTCCTACCATTCTTCCAAAAATAGCAAAATCCGACATCGGACCCGCATGGTCCAAACTCGAGGCTTGGACCAAATTCCAATCACCCATAACCCCACGAGTTCAAATATATTATTTGTTTTAAGATTCGACCCCAAATTGAGGTTGAATCCCCCAAAATTCCCAAAATCCTAGTTCTACCCAAAACACCCATTTTCTACCTTGAATTTCATGATTTAGGCTAGGAATTAGATAGTTGATGATAGGAAATGAAGAAGATGAGTTAGATAATACTTACCCAAGGAGGTTTGATGAAGAAAATCTTTAAAAATCGCCTAGGTGCTGTTGGAGAAGAGAGTTTGAGAAATAGGATGAAAATCCCGTAAGTGTTCTATTTAGGCTTTTAAAATCACTGGACGAAATTGCTCTATGCGATCGCGGAACAAGGGATGCGATCACATAGAGTAAGAGAAACTGGTCACTGCGATCGCATGTGAGGAGTTGTGATCCCATAGAGGAGAAGATGGGGCGCATTGCGATCGTGGGGTGAGGGTTGCGATCACATTGAAGGGCTTGACAAAGCTATTGCGATCACATAGAACAAACGGGGCAACTTGAAATTTACTCTATGCGATCGCGGAGGCTCTTATGCGATCGCATAGAGCAATATACCAGATACCAACAAACAGTAAAATACCAGATTTTTCTAAGTGCAAAACCACCCCGAACCACCTGCAAATCACTCCCGAGCCCTCGCGGCTCCTAACCACACACACACACTAACTCAATAACATACCTCCAAATCACTCCCGAGCCCTCGGGCTCCCAACCAAACAGACACACTAACTCAATAACATACTACGAACTTACTCGAGCAATCAAATCACTAAAATAACATCATAATCAAAGAATCAACCCCCAAAACTCATAATATTTATTTCAAAGTTCATAACTTCCAAATTTCCCATTTTTCGTCCGGAGCACGTCAAACGATGTCCATTTCCAACCAAACTTTACAGGTAGTGCTTAACACATATTTAAGACTTGTACCGGGTGTCGGAACCAAAATACGAGCCCGATACCTATACTTTCTAACTCATTTTCGTTTTCATTTTTCCTCATAAAACAATTTAACAGAAAAATTCTTTTACCGGGGTTATGGACCTCGGATTTCAACTCCGAGCACATGCCCGAGTCCCATATTTTTCTACGGACCTCCTGGTACCGTCACATCACGGGTCCGGATCCGTTTACTCAAAATATTGACCAAAGTCAACCATATCAATATTAATATCATAATTCTTCAAATTTTTCACAGAATCCACATATTTTAACATAAAAAATTTTTGGCTTTGTGCTCGGACTGCGCACGCAAATCGAGGCAACCAAAAGCAAGGTTTCCAAGGCCTAGGTAGTGCGGAAAAAGGGAGAAACACGGTGATGACCCTTTGGGTCGTCACATACTATCACCACTCGCCATATTAACTATCACCACCAACATTCTCAATCATAATCGCCACCACTTCCAATCACTACTAGCTATTAGCATGAACCACCATCATCAACCAAAAGTACCACCAACCGCCGCCTCTAGTTGGTATTCACTCGTCAGCCATTACCACCAACAACTATCATATTTTAAAAAACTATATATTTGATTGATAGAATAGTAGATTAGTTAGTATTTCATTTGAATTTTATGCTCTCAAATAATTTTTTTTTATATATTCAAATGTTAAAAATCAAACAATCTTAATTATTTAGTATTCGGATCTTAATATACATCTTAATGTATTCAGATGTGTATTCAGATTCAGATGTCTTAATCTTAATACACATCTTGATATTCAGATGTATATTCAGACGTCTTAATTTTAAAAAAAAACAAATGAGGCCTTAGTGCCCTTGTCTTCCTCATGGTTTTCTCTATTCACACCTCCATTCCTTTTAAGATGAAGAATTGTGTGGTAGAGGATTGTAAAATGTGATACAATTTTTAACCCTTTGGGTTTTGAACATGCTAATTGAGGTGCCTAGTTGCTAGGAATAAGTATGTATATTTTGAATTTTATGTTATTGCTTTTTGCCAACATGATTGAGATCCAACAAACTTGTTATGAATGAGCCTTCATCTGTTCAAATGTGTCAAGTTGTTTTTTTTTCCTTTTTTCCGGATGATTGAGATCCAAAATCTTGCTCGTGATGAGCCTTTATCTTGTACAAATTTGTGAGTTCTCTTGACTGCTGTTTATCTGATTCTCATACTTTCTTCCTGGCAGATGGATGCTAGAAGCCTTGCAACGGAAATGGCTCCAATTCTTATTTGGCAGAGAGGCCAGAGGCCAGACCATTATAACCAGTTCTGGAACCATTCAGCAAAAACTTCTTCAAAGAAATATATTGACTCCAACTCTAACTCTACTGCATGGGAGATGCTTGCAGGTTTCTTTTTGTTTTTGTTTTATTCCATTCTGTTCTCTTAGTGATGTAGTTTAATATTTCATTCATCTTTATACTTTATTACAGTTTATCATATTAAATGAGGGGTTGAAACCCCACATCCAAACAACATGCTGAACATTAGCGAGTTGAATTTCTTTCTTATGTTATGGACAGGCTTAGACTTTTTAATAATGATGTGTCGTGACTAGTGACCCAGTTTACTTTGGCAAGAAACCAGTTGGCAATTAAAGTACCATGTATGAAGTCCAAAGGCGGAACTGCATGCATCTACACCTGAAGATTGCTAGTGATGGAAAACAATTTCCGTCCGATCAGTACTGAGTTATATAAGTGGACCAGTTGTGAAATAGATATTTACTACTGTAGATATACATTAGGTACTTCAAATAGGCTATATATTGACTCCTCAGAATTTCGAAAAAATAAATGAAAGAATTTCTGAAAGTTATGAAAGTTAATATTGGAACATGTGTATCATAAGATTTATATCAGGAGTATCAAAAACTGCCTGTAAAATGAATTGTGGAAGAGGCTATGCAAAGAGATTGAGTCTCTCTGCCCGTCCAGGGTAGAGGCTGCGTACATCCTACCCTTCCTAGACCCCGCTTGTGGGATTACACAACCGTTGTTGTTGTTGCTATGCGAAGAGATTGACTTAAGCTGTTCCCAAAGGTTTTTGATTTCTGAAGAAACCCAGGGCAGACTACGTAGATTTATGTTCCTTTCTTATTTCTCTTATAGACAGATTTTGGGCTGGGGGAGGCTCCCCTTACAATTCCTTTACATTAAGAGTAGGTAAAGAATTGATTTTTAATCCCTAAGTTTTTTGGAACAAATTTACGCCAGAAATGCTAACAGCTTGAACTGGTTTTTTGAGTGGAAGGTTTTGTGCAGATTGGAAAAATCAGTACATTTTCAATTTAATCATATTGTTATGTTTATTAAGACATATTTTTCTCTTGACGCTAATATCTGGGAGTAAGTTTTATTTTATATTAGTTACTTAGAGGAAAAAGATTGAATTTTGAGATAGCTATTTGCAACTTAATACAACTGCTATGAAATTTATTATTTTTCACTTGTGATTGTTTTGCATCCAGATGAAGGTGAAAATGTTGATGCATCTTCTCCCATTCCCTTGGATGACGGACTGCCAATTGACTTGGGTGCTATTGATGCCATTCAGTGCTTAATCGAGCATCACAATGCCATATTTACCGATGCAAATGAGACTGTTTGGCGCTGAGTATTCAATTGGACTCTCAGATTGGTGGATATATTGCACATATATAATGATTTTATCCATGCTGAACATCATACATAATGTGGAACTTTTTGTCATCATATTTGATTTTCTCTTGACATTTAGGAGTTTGTATCCGTGGCTTTGTAAATTTTTGATTGAGATAGGCATAGGTTCAGAACTTGTGTTTATAGCTCGCTTTTTTGTTATGGGATGGTTGTTGGGTTGTTAGTGATGGTATAAAGCATTAATGATCTTGTGTTTTATTGAAGGGTTTGTGCTTGTATTGGAGCATTGCAAGTATCAAATAATTAACATAGATCTTTTGCGGTTATTGCATTTATTTTTGGTTATTCATATTTATTTAAAGGAAAAAAAATTGCGTTTGTTTCATCCTCTACGCTGCAAAAATTCTAAAACGCTCGGCATTTTCTGAATATCTTCATTTCTTTTTCTTCATGAGCTGGCAAAAGTTGTTTCAACCTGGTCTATGACATTGACGGATAGAACATGAGGTATGACAGGTTTGATGAAATTTGAAGAGCCAATTATCATGCGTGTTTTGGCGAATTTAGTTTTCCGTGGGCTATGTTATTATTATTATTTTTTTAATTGCATTAGGGGAAGGGAATGATATGCTATGAGGTTTGAACTCTTCGTCTTCAGCCTCGGGTTATGTTTGTAGCTTGCCACGTGAGGTAGCCTTCAACCTCGGGTTATGTACTTATGTTACTTAATGTGAGCTTATATGGATGTAGGACTCAAAGCACAAAAATGAAAAAAGAAAGAAAAAGAAAAAAATAATGAAAAAAGTAGCAAAATGCATCCGACATTTTCTATATTTGGAAAAATAATCACACAGAAAATGTTTGTAAAAGATGTTTGCATATGATAGGACAAGATGGGTCAAATGATTTTGTGGCACATTACAATTTTGTTTTTTGTTTTATGATCCCATTTCTGTTTTACATACCACATATTTATTTTTACACATAAAATATCTATCTTTTACCTAAGATATTTAAAAATGAAACTTTCTTAAATTCAACATTGTAAAAAGTCATGAAGGCCAATTACCACGGACGGAGGCGAATTCAACTTCAATCACGACATTTTATATCTATTATCTTTCATGTCATTTGGCCTTATTCTTAGGTGTGAAAATTAAATATAGATAAATGAATTCCCCACGAAAATAATTTTAAATGGTCAAAAGTTATTTTAGGAATTATGGAAGGTAGGTTCAAATAATCAAAAGAAAGGTAGCCAAATGAAGCTCAAGCATACACAATTACTCATATTACTTTTATTAATAATAAACTACACAAATTACTTCTATCACTATTGTATGGGTTAAAATCGGACTAAGGAAATCTAGCACAAGGATAAATTACTAAGAGGTGATTAGATCGAGGTCATGCACAAGATTGAAAGAACCAACTGGCGAGCTGATTGATCGGTGACGAGTGTAATGACCCGACTGGTCGTTTTGAGTATTAGCGCTCCGTTCAACAGTCGGACGCCATGAACAACGTCATTTCGAGTATTATGACTTGTTCGCATGGTCAGAATCTAAATTCAGGAAGATCGGAGTTAAATTTAAATGAAAATTTCTATTTCAGAAGCTTTAAGTTGAAATAATGAACTAGGATTGGATTTTTGGGTAAACGACCTCGGAATCAGGATCTGAGGGGTCCAGCAGGTTTGTATAATGATATCGGACTTGGGTGTATGTCCGGTTCAGGTTTTAGATAACCCTGGAGCATTTTGACGCCTATTGTGGAAGTTAATATGTTAGAAGAAATCTCATAAGTTTGGTTTGAAGTGCATATTAGTGTTATCAATGTCCGTTTGGAATTCCGAAACTTTGAATAACTCCGTATAGTGATTCTGGAGTTGGGGCGCGATCGGAAGTGAATTCGGAGGTTCGTAGACCATATTGAAGCCATTTGGCTAAAGATAGAAAGTTGAAGGTTTTTGGAGAGTTTGACCGGAGGGTTGACTTTTTGATATCAGGGTTGGAATCAAATTCCGGAAAATAGAATAGGTCCGTAATATTAATTGCGACTTGTGTGCAAAATTTGAGGTCAATTGAACGTATTTTGATAGGTTTAAACATCGAGAATAGAAGTTTGAAGTTTTAAAGTTCATAAAGCTTGAATTGAGGTGTAATTCATGATTTTGGCGTTATTTGATGTGATTTGAGGTCTTGAGAAAGTCCGTAATGTATTTTTGGGATTGGTTGGTAGGTTTAGTTGAGGTCCCGGAGGCCTCGGGTGGATTCCGGGTGGTTAACGGATCAAAAATTGGATTTTTGGAAGAGCTGAGTTGCTAGTACCTGGTATTTTCGCTTATGCAAAAATGGGACCGCAGCCCGCAGAAGCGGAGGAGAAGCCGCAGAAGCAGACGAGGGTGAGGGCAGCCAGGACCGTAGAAGCAGCCCTTGATCCGTTGATGCGTAACCGCATGACCGGTTGGCTAACCGCAGAAGCGGTTTGGGTCCAAGGCTTGAGGACTGCAGATGCGGTCAAGGGCCCGCATAAGCGGGAACGCACCTGCGGTTGGGTCGTCGCATAAGCGAAGGAGGCTAGGCCAAGGTTAAGCCATAGAAGCGGCCTTTTATCCGTTGAAGCAGAACCGTATAAGCGGTTATAATTCCGCAGAAGCGGAAATTGCTGGAGTAGTAAGATTGTTTTAAATCGGGATTTGAGTTCATTTCTCTTTGCTTGGGGGCGATTTTGGAGAACTTCATGGAGTATTTTCCGTCATCTATGTTAAGGTACGTTACTTCTACTCATTTCCAAGTTAAATACAAGATTGTACCATGGATATAGGCATGAAAATTGTGGGAAAATTGAGGGTTAGAGGAAAAACCTAGAAATTTAGTATTTCGGACTTTGATCACGATTTTGAGTGGGGAATTAAGAGAAAATTATATATTTGAGTTCCTAAGGTCATGGGTAAACTTATTCTTTGAGAAATTTTGGATTCTAGGCACGGGGGCCCGAGGGCATTTTGGTCATTTCGCCAAACGGAGTTGGAAACTTGTATAATCTGAATTGTTAACAAGTATTTGAGTATATTCTCATTAGTTTGTCGTTAATTGGCTAGTTTTAGTGCATTGTGCGTTGGTTCAAGCCTTCATAAGGATGTAGAATGTCGATTTTGAGTCTTCGGAGCGAGGTGAGTCTCTTTTTCTAATTCTGTAAGGGGGAATTTATCCCATAGGTGAGTAAAATGGTTATGTACTCCTATTTGTGGGGGCTACGCACGCACGAGGTGACGAGAGTCCGTGCGTAGCTACTATTATGTTATTGTCCGGGTAGTTAGGACTCAAAAGCAATTATACGTGGATTAATTGAGAACGCATTGTAGCTTGAACTGCTTAACTCACATCAAATTAGTAAGTTAATTTCTAGAAGAATTAAATTTCATTTCCTAAATTGTTAAAGGAGAATTGGATTTATTTGAATAAATATTTTTTGATAAGTCCTTATATGACTGATTGAGCATGTACTGTATGTGTGTCTGCGTTGCATGGATGATTCGCGAGCAGGATATGTGTTTACATATGGAACGGGCCGAACGCCTTGGTGATAATAGATGCATCGATGGTTCGTGCCGCTCGACCCTCGGCAGTGCACAATTTACATTATGTTGGAGCAGGCGGTCGACCTCGGTGTGATTTGTGCATGTTTATCTATTATTTAACAACTGCCAATGTGGATTTGGGCCTACATGGCTTGATATAAACTGATAAGATAATAAAGGATAGACTTTGGAAGCCCTTGATTTATTGTTGAATGTGCTTACCTGATTTCCGGGCTTCACAATTAGAACTATTATATAAATTCATGATTATTCTCACATTTATAAAATATTGATAATTGACCTCTAGCGAGTGTCGGAGTTGGCCATCTCGTCTCTACCCCTTCGGTATTAGGCGAGATACTCACTAAGTACACGTTGATTACATACTCATACTACACTTCTGTGCTTTTTTGTTACGCATGTACATGATATTTTAGCGGCCTACTGGGCGCAACAGCACGAACGATCCAGGGACTAGGTGAGTTGCAGTATGCAAGGCGGCCCGCAGCTTTTAAAGCCCCTTCCTTGTAACTGTATATTTTTTTCTTTTCAGCCCATTGTATTCCGGACAGATATTGTGTTGTTTTTTATGTTTTAATAAGTAGTTACTCATGCACTTGTGACACCGGGTTTCTGGGATGGTTTCAGTGAATCCTTGTACTAGTTGGTATTATGTACGTTTGAATACGAGAGATGATCTTATTTTATGTGAAACAAGAGGAAAAACCTTAGATTTTCAAAAATATTAAAAGAGGGAATTAATTGGTAATCTAATTGGCTGGCCTGACAGCGATGTCCGGCACCATCACGAATCGTAGTGGATTTGGGTCGTGACAACATGGTATCAAAGCACTAGGTTTTTGTCGGTCGCACGAGTCATGATCAAGTCTAATAGAGTCTCGCGGATCGGTATGGAGATGTCTGCACTTATCCACAGGAGGCTACAGGACTGTTAGGAGTACTTCCCTTCTTGATTTCCTCATCATACGATTTGATTCCTTTTCACTCAGTCTTACGCGATGCGAGCGCTTATCATAAATCGAGAATTTGAGGAATTGAAATGGCACTACGAATGTGTTGCGGGATGATTTCCCGGTATAGTTAATTGGACTATTATAGTCGCCTTGTGGAAGGGCATGCTATTATTCAGCTCAGTAATAGAAATTCTGAGAGCCTCGAGGCTAGGCACAAATTGCCATGATGCTTGCGAGTGTTTATTCCGCAATGTTGTAACGGTAGGATGTTTGCCCAAGTGTCGGGGCAGTGATGAATTGAAGAGAGGTTTACTCAGTGCGTAATCAACTAGATTTAGTATCTTATTCTCAAACAAGGGAAAGTCAATCAAACCAAGGATGGTCATATGCGGATTAGTGGAAGAAATGAAACGTGGTAATTGCAAGCATAAAGGAATTCTCTCCTCTATTGGGGTGTTGTTGTTCTAATCGGGCATATCGAGTCTATCGGTGTTATGATCTTCTATGATCAGCCCTTGGGGCAAGATATTGTGAAATGGCATTGGAAATGCAACTATCAGATATCGCGGGATGTGGTGGTTCCAAACTGAATCGGAACAGCAATGCTATGATTTGATGAAAACAACCTTCGGAAGGGGTTGGGACTTGTAGCAAATTGTGGATTCTAGTTCTATGAAGGTGAATTTTATTAAGGTAATGACTGAGCAGCAAGAGAAGAATTAGACGTGTGGAAAGTGTCAGGTGAAGTTGTAAACTTCTAAATGGTCAGGCTGAGGAAGCACAGGCCAAGTAGTTGATTGAAGGAGTGAGCTTTCCCAAAGTGGGAGAGTAGCAGAGCTGCGTATGGGCTTGGTAAAAAGAAAACTATGCACTTTAGGGGAGTCTGGAATGACTTGAGAATATCAATGCTTGGGTATTGGCTCTTTCGGATCTAAGTTAAAGTGGGGATTTCAGTGACGGGCAATGGAAGTCAGTAGATTAATTCGAAGCACAGTGTTGTTACGCGACAGGATATGGAATGTGACGGAAAAGAGCTGCTTGAAGTGGAGAAAGATGTAGCATGACTTTGAAGTGTGAGCACATGATTTTTGCACTAAGCATTTAAATTCCAAAATTAAAATAAAATGTTTTTGAGTGCAATTACTTGATTTGTTTGGAATTAGCTATACTTTTGAGTTTGAATAAGTAGAAATTAGAAGAAAATCAAAAAAAAAAAAAATAGGCTAAGTAATTAATTTGTTAGTTTAGTTAATTAGAAAATTAGCAAAATAGTTTAAATAGGAGAAAATAAAGAAAAATAGCAGAAAAATTGCAAAAAATACTAGAAAATTAGAGTAAATAGGAAATTAGGTTTTATAATTTTTCATAAAAGAAAAAAAAAGAAAAAAAAGTATAAAAGAAAATACATAAAAATCATTAAAAAACCAGAAAATACAAAATATATATATGTAGGTATAATAAACTGGGCCAATTGAAGTCCAATTGGTGGCCCAGTCCATTGGCCCAAAGACTGGCCCGTCTGATCCACACAGAAGATTCAATCTCAGTCGTTCCATCCATCCAATCCAACGGCTGGGAATTTAGTTGAATTATATGAGTTTAATTAATCTGGTAAAAGTGATCTTAGCCGTCCATTTATATTAATCTAACGGCTAAAGACCTTAGTCTCATGTATAACCAAACGATGGCGTTTTAGTAACGCTCATCCTCAGCCATTGATCATCACTAAATGGACGGTCAGGATTATCTCGGACATTTGGCCTATATAAGGCCCTTGTCTGAACGGCTGGCCATTCTTTACACACTCCTCTAACCCTAGCCGCCCTTTTGCTCTCACCTCTCTCTTCTTCATCCATCTTCATCTTCGTTCTTCTTCACAGAAACCCTAGCCGGCCAATGGCGGCCACCACCCTCCACGGTGGTCGCCGGCTCTCCTTCATCCCTCCTCTCTTCTTCTCTCTTCTTCTTTATTCATAACATACCCAAAACCCAGAAAAACACCCTGTTCTTCATAAATCCCGGTCACCGGAATCTACGCCGGTGACCACCAAACAACGAAGATCCGCCTCAAACCAATGCCAAAAGAATCCTCGTCCCATGATCTACCCAACCATACCACTCTTCACCTTCGAATCTGCCCCAGTCGCCTCAAATATCCAAAATAAGGTCACCGAAAACCTAACTCCGGTGACCCCAAAATCGAACCACCCAAAGACTATGTCTTTTACACTCCTGAACATCCCCCTGCAACTCAAATCTCGAAAGGCTTCGTCTTTAAGCCTTAGGAGAAGAACCAGTAGTAAAAAAAAAAGGAAGTTCTGAAAAGAATAAAGAAAAAAGGAAACAAGGAGAAAGGCTTGAGAATCAGAGAGTGAAAAGAGAGTGAAAAGAGAGAAATAGGAAGCTCGGGGGACAGGCCCCGCTAAGCTAAGTACCCCCGCCTTTTTGTGCTTTATTCGCTTTCTTTGCTTGTCTGTTCATGTATTCGATTTCTTTGTTTGTCTGTTCATGTATTCGATTTCTTTGCTTGTCTGTTCATGTCTTTCATCTTATGTTTCTGTTTGTGTCTTCTATTCTGTAGATTCTCTATATCTTATGTTTCATCTGTTAGTTTAGGTTTTTAACTTGCTCATCTTTCGTATCTTTTTCCTATTTGTCTGTTCATCCTCTCTTGTTTCATATCTTTCATCCTGTGTATTCTTGTATGTTTTTCTGTTTCTTTTTAGATCCTGAAATCCCATGACTACATCTGTTTAGTATTAGGGTTTCTTAACTCGCTCATTTTTATATATTTGTTCTTCTGTTCGTTGGTTTCAAATCATGTTCTGTTTCTGATAAGTCAAAGTGTTACCTTGATTCTCTTCTCTTCTTCATCTTGTGAACCATATGGTCATTGATCTGTTTGGCTCTTATAGTATAGCTTTTCTTCTACTGTCATGCATGCTTAGTTCTGATATTAGCTTAACTCTTATTTTCTTTTCGTCTTTTAAGTTGATGTCCTGACTGTTCTTCCGTGTGTATTCTTCACTCTTGGTTTTAGCTAAGAGTTCTCTTATTGTTTAGCTTGCAACATTTCATCTTTTAAAATTAGATATCTCTTGTGCCTCCCTTCATGCTTTAGCTTAGTTGTTTAACTCTCAAGTGGGGCTTGTTCTATTCAACTTGCCATGTTTTCTATTGTTCTCTCTTCTTAGTTAGATTCTAGGGTAAACAGTTTGATTCTCATGCCTACTTAAGGGCTTTTACTCTAATAACATCCTCAATGGTCATTCACATGCATTTTTATTATCTTCTCTATGCCCTTCTGTTCTACATCCTTCATCTTGTCTGTCATGGCTTGCATTGAAAATGGGTTGGTATAGTGGTTCTAAGTGATACCATAGGTCCTCTGATTCTTGTGAGCCATGCTTAATCTTTCATGTTGACTGTTTTTGTGAGAACTTAGTGTCTATGTACCTATAACCATGAATGCTAAGTAGGTTTTTGGTTTTCCAGTGAATCACTCAATATGAAATTGATTGTAACTCATGCCTGCTTAATGTTTAATTAACACTGTACCACTTGAAATTGAGTTTGTAAGTCTGATTAATTAAAATTCAACATTATCCAACTCCTTTCCTGAATTTTGATTAGTTGATAAACATATTTGGTTTCATGTGTTTATGTGTGCAATTGCATGTTGAAATGGCTAGGTTTGCAATAGTTTGATGTTAAGTATGAACACTGTTGATGTCTATTATGCTTAGGAGGATTGGTTATAGCTGTTAGTACTAAGTTCCATGAAAGTGGTTAGTTTTTAAATAGGATAAAACACTGAAAATACATAATTAGGCTATAAGTTAAATAATTGGCTTAAGAATGGTCAACCTTGCAAAAGGTTGACCTATTCTATAAGGCCCTAACACACAGTCCCACTTTAAAAGTGGCTGGTTGTGCAAAAGGGCTATGTTTGCAAATGCAGACTAGCCCAGGCTCTCTTTAGAGCCCTGAACAAGCAAAGTGGCCAAACCTGTAAAGGTTTTGGGCCCAGCTGTTCAGTATTTGGCTTTGATAGCCCAAGCTAAGTCTCAACTTGAGACTGGCTAGTTCTTAAATAGTATAAACATAATAATAAAACAGGCTAGTCCTGCAATTGGCTTTAATTTGTAATAACTCAGTCTTAATTAACTGGAACTAATTAAAAGTGGCTAAAATTGAAATAGTTCTTTAAAGTAGAAGTGGCCAACCCTTAAATACTAATGCCAGGGCTGGCTATTAGTTAAATAAGTTCAAAAGAAGCTGAAATCTAACCTAGGTAAAGCCGTGTAAATAAGCAGTGCCCTTAGGGGCACAATTAGAACTTGAAATAGTATTCTAGTAAATAGTTTAAAACCTAAGAGGGTAAGGGAGTCCTTTGTACCCCTGATTTCTGCAATTTTGCAGAGATTTAAGGGTATAACGGTCTCCTAAAAATGAGAAATCTGTAAAAATCTCAAACCCCTAAGGTCATACTAGTAAAAACTCATAAAAAGAATCTTAGGAACCTTCCAGCACATGCTGGAAGGATATTTGGTAACTGAAATGGGGGCTTAAGTGTAGAATTGATAATTTTAGGAGGGGGAGAAGTGGGATTAATCCCATACTTCCTCCCCAAGTCTTCAGCCCTAAAAATAACTATAAATACCTCTTAAAAAGGGGCTGAAAGGGGGTTCCAGCTTAAGCAATCTGAAATATATATCTAGGTTGATTAAATACAGTAATCTTTTGAGAAAGAAATAGCAATAGAATAGAAGTGTTCTTCTGGTAGTTTTGGAGCGAGCACTTGGTTCAATTTCGTCTGATTCTGGGTTTTTGCTTCAATCATCTGGTTTCTATTTGCTGTCGGTCTTTGCTGTTGCTGTGATTCTCAACTCGTCACTGTTGCATTGTTGATTGAGTCATTGCTGTCTGCTTCTACCCCTTAGAACTCATCGGTTTTCTTTGCTTTGATTCAGGTACATTACTCTTACACTTGAAGTTGTAATCCTGAGTTGTTGAAATGAGAATGAAGCTATGAATCCGATTCTGTTTAGTTGTAGTAGCAGTTTAGTTTAGTAGTTTAAATTTGTAATTTATTCATTGTAAGTCTTCTATAATAGCTGAAAAACAGAAACCAAACAGAGACAATGTAATAGCCTAGAATAAGTAGTATAATAGTAGTATAGTGGTAGTAGTAGCATATCACATAGTATTAATTAGGTAAAAGCTCTAAAATATAAGATAGCTAATATAGTTTTCGAACCATTCATCATTCATTTTAGCTTCCGTAATTCATAATCACCTAGATATAAGCCTTATGTTTGAACACAAAGAAGTCCTGAAGTAGTGATAATATTAGGAAAGATCATCTTTAATTGGGTTCGTAATCTGTTAATAAGCTAAGCTTGAAGTAAAATCAGTTGTTTGATCATAAGCTGCTAAGTATTTAAGTTCCATTAATAATTATGTAAACCGGTGATTAGTCTACCCATAAACATAGGTTCAAATGTGATTAAGTTTAAACAAAGGGGAAAACAAGTAGTCATTGAAACAATTTGAATAAGACAAATCTATGATTAGTTGATGAGTGGCAATTTTACCACTCATTGTAGCCTTTTTTGCTTAGCTTTTTATCCCTTTTGAATATGAAATGAGGTTGCTTTTGGTGGTTATTGCTAGATTTTCAGGTAAATGATGCTAGTAGGTGATTTGGGCTGAAGTGACAAGGAATTGAGCTAAGAAGAGAAGAAATATTGCAAAACTGTCAGGCATTTCGCTTTTGCGGAACTTTGATCGCAGAAGCGATCTCGCCTCTGCGAGATTTTGATCGCCTTTGCGAATAGTCGAAGAGCCGGTCAGTTCCGCTCCTGCGGAGATGAAGACGCAGAAGCGGTCACGCTTCTGCGAAAGGAAGATCGCACCTACGGACGATTCCGCTTTTGCGGAATCTCATGCGTTTCAGCGATGTCGCTTCAGCGACCATATGTACGCTTCTGCGATGGCTTGACAGGAGGCCCAATTGTCGCTTCTGCGAGAAATTTCCGCTTAAGCGGAGTCGCACCTGCGAGGTATTTTCCGCAGGTGCGAATGTTGAGCATCAGACTTGGGCAGAATGGGCATTTCACACGTTTTGACCCTAAATCAATTATATACTCGTCCCAGCAGACTTTGGAGGTATTTTTGGCATCTTGGACTTATTTTTGGCTTAGAGAGAACAAGTTTGAAGGCTAGGGTTTTGCACACACACTTGGGTCTTGAAGATTAAAGCTTGTGGTTAAGGATTTCTTACCCATTTATGTTTATTTCTTCATTTCCTTGCTTTGTATTGTATATCTAAGTGTGTAGTATTTATTTCCAACACTTGAATCTTGTTTATGGGAATATTCATATTTAAAGTGTGGATTAAATACCTTGTTGTGCTTATGTATTGAATGATTTTTATATATTTATGAATTGAGTTATTGTTACTTTAATTATTCTTGTTCTTCAATGTTTCCGAAGAGATTAGCTAACTCTAGGACTCGCCCATTTACTTTGAATTAATTTTGGAAAAGATAATTCGAAGTTGGGAAAGATTAATTAACAAGAACTTGAGGCGTTAACCTTCACTTTATAGATTCAACCTAGGGATAGGATTGACTACTTGTAGCCTATCGGGTGCGCTTAATCTTCTAATTGAGATTAGGGATAATTCAATTAGGAAGTCTTGTTAGTCTTCGGAAGAAGCTAATTAAGAATTATTATCCGTGGCTAATTAACATAAACTCACTCATATTTATAAAATCATGAAATACATTGGATCGTTACTTGAGTGTAATTCCCGATGCATTCATACTTGTAGCCATTGATCATTTTATTCGCTTTCTAGGTTAGTTTACATTTCCGCATTTAGAGATAAACATTTTCCAAAACCCAAAATCTAAAGTGTTTGGCTTAGTGCGACTAGCGATAATTTTCTTGCATTCCTAATCGCCTACATATTGTTCTCTGTGGGATTCGACCCCGACTCATAGTTGGGTAAATATATTGCATACGACCGTGTCTATTGCTTTTTAGCGGTGGAAATGGACGTTATCAAAAATGGCGCCGTTGCCGGGGAACAATTTGGCGTAATTTAGGTTGTTTGAGAAGTAAGCGAAAGTGCTTTGGTCCAAACTTGTGAATATTTGTGTAATTATTTTTCTTACCTTGGGTCTATTTTTAGTGTTTGTTTCTTGTTTATTTTCTTAATTTTAAAAAAAAAAAAATGGCATCATATAACGAAAATTGGTCGGATAATAGTTGTTCATATTTTGATGATCCTTGTCCTTATTGTGGAGGACCACACTCATGGCAAAATTGTTTAAATTCTCCCGGGGGTGGATTGTGCGCACAATTCCAAACCCATGAGTGGAGTATTTGTGATAAGTGTGGTTTCCAAAATGGTCATTGGGATGATTGTGCTTATTTTTTATTCCCTTCCCCAAGCCCCTACTATGATGGTTCTATTTGTTTTGATGAGAATTATAGGGGTATGGAGGTGGAAGAATTTGAGCATGGTCAAAATGGAGAATTCAAGCTCATGTTGGAGTGTTTACTTGAAGAAGGAAACAAGGAAGAAAATGCCTTGGAACATCTTTTGGAGACTAGTCTCCAAAATGGTTTAGCACTAGAAAGGTTACACTCACAAATGAATGAAATGATCAAAGCCTCGGAAGTAAATGAAAACCAAGAATCCTTCTTGGATGTTGAAAATGAAAATCCTTCCTTGGCAATTGATCAAAACCAAGAAAAATTCTCTAATGCCCAAAATGAGAGAAAATTGCTCATGCTGGAGGTCATTCTTGAAAATGAGGAGAAGCGCAACTTTGCACTCGAGGACTTGAAACAATGCATAAATTACAATGGTGAACACATCCGCACTTTGGAGGATCAAATGCAAATTTTGGTTGAGGCTAACTATGCCCAACAAATTTCGTGTGTGGATGAAAGCCAAGAAGAGTCCAATTCCGAGGAAGAGAGTGAGCTTTACTTTGAGGAGTCAAGAATTGAACATCCGCCAACCAACTCAATGAGTGTTGTTGATGCCGGCAAAAACATGGAATTGGAGTTAACCGGTGTAAATGCTAATGTGGTTGTTGTTGACTCTAATCCGGGGGAAAAAGAGAATGTCAACATAGAAGAATTGCAAAGTGCGGGCTTAAAGTCACATTCCAAACATTTTTCAACCTTGGAATTGTGTGGTGACACGGGAGTTGAACCACATGAATCAATGAAGGAATGCGAGGAGGAACAACTTTGGCCATACATTTTACGGTTTGAGGAGGCAAAAAATCAAAACGACATTCCTCACTTGAAAGCCAAGAAGTGCAAAATGAAAATTTGAAGCATTGGCTCGAACATCCAATTACCACCCCCATCGCTCGTGGTCATAAGCTTGATTCCAAGCTAGGGGCCCAATTCATATCATCTAAGTGGCGAGAAAAGTGGTAATGTTGTTTGTGTCGTGCCACGACATTAAATGCGGCGCTTGGTGGAAGGCAACCCATCGTTTTCAAAATTTTTAGTCGTTTTTCAAAAAATTTCATCATTTTTTGAAAATTTCTTTTTTGTAATATCTTAGAATAATGTTTTTAACTAATCTGCCAAGTTTCAGATTTTTTGGAGTTGATTTGAGCAGGTCGAGGTATTCGGACAGTCACAAACCAGTAGCTGAAGAAAATTGGCACCAAAACTCTGCTAGAACCGCCTCTGCGATAAAAAAGTCGCACCTGCGGTCTCGCAGAAGCGTCCGTGGCATCGCAGAAGCGACCATATCGCACATGCGGCACATTTTACGCTTCCGCGACATCGCAGAAGCGGTTTTAAAAACGCAGAAGCGGCTTGTTTCGCAGAAGCGGCCACTTTATCGCTTCAGCGCGTCCGCAGAGGCGTATCAATTTTCGCAGAAGCGAAAATCGTCCAGCTTTTAATTTCAAAGCAGAGGGGGTTGTGTCTTTTGGTTAACCCTTTTCTCTTCACATAAAAACCGTCTCCCCTACCCTAAATCCCCAAAAATTCCGAATTTTCTTAGAAATTTGTCAAAAGTATCTCGTGTAGTCTCCTTCTCTTCTGCAAACATCAGGTAATCTCTTCCCATTCCTTGTGATTTCCATATCTAACAATGTTTGTAGGTAATATATCTTGAATTTTATTTTCCTTCTTTTGGTTTTTAAATCCTAGATTGTTTTAGGAAGTGAGGAATTGGTTGAGTGTAGATAATGTGTGTTGTTAATTGTGAACAAATTTTGGGAAGTCTAGTACCACAACCATTGTTCAAAGAGAGGTCAAATTAAACTGCCCGCAAGATGTTTGTCACATTGTTTCAATGAAGTATTGTGGCTTTACATCGCATATGGGACTTAATTGAATCATAAATATTTTTACTGCACTAATACAAGCCAAAATTTGTTTAGACATTGAAGAACAAGTAAGTATTTTGATGAAAGTGCTGGGAATGAAGAAGATGTCGAAAACCGTAGAAGCGAACTTTTTTTCGCAGAAGCGAATCCGCTTCTGCGGAGGAAGCCACGCAGAAGCGATACTCCTCGCAGAAGTGAGATAATCTTCGCAGAAACGTAGCCGCTTCTGCGACTAGTCCTTCGCAGAAGGGTAGACCATCGCAGAAGCGAAGAAAGTTTCGCAGATACGGATCCGCTTCTGCGGCTCTTTGTTCGCAGAAGCGAAAACTGGAATTTTTGCAAATTCCAGTAGCTTTGCAACTGCTCCTTCCCGGGCCCGTTCAATCCAAACTTTTGGCTAAATTGCAGTGTTTTGAAGTTCTTAATCTGGTTCAATTGCCCAATTGACGTTGTGTTGAATTTTTGTAGGTGATTTATTTGAAAATGGACGCAACCACAAGCGGACAACGGAGAGAAGTCGAAGAAGAAATCAATGAACCATATGATGATACTCGCTTCATGTCCGCTGAGTGTGAGCGGCGATATTTGGATGACCTCGTCCACAAGAAGATTATCCTTGAAAAAGGAATTCATGAAGAGAAGTTGGTAGAAAAGCTTCCGGATTTCTATGCTAGACTTGAATCATCGGGATGGTCCTGCTTTATCCCCACTCCTTGCAAAGCCAATGAGGAGTGGGTCCGTGAATTCTATGATAACCTCAGGCGGGTAAATTTTGATAGCCCACAGATAGTCATCCGAGGAAAGTTAGTGAGGTTTGGAATTGAACAAATCAATGATACTCTTGGAATTCCCAACTTTCCGGTGGACCAAGTACGAGAAAAGGATACTTGTGAAAATGGAGCATGGCTTGTATCCAAGCTCTTTCCACCACAGCTCAGAGAAAAATGGGGAAACAGAAGAAAAGGGTTCAAATCCACCGACTTCACAGCCGAGGCTAAAATGTGGCTATACATCCTCAACAACAGAGTTTCTCCTTGTGGCAACATAACTGATGTTTCCTACACTCGGGCACTGATAATAGCATGCATTCTAGATGGCACACCGGTGAATGTAGGATACTACATTCTACAGGAGATGAGGCAGTACTTGAGAGAGTACTCAAGCAACAAGGATGCAGGTCTGTTATTCCCTTCTCTTATCACAATGCTATGCACCAGGGCAGAGGTTGATGTCCGTAGCACCGATCGGTGGCTACCAGCGGACAAACCTTTTCATCCATTGAGAGTGACAGGAGAGGGGAGTGCGGTTAAAAGCAAGAAGAGGAAAATCACTTTCACAGCCACCGGTTCAGAGTCCTCTTCACAGACAGCTGCTCAGGGGCCATTTATGATCCTTAACTCCGAGCTTCAGACCATAAATGAGTTAGTATCACAGCTTCCTAGTGGGCCATCCCCCTCACAGCCTAGGCCCTCTTACTTCTCCAGGGACGACATGCAGAGTTACTTGGATGCCCAGACACTACAAAATGATAACATGAAGAAGATGGCAGCGTCAGTGACTAAACTGGAGGGAGCCTACAGTACTCTGGCTAAGGCCCATGCTACCCTCCAGTCTGACTTTGAGGAAGAGAAGAAAAAGAACAAGAAGAAAGGCAAGCTGATGATCAAGATGTGGAGGGGCATAAAGGCAATCTTCAAATGGGGAAACCCAGATAAGAAGATCCCTGTGGCGACCAAGGATGACAGTGAGGAGTACTCTTTCATGACACAGTCTGCTGATGATGATGATGATGAGGATGATGATGATGATGAGGAGACCGATGATGATGGAGCTACGAGCTCAGCGCAGCAGTGATCCGCCTTCCTCCCACAGTCTGCTAGTCTGACGCAGACCTCAGGGAGACCCTCAAACTTTTTATGCTTTACATTTGATATTATGCAGTGAGGACACTGCAATAGTATAGTTGGGGGTGGCTTGTGTAGCTTGTGACTATGCTTTGTAGTTTTTGACTTTGATGTTCTATACTTGGTTTGATTAGTTATATTTGTGTTAATATTGTGCTTTTCTTATTTATACTTCTTCTTATTAGCCTATATTATTTTTTTTAGTATTATGTAGAGTAGTTTCTTTCCTTTTATTACTCCTTGGGTTTTCTTCATGCTACGGTTCTTTCCCAAGGAACAACTTAGTGAACCGGGTGACTTTTCCCGATGAGAGATAGTGTGACAACCTTCTTAAGGGAATTAGTCTTATTTTGTTAGGATGAGGCTTTTGGATTATTTGATACTAATAAAATTAGCCTCTTGTATGTATATTATGAATTAAGAATACCCCTCCAAAAATTTGTATTAAAGTATTAAAAACAAGTAAGTTGCATGGTGTAAAACAATTTTGGTGATAAAGTTTTGGCTCTTTGAGTGACTTCTAGCTCACTAGTTTTATAGAATTGATCCGTCTTCATTAATTCATGTGCCATGTGTGTTAGCGAGTGTTGAAATAAATCTTGTGTTTACTTCCATCATCTAGAACTTGCCCGGTTAGTTTTTCAATGCTAATGATAGTACATTTGGTTGGAGGAATGATCTTAGGCATTCTTTGTTTTAATTTTAAAATCTCTTTAGCCTTTCAAGCCTACCGTTGCATAAATAATGTCACTAGTACCCATTTTGAGCTTTTAAACCTTTTTTTGGCCAACTCATTACAAACCTTTCCCTTTTTGTATAATAATTCCCTCTCTTGAACCCGTCCCTCTTTGAACACTAAGAATGAGGCTAAAAGCCTAAGTTGGGGGTGGTGTCAAAATGGAAATTGGTAAGGTTGTGCATTGAGTATCCACATGCCTCAAAGTATTTGTATTGAAATATTCAAGCTCCATAAGTAAAAAAAAAAAAAAAAAAAAAAAAAAGAGTTAGTTTTTACATATACATGTAAATATGTACATTATGGAGCCTTGAATAAAATTTGGGAGAGGTATGTAAAGTGGTTCTATATTGGGAACTAGATGCCAACGAGGCTAGGTAAGTTAAAGAGAGTCAATATACAAAAGAATGAAACTTGTGAGTAGTGTTCAAGGAGGATGAAGTCACTTGTACCCAAATGCTTATCCAACCTTCCCTAAACATACATTACAAGCTTAAAAAGTCCTTATGGGACCTCAAACTAAGTATTCTTGAATAAGCATTGAATTAAAATAAGGGCAAGCTTATGGTATGAGGTGTCGTAACACTTGAAGTTTCTTTGTGAGAGCGAGTGTTTTCGAAAACTTTGTCCCTTGTGTTTGTTGTAAATATAATGTTCTTTGTTGGGACTTTCTTTCTTGTGAGGGCGCATGAATTAGAAAAGATCGGTGAAATTGAGTAAAGTGAGCAATCATAGTGAACTAGTGTCTTTGAGTCACTTATTGAGGCTTATTTTTGTCACTTGATTGTTTTAGAACTCCCTTGCACATTGTTGAAGTTGATTTTCCTTAGGAGGGAGTTATTCGAGAAAAGATATACATACTTGAGCCTAATTGTTAGTATCAACCAAATCCATAAGTATGGTGTTTGAACGAGATAGGTTGGGGATGTGGTGATATGTTCATAATCGCAATGGCAATTGTTTTGTAAATGATGAAGCCTCATTTAAAGTTGTGGTTTTGATTTGCTTGAGGACAAGCAAAAGCTTAAGTTGGGGGTGTTGATGAGTGGCAATTTTACCACTCATTGTAGCCTTTCTTGCTTAGCTTTTTATCCCTTTTGAAGATGAAATGAGGTTGCTTTTGGTGGTTATTGCTAGATTTTCAGGTAAATGATGCTAGTAGGTGATTTGGGCTGAAGTGACAAGGAATTGAGCTAAGAAGAGAAGAAATATTGCAAAACTGTCAGGCATTTCGCTTTTGCGGAACTTTGATCGCAGAAGCGATCTCGAAGAGCCAGTCAGTTCCGCTCCTGCGGAGATGAAGACGCAGAAGCGGTCACGCTTCTGCGAAAGGAAGATCGCACCTACGGACGATTCCGCTTTTGCGGAATCTCATGCGTTTCAGCGATGTCGCTTCAGCGACCATATGTACGCTTCTGCGATGGCTTGACAGGGAGGCCCAATTGTCGCTTCTGCGAGAAATTTTCGCTTAAGCGGAGTCGCACCTGCGAGGTATTTTCCGCAGGTGCGAATGTTGAGCATCAGACCTAGGCAGAATGGGCATTTCACACGTTTTGACCCTAAATCAATTATATACTCGTCCCAGCAGACTTTGGAGGTATTTTTGGCATCTTGGACTTATTTTTGGCTTAGAGAGAACAAGTTTGAAGGCTAGGGTTTTGCACACACACTTGGGTCTTGAAGATTAAAGCTTGTGGTTAAGGATTTCTTACCCATTTATGTTTATTTCTTCATTTCCTTGCTTTGTATTGTATATCTAAGTGTGTAGTATTTATTTCCAACACTTGAATCTTGTTTATGGGAATATTCATATTTAAAGTGTGGATTAAATACCTTGTTGTGCTTATGTATTGAATGATTTTTATATATTTATGAATTGAGTTATTGTTACTTTAATTATTCTTGTTCTTCAATGTTTCCGAAGAGATTAGCTAACTCTAGGACTCGCCCATTTACTTTGAATTAATTTTGGAAAAGATAATTCGAAGTTGGGAAAGATTAATTAACAAGAACTTGAGGCGTTAACCTTCACTTTATAGATTCAACCTAGGGATAGGATTGACTACTTGTAGCCTATCGGGTGCGCTTAATCTTCTAATTGAGATTAGGGATAATTCAATTAGGAAGTCTTGTTAGTCTTCGGAAGAAGCTAATTAAGAATTATTATCCGTGGCTAATTAACATAAACTCACTCATATTTGTAAAATCATGAAATATATTGGATCGTTACTTGAGTGTAATTCCCGATGCATTCATACTTGTAGCCATTGATCATTTTATTCGCTTTCTAGGTTAGTTTACATTTCCGCATTTAGAGATAAACATTTTCCAAAACCCAAAATCTAAAGTGTTTGGCTTAGCGCGACTAGCGATAATTTTCTTGCATTCCTAATCGCCTACATATTGTTCTCTGTGGGATTCGACCTCGACTCATAGTTGGGTAAATATATTGCATACGACCGTGTCTATTGCTTTTTAGCGGTGGAAATGGACGTTATCATTAGTCCACAATAAAACCAGTAGTATGATTCAGTATAAGTGAATAACTTGTTTAATCTCTTTTAGATTTTATAATTAGTTAGCCAAATCATTCTTGATCAGTGTTAATAGATAGTTAAACCATGTTCTCAGATCCCTTTTCATTTTTACCAGTAAACAATTAGATAATAGTATAGAATTTTAGTTGTAAATTAGTTTGGAAACAGTCGGTGCTCTGTATATTCATTTTTCAATATCTGATTAATAAAATATTTAACTTTATCTCTTAATTATGTATATGGTGTTTCTCTGTTTTGTTAAATTCATTTGGTTTGGGTCCAAAACATTACGTGGGCCTGAACTATGGTGTTATCCGATTGGGCTGCACAAACATAAATCTGAAGACTGCCTGGGCTTCAAGGCCTAGGCTGATGCTGATCCAGTTAAGCAAAAAATGAAGAGACCAGGCCCAACAAACAACAGGAATAACGGGCCTGGGATTCTTATTGTTAAGATACGATTAAGGAAAAAACAAATATAGAAAACATAGTTAAATATTAGTATCTTTTAATAAAAATTGGGACGAGCCTCGCCCGAATAACACCGGGGCCCCCATTTAGTAATAAGATAACATAGTAGAATCGGAGAGGCTAATAGTGAATTCCATAGCCTCTCCCAAAGCTAAAAGCCGATATAGACTATCTTAAGGCACGATTTTAATATACCTTCCTACGAACGAGTGTGCACTTGGTGCGACTCAAATCCAAATCTCGGTAAAGCTGAAATACACCAAAAGTCATAGGCGTACTGGTTGCGGTGTGACTCGAGGCGTGTTTTCGCGATACCGCAAATTCCTAAAAATGATATTTAACGTAAAAAGCACATTATGTTGTTAAAACTTATAATTGAGTCAAACAAAGTCAAGAACGACAGTGGAGCGACCGTGCTAAAACCACGGAATCCGGGAGTGCCTAACACCTTCTCCCGGGTTAACAGAGTTCCTTATCCGGACCTCTGCTTCGCAGACATTTTAAGAGTCAAAATTCCTCGGATTCGGGATTAACCGGTGACTTGGGACACCATTGTCATTCCCAAGTGGCGACTCTGATTAATCTCTAATAAAATCCCGAACCGATTGTCCTTAAATTGGAAAAACTCCTTCCCTTACATTATTTTATCCGTATCGGATATTTGAGCGTCGGGGTATACCCTACAAGTGTATTTATACGCTTTTAAGTGTTTGGGGTAGTAAAAAAGGAGGTGTGACAGCTCTGGCGACTCTGCTGGGGATCCAACCCTGAATTTCGATTTCAGGGTTTAAGAACTCAAGCTCCTTAGAACTGCCGTTCGCGTTTTTTGTTTGACTTCATTATGTGATTTGAATAACATGCTATGTGCTTTATCGCTTTTGATATTATGTGAACTGTATATATAAAACTGTGCCGAAAACCCTTCTCTCTTCTTCCCCGGGGATGTGCTTACTGGTTGAGACTCCCCTTTCTGTTAAAAGTCACCTTAAATTAAGAAAACAGAGGCCGGATAAGTTACAAAGCCGATTGACTCCGCGGGTCACCGGTACGTAGCCCCTCCTCGATTCGAGTTGTCCGCTCGGGTACACGGTCTAGCAATCTATGAAACCGTAAGATTTTGAACATAGGTCTAGGACGATTATTTGCATCATATTTGACTTAGGGGACTCAACACAGGGGTTGGGTCCATCTAGGACAGGTGACCCGGCATTGAAAAGACCGAGCATGCTATGTGTTGCATTTTATTGTCTTTGATCGTTATGCGGACCGGCGGAAATCCCGAGGAGAGAAAAATTGCTGAAAAAGAAAAAAAGAGAGAGAGGAAAATTATGATTTGTAGAAAATAGGTGGAACATTTTTTGAAATAATTGGTCAAATAATCTGACCGAACTACGCAGGTTTGATTCTCGCCATTAGGTAGGATACGTAGGCAACCCTTAAACGGGTCCAACCACACTTTTAAAAAAAAAAGATCAAAAAGATTTTCTTTTTAAATAATCGAGGTGATTGCTATTTTTGGAAATTGCCGAATGTTCCGAAAGGACGACGGAAGGTTGTTCTTGCAAAAATGGCCACTTCGAAAATCATTTTCCTTTTCTTTCATTCAAAAATTGAAAACTCGCATTGAAAAAGATTTTTCCTTTTCTAAATAAAATCACCTTATTAAATGTGCAGGACGAGCACGATGATGAATGAACAATTTTCCCTAAATAAAATCCCTTTGGAGCTGAGATTATGGTGGCAGGACATGGGATCCGATGGTCAAGACTGGGTTAAAAAGTACTTGAAAGGCCTTACGGGTTTACTAGACATGGTTCCTCGAGGTGATGTGGTTAGAGCGCTGGTCATGTTTTGGGATTCGGCACACAACGTATTTCATTTCCCAGATTTTGAACTTACCCCAACTTTGGAGGAGATTGCCTTTTACATTGGGAAGACCGAGGTTCCGCTGAAAGGAAAATATCCGGTATCTCCGAGGACGGTGACAGTACATCGCTTCCTCGACTCTTTGAAAATTGCTCGGAATGTTCATAATGAAGATCTGGCCGACGGGTTTTGTTCTTTAAGCTTCATCTACAATAGGTTTGGACACGTTGGGGGTTTCAATGATCTTACCAATAAATTATGCTGTAAGTCCAACCGAGCGAAATGGGAGGAACACCGGAGGTTCGCATTTTTGGTAGCATTTCTTGGAGTTGTTGTATTCCCGAGGAAAGATGGACATATCAATATAAAAGTTGCCGGAGTAGCTACCACACTGATAGTACAAGAAAACTGTACTCTGGCCCCGATGATTGTTGCGGATATCTATCGTGCTCTGACTGCGTGCAAAGCAGGGGCTAGCTTCTTCGAAGGGTGTAACTTGGTCTTGCAAATCTGGCTAATCGAGCATCTATGCCACCATCCTTTGTACTCAAACTATGGTTCAGCCGAACGAACATGTTTGGAAGAGTTCAGTACGAGGACAAAGGAAGTAAAGTTGCCAGAGGGAGTCCAAGGTTGGATTGTGTATCTTCGATCACTAACTGACGGTCAAATTGATTGGACGTATGACTGGTTACCTCTTGACGAGGTGATATACATGCCAACGGAGGGATCACCGTTTTTGATCATGGGTTTGAAGAGTATACAACCCTATGCCCCATACAGAGCCCTGCGACAGTTGGGTCGGTGTCAGATTATTCCAAGAGATGGGGATCTCGGTGTGCAAGCTGTGGAGATTGGTCCGGACGGGCAATTCCCGGAAGCAAAAATCCGGCAAATCTGGAACGAGTGCCAAAATTTGAAGATTGATACTTGTGTGCCGAATAGAGCAAAGGGGGAGATATCACCCGGGTACTCCACATGGTACCGACGAGGGGTTGAACACGAACGTCTTTCAAAGAGGCCTCACTTGCAGGACCTAATAGAGCAGTCCGAGGAAAATCTGAAATGGGCGGCCAAGGAAAAGAATATAAGGCCAAAATCAGTCTGTTGGAAGATAAACTGAGAAATCTTCATTTCGAAAGCGGCTTACAAGCAGCATCCGATGAAGTGGAAAAGAAACAGCTGAAAAAAGAAAATGATATGTTGAAGGCTCAAATAGCTCAAATGAAAATTGCATCCGAGACCCCAGTTCGTTCAGCCCGAGATGAAAAGTTAATTGAGATTCTCCGGCGGAAAGTAAATGACTATAGCTTTGATTTGGACGTAGCTGAAAAGGAGTTAGTCAAGGCTCGGAAGCAAATGGGCAGAGACGCCGATGAAAGAGCCAAGTTGGTTCGGCAGCTACAAGACAAGCACGATGTTGAAATAGCTCAACTTAGAAAGAAAATAATCTCAGCCACAGTCAAGAGTAACAAGATTATCAAAGATCTTGAAGAAGAAAGAGAACACTGCTACACGACTATGGCTAGATTGGAATTGGAGCTGAAACAAGTGCAAAAGGACAACCAACACACCTTGGATGCTCGCACTCAACCAATAAGCCGGCTATTGCAAGAAAAAGGGGTCATCAGAGAAAAGATTGTTCGCATCGCCCAATATATCACCCGGAAGACTCAGCTTTGTGAAGATATGTCTCGGGGGACTTTTGTATCTGCAGTGAAGTTTTTTGTACAACAAGTCATGGCCGACCTGGATAGGCTTCAAAGGGGTTTAGCATATAGGCCCGCGGCAAGGCCGAACGATGCGTCGCGGGCACTAGGTGCATTAATGTACTCTTAGGTCATGCATCATCTTTTATTTCTCTTTTTAAAACATCACTTTGTAATCAATGTTTTGATTTATCAATGAGAAAACAAGTGTTGTTACCAATTCTTTTGCTTTATGTCATTTCCTTTAAATCTGCTAGGCAAATAAATAGGAACGTAATTATGAAAACGACAAAGAAAAAAAAAAGAAAAAGCAAGAAAAGAAAAGAAAAAAAAGAGAAAAAGCAAGAAAAGAGAAAAAGCAAAGAGAAAAGAAAAGAAAAGAAGAAAAGAAAGAAAGAAAACAAAAGAGCGGAAAAAGAAAAGATGATTGAAGTGAGCAGCTGCCGGGATGATGCATAACGACTCGAGCAAATGTGTTTGTTTTTAAAGTCGTTACATCTTAACAACTAACGAGTGTTGATGTTTGTGAGTCCGGATTTTCTAGGCAACTGGCATACTGGCTACCCACCCATACAACACCAGGTACAAAAAGATGACAAAGGCTGTGTCCCAGGAGATCGAGGCAACCATTGTAGACCCTGCTCACGAAGAAGAGATCGTGGATGTGGCGGGGATGAAAGAAGAAATGTACAAGTTAAGACAGCAGATGGCCGAAATGTACCAGGCTTGGTCAAGAGGTCAACCACTACCAGCCTACCTTGCTAACCCTGCATATGTCCCTCCAGCCAATCCTAACCCCGAGCCACCAATAATGAACTCATCCTCCACCTACCCCGACTACCCTCAATACTATGCTTCCACCTCTCAGATACCACCACGTCCAGCCAAGCAAGCACCACCTCCTATGCCACAAATTGCTCCTGTATATGTGGCACCTCCGCCCGCTGTTATCCACAAATCCTCTAGTGAACCAATGTTTCATATCCAGGATCCTCACTACTACCCTCCGGAGCCTACTTTCAGACAACACGAGTCTCACGCTCCGATGATGGAAGCAAGTGCCGGGCAAGAAGAGATGGCTCGGAAAGTGAAGAGTCTTGAGAATGCTTTCCGCAATATGCAAGGACTGGGGGGCAAGTAAGTGTAGCCTACAAAGACCTGTGTTTGTTCCCTGAGGTGCAGCTTCCTGCGGGATTCAAGTTGCCAAAGTTCGACATGTACAACGGACACGGGGATCCGGTAGCTCATCTCAGAGGATACTGTAGCAAGATGAGAGGCGCGGGAGGTAGAGATGAATTGTTGATGGCGTACTTCAGCCAAAGTTTGAGTGGATCAGCTCTGGAATGGTATACCCGACAGGACCATACAAGATGGTTCGTTTGGGATGACTTAGCGCAAGCTTTCGCTAGTCACTTTCAGTACAATTTGGAGATCATACCCGACAGGGTATCCCTTACCAAGATGGAGAAAAAGCCAGGAGAGAGCTTTAGAGAATACGGTTTTAGATGGAGGGAACATGCCGCTAGAGTGGATCCACCAATGAAAGAAGGGGAGATGGTGGATTGTTTTCTGCAAGCTTTGGAGCCAACATACTACGGCCATCTAGTGTCAACAATTGGAAAGAGTTTTAATGAAGTTGTGAAAATGGGGAGTTTCGTAGAGGAAGGTTTGAAGACAAACAAAATTATGAGTTTTTCGGCTATCAAGGCCACCAATCAAGCTATACAGAGTGGAAACGGGGGAGTGATGGGAAAGAAGAAGAAAGAAGAAGTAGCAACCGTTGAAAGTAGGTCATGGAGTCGCAACCCACATTATAACCCACCAAGACCCTACCGCCAACACCCACCAAGCCCGTCAACTCCATATAATCCGCCACCACCATCTTACCCGCCAAACCCCTACAACACACCAAGCCCATATAACCCACCACCACCACCATACCCACCAACTGTCCCACATTACCACCACCCGCAAGCCCAAACTTACCCACCACCACCACCCCATGTGTGGAGAGCTCAAGCTCCACATAATGTGTACCACACTCAGAACACATACCCAACCCCTAAACCTTACCGAAACCAGAATAGACCCAGGCCGGACGCTGATTGGAGAAACAAAGCCAGAAAAACATTCACCCCGCTCGGAGAATCATATACCAGTCTTTACCACAGGTTGAAAGAGTTGGGGATGTTAAGACCAGAGTTGCACCAAAAGTTCCAAACCCACCCCCGAAAAATCTTGATTCTTCTGTCAGATGTGAATATTGTTCGGGAATATTGGGCCACGATACTGAGAAGTGTCGGCAATTAAAGAATGCCATTCAAGATCTTATCGATGAGAGGAGAATCGAAGTACAGGCTCCCTGAGGCCCCAAACATTACCCAGAATCCGCTGCCAAATCACCACGAAACACATATGATAGAATTAGCAGGGTGATGGCAGCCGAAAACCATCTCAGGCCGTAATGATGATAAAGTCGAGTGACAAATTAGAAAAGGAAGTTGTGAAGGAGAAAGCAATTATTGAGAAACCAAAGCCAGTAGTGGTGGGAGGTTTAAAAGTGGTCGTGCCAGGCGCAAAGACGATCGTGACTGTGAAAGGTGCAAATGCAGAGCCAGTAATCATAAAACCAGTAGTGCAAATGCCAGTGATGAGTACGAAGACTGTACCTTGGAACTATAACAAGGTAGCAGTAGTTTACAAGGGAAAAGAGATTTCTGGTGAAATTAACGAAACGCATGGACTCACCCGATCCTGGAAGGTGTTTTGCTCCAGAGGAACTGAGAAAGATGAAGACGGTAAAAGAAAGTCAATTGAAGAAGCCGGTGTCGGAGGAGGAAGCAGAAGAATTTCTTAAGAAAATGAAGTCACAAGAGTACTCAGTGGTTGAGCAGTTAAGAAAGACCCCCGCCCAAATTTCTTTGCTATCTTTGTTGATACATTCAGAAGAACACCGGAAAGCTCTTATGAAGATCCTAAATGAGGCTCATATTCCGGAGAAGATTTCAGTGTGTCACTTGGAGAAGATTACCAGCAAAATTTTTGAGTCTAACAGGATCACCTTCTCTGATAGGGAGCTGCCAGTGGAAGGAACTGAACACAATAAAGCATTGTACCTCACGGTAAAGAGTGAAGAGTCAGTCGTGACCAGGGTATTGATTGACAATGGATCGAGCGCGAACATTTGCCCGTTGTCAACTTTAGGGAAGCTGAACATTAGCCCGGACAGAATCCGGAGAAACAGTATCAATGTGAGAGGGTTTGACGGCGGAGGTAAGAACACGCTGGGAGATATTATTTTGGAAGTGACCATCGGTCCCGTTGATTTTACGATAGAGTTCCAGGTGCTCGACATTGCCGTGTCGTATAACTTGTTGTTAGGCCGACCTTGGATTCATGCGGCCAAGGCGGTACCATCTTCTCTACACCAGATGGTCAAGTTTGAGTGGGAACAGCAAGAGATTGTCGTACACGGGGAGGAAAATGCTTGTAATGTGGTGGCACCTTTTGACGGTACTGATGGGGATAGAGGTCCTTGGGTCTACCAAGTGACGGATGCTATAGTAGTGAACAAAATTGCTGAAGGAGAAAAGTTACCAACCCCGATGATGGCACCGACTGCTGTGATGGTGGCCAGAGAAATGCTGAGAAACGGATTTGCACCGGGGAGGGGATTAGGCAAAACACTGCAGGGAGTCATTCAACCAGTTCAGCTTCCGGAGAACAAAGGTACATTCAGCTTAGGGTTCAAACCCACCTTTGCCGACATCCAAAGAGCCTCTAAAGCCAAAAAGCACTGGACCTTGCCCAAACCCATACCCAAATTATCCGACACCTTCATCAGGCCTGGTACAAAATAGCAACCATCTGCTGCAACAAAGTGCATTTAGACCCAACTTGATGAAGAAATGCTTGGTTTTGAGAAAATGTTTTGGGAGGTGAATACGATTGAAGCAGGGGAAGGCACGAGCAGAATGGACGTGCAATTTGTGGGGCCGGGAATCACATTGAACAATTGGGAAGCTACTCCTTTCCCTATCAGGAATGAGTCTTGGTAGTTAGCTCAAATTTCATCATTGCTTTCCCGAAAGTTGTTATTTTTATAGTTTTCCCATTCCCCTCATGAAAAAGAAAATCACCATGTATCCCGAACATTGTTCACTCTTTTATCAATGAAATGCAGTTTTCCTTTGTCTTCACTTTTGCCTTATTTTTCTTTATTTTTCCTTTTGTACGGTTTTGCATGTGTTGATTCCAATGCCATGTCATGCGTGAAGGATTCTAGACCCAGTTCTGACAATCGCGTTATTATACAAGAAATCGAGGAAGATAGTGAAACAGAATGTGAGGATGAGGAAGCCCTGGAGGAAATAAGTAAGGACATGAAACAATACGAGGAAAAACCCAAACCGAATTTGAGTGATACGGAATCTGTAAATTTGGGGAGCGAAGATGATGTCCGAGAAACAAAGATTAGTGTGCATTTGGAGGCACCCCTCAGGGATGAATTGATAAGGTTGTTACATGAATTTAAGGACATCTTTGCCTGGTCCTATGATGACATGCCCGGACTTAGCACAGATTTGGTGGTACACAAGTTGCCTATCTACTCTGAATGCCGGCCGGTAAAACAAAAGCTGAGGAAATTCAAAACGGACATTAGTGTGAAGATAAAAGAAGAGGTGAATAAGCAGTTTGAGGCAAAGGTCATAAGAGTTACCAAGTACCCCACCTGGTTGGCAAATGTTGTGCCGGTCCCGAAGAAAGATGGCAAAACCGGAGTGTGTGTAGACTATAGAGACCTCAACAAGGCCAGTCCGAAGGATGACTTCCCATTGCCAAACATCCACATATTGATCGACAATTGCGCCAAGCATGAGATCGGTTCGTTTGTGGATTGTTACGCAGGTTATCACCAGATCCTGATGGACGAAGAAGATGCTGAGAAAACTGCCTTCATTACACCTTGGGGAACGTATTGTTACAGAGTAATGCCGTTTGGATTGAAGAATGCTGGGGCAACTTATATGAGGGCAATGACCACAATGTTTCACGATATGATGCATCGAGAAATTGAAGTATATGTGGACGATGTCATCATAAAGTCCAGAAAACAACCTGATCACGTGAGAGATTTGAGGAAGTTTTTCCAAAGACTCCGGAGGTACAATCTAAAGTATCAATCCGGCGAAGTGTGCTTTTGGAGTACCTTCAGGGAAACTACTGGGATTTATTGTGAGTCGGCGAGGTATTGAACTGGATCCATCAAAGATCAAGGCTATTCAAAGTCTACCTCCGCCGAAGAACAAAAAGGAGGTCATGAGTTTGCTGGGAAGGTTGAATTACATTAGTCGGTTCATTGCTCAATTGACATCAACATGCGAGCCGATCTTCAAGTTGTTGAAGAAAGATGCGGCAGTGAAATGGACCGACGAATGTCAGGAAGCCTTTGACAAGATCAAGGAATATTTGGCCAATCCTCCGGTGTTGGTACCTCCAGAACCAGGGCGACCTTTGATTTTGTATCTGACCGTGCTGGATAACTCTTTCGGTTGTGTACTGGGTCAACATGATGAGACAGGCAAGAAAGAACAAGCCATATACTACCTTAGCAAAAAGTTCACATCCTACGAGGTGAAGTATACCCAACTGGAAAGAACTTGTTGTGCATTGATTTGGGTAGCTCAGAAGCTAAAGCATTATTTGTCAGCATATACCACGTACTTGATATCACGACTGGATCCTCTCAAGTATATATTTCAGAAGCCTATGCCTACGGGAAGACTGGCCAAATGGCAGATTCTGCTCACAGAATTTGACATTGTCTATGTAACTCGTACGGCAATGAAGGCACAAGCTATTGCGGACCACTTAGCCGAGAATCCGGTGGATGATGAATATGAACCATTGAAAACATACTTTCCGGATGAAGAGGCAATGCTTGTCGAGGAGATGGAGCAAGATGAGAGGCCAGGATGGAAAATGTACTTTGACGGAGCCGTCAACAGCAGGGGCGTTGGTATCGGAGCGGTACTCATTTCAAGTACGGGTCAACACTACCCCGTCACAGCTCAGCTTCGATTTTTCTGTACCAACAATATGGCCGAATATGAGGCGTGCATCTTGGGATTAAGGATGGCAATTGACATGGGTATTCAAGAGATTTTGGTCATAGGTGACTCGGATCTCTTGGTACACCAAATTCAAGGGGAATGGGAGACACGAGATTTGAAATTGATACCATATCGGTATTGTTTGCACGAGTTGTCTCAAAGATTCCAATCTATAGAATTCAAGCACATCCCGAGAATGCACAATGAGATCGCAGATGCTTTGGCCACATTGTCCTCTATGTTGCATCATCCGGACAAGACATATATAGATCCACTCCAGATCCAAGTCCGAGATCAGAATGCTTATTGCTTCACTGTGGAAGAAGAGTCGGATGGAGAGCCGTGGTATCATGATATTAGAGAATACTTGAAAGCTGGCAAATACCCGGAGCAAGCCACCGGAGACCAGAAGAGAGCCATCAGGCGTCTAGCCAATGGATTTTTCTTTAGTGGAGGAGTGGTATACAAAAGAACACCGGATTTGGGTTTATTGCGGTGTGTAGATGCACAACAAGCAAATGAAATCATGATCGAAGTACATGCCGGAGTATGCGGACCCCACATGAGCGGATATGTTTTAGCAAAGAAGATCTTGAGAGCTGGGTACTACTGGCTCACGATGGAGCGTGATTGTATCAGGTATGTAAAGAAATGCCATCAATGCCAGGTACATGGGGATCTGATCCACTCTCCGCCTTACGAGTTGCACACAATGTCAGCACCTTGGCCCTTTGTTGCTTGGGGCATGGATGTCATCGGCCCAATAGATCCAGCCGCTTCTAATGGGCACGGGTTCATCCTGGTTGCAATTGATTATTTCACCAAGTGGGTGGAAGCTAAGACATTCAAGGCAGTGACGAAGAAAGCGGTGGTGGATTTTGTGCATGAAAATATTATATGCCGATTTGGAATCCCCAAGGTGATTATCACGGACAATGGAGCCAACTTAAACAGTCATCTCATGGCGGAAGTTTGTGAAAGGTTTAAGATCACGCACCGCAATTCCACACCTTACAGGCCAAAGGCGAATGGAGCGGTAGAAGCGGCTAACAAGAATATCAAGAAGATTCTCCGAAAAATGGTGGAAGGATCCAGGTAGTGGCATGAAAAGTTACCCTTTGCTCTTATGGGTTACCGCACGACGGTACGTACTTCTATCGGAACCACACCTTATACACTGGTGTACGGAACGGAGGCTGTTATACCCGCAGAAATAGAAATACCGTCATTGCGAATTATAGCTGAATCTGAGATAGATGACGATAAATGGGTAAAGGCCCGGCTAGAACAGTTGAATTTGATTGATGAGAAGAGGTTGGCCGCAGTCTGCCATGGGCAGTTGTATCAGCGAAGAATGGCCAGAGCATATAATAAGAAGGTACGACCTCGAAAGTTTGAAGTTGGACAACTGGTATTGAGGCGTATCTTACCACATTGGGCAGAGGCAAAAGGCAAGTTTGCGCCGAATTGGCAGGGACCATTTGTGGTATCACGGGTGTTGACCAATGGAGCATTATATTTAACAGATGTTGAAGGAAAGTGCGTAGAGACTGCTATCAATTCGGATGCGGTCAAAAGATACTATGTATGATTCCTTTTCAATTATGTGTTTTGTATTTTGTTGTGATTTTGGAATTGAAATGACGAAGGCATTTTATTCTCTATCCAAACACTTTATCCATTGATAACCCCTTTGAGCCTTAATGAATGAATTCTTTCATATCCCTCTCTCGGAATCGCTCTAGTGCAATAAGATCGAAATTGCCAGAATGAAAAAATGAAATGATGGAAAAATGAAAAAAAAATGATGAAAAAAATGAAAAAAAAAAAAATGAAAAATGATGAAAAAAAAAGACAAAAATCGGGAAAAAGTCAAAAAGAAATCCATCTAACTTATGAAGTTGAATGAACTACGTCTTACTTGATCCCGAAAGGGTACGTAGGCAGCCTCTTTGAGGTTCAGTCACAACAAAGGAAAAAATCCAAAAATTCCCCACATATTGAAACTGGGGCAGAAGTTATGTTTAATAATTCCGAGAGTTGTAAATATTTTTAACCCTCGTTGTAATTTCGAGCCTTTATATCTTTCTTTCTTAACCCGTCCAAAAGCCACGTTACAGTCCAAAGAAAGACCTTCTGATCAATTTTGAAATGATAACAAATACAACGAAGGAGGAGCGAAGCATCGGATAATACCCGTGGTACAGAAAACAAAATACAAAAAGGAAAAATGAAAAATAAAAAATGAGAGAGTCTCATTAGTGAAAACCTTAATCGGCACTGTAAGATGATTGTGAGGTTGAGAGAATAAATGAGAGAGTCTTATTGGTGAAAACCTTTCGAGGCACCGTAGGGCGATCATCAGAAAAGAGAAAAGGCAACAAAAAAGAGTATCGGTTTGGGTCAAAGGCAATTCAGAGTCAGAATAATGATTGGAACGAACTGGGTCGGAGTTTAAATACATGGCATGGTCAGCGGAATCAGCCAGCAAATACCCAGATAAGTTCTGTCATCTCTCTAAAATACCCTTACCTTTTCTTTCATTTTTCTGCATTTCATTGTTTACCCTTTTGAGAGCTAACTACCAGCTCCCGACAACGAAAGTTGGAACAACACTGGATCAGAAAGGAAAGAAGATTGGAGAAGGGAATAAAGAAGCTTGGCAAACATGGCCAAAGAAAAAGAAAACAAAACAAAAATGGAGAAATGAGAAAAATACAAAAAGAGTCTGCAAGGGACAAGAAGTTGAAAGCTATGCAACATGAGAAAGCAAAAACAAAGGAAGCAATAAGAAGTGGGGACGGCAGATGCCAGTTGCCAGCAGTTTATATCTAATAAATTTTGTTTCATGCAGGAACAAATTGTCACTAATCACTTTAAAGTGAATGTGACCAATGTGGAAATTTAAAATACCAAAAAGAGAAAGTCTGCCGAATAAGTGGAGAAATTCACAGGCAAGAGATAAGTTGGTAAAAAGAAAATACCAAAAAGAGGAAGGTAACATCTTTTAAAATCCACTCCCCAGTCCTCAGGCTGAGGGAATATTTTTCTGCATCGCATTGCACGTTTAAATTCTGTTAGGTGCCCACCTTCTAATACGGGAATATTTTCTGCTTCGCATTGCACGTTTAAATTCTGTTAGGTGCCCACCTTCTAATGCGGGAATACTTTTCTGCATCACATTGCACGTTTCAATTCTGTTAGGCGCCCACCTTCTAATACGGGAATATTTTCTGCATCGCATTGCACGTTTCAATTCCGTTAGGTGCCCACCTTCTAATACGGGAATATTTTCTGCATTCGCATTGCACGTTTAATTTCTGTTAGGTGCCCACCTTCTAATACGGGAATACTTTTCCGCATCACATTGCACGTTTAAATTCTGTTAGGTGCCCACCTTCAAATACGGGAATACTTTTCTGCATTTGCATTGCACGTTTAAATTCTGTTAGGTGCCCACCTTCAAGTACGGGAATATTTTCTGCATCCGCATTGCACGTTTAAATTCTGTTAGGTGCCCACCTTCTAATACGGGAATATTTTCCGCATCGCATTGCACGTTTAAATTCTGTTAGGTGCCCACCTTCTAATACGGGAATATTTTTCTGCATTCGCATTGCACGTTTAAATTCTGTTAGGTGCCCACCTTCTAATACGGGAATACTTTTCTGCATTCGCATTGCACGTTTAATTTCTGTTAGGTGCCCACCTTCTAACACGGGAATACTTTTCAGCATTCGCATTGCACGTTTAAATTCTGTTAGGTGCCCACCTTCTAATACGGGAATATTTTCTGCATCGCATTGCACGTTTAAATTCCTGTTAGGTGCCCACCTTCTAATACGGGAATACTTTTCTGCATCGCATTGCACGTTTAAATTCTGTTAGGTGCCCACCTTCTAATACGGGAATACTTTTCTGCATTCACATTGCACGTTTAAATTCTGTTAGGTGCCCACCTTCTAATACGGGAATATTTTTCTGCATTCGCATTGCACGTTTAAATTCTGTTAGGTGCCCACCTTCTAATACGGGAATATTTTCTGCATTCGCATTCATGGTTTATATAGTTAAAAGCCCACACTGGGGCAGAAAAAGAAAAAAAAAGAGGGTAGTTTGTTGTTTTGTTTTGAGCAGGTTCAGCTCGAGATCAAGAGGAAACAAGAAAATCAACAAAAAGAGAGTCATGCATCAAAGAAAATCAACAAAAAAGAGAGTCATCAAGAAAAACAAGAAAATCAACAAAAAAGGAAGATTCTGCATCACCGGAAAGGGAAGAAGAGCAAAAGCTAGATTAGGAACAATTGTAATTGTAGGATCATAGCTTAGAATAGCTTCTTCATTTTACATTTCCCCCCCCGGTGTAATAAGGAGTAAGTCAGCAGGTCTCAACAGTGTCAATGCAACAGTGAGTCTGGTAGTTTTTAAAACTGCCAGACCTTCCCGAACTACACTGACTTGATTCCTGTTTAGCCCAGGATATGTAGGCAACCTCTAAAGCAGGGTGCGGTCAAAAGGTTTTCAAAAATGCTTTCACGGAATGTGCCGATGTGCAAAAATCTCTCATTATTGCTCACTTGTCTTTGCACTGAAACTCTTCGTGTTCCCGAGCAAAGAGGGGCAGCTGTGAGCACATGATTTTTGCACTAAGCATTTAAATTCCAAAATTAAAATAAAATGTTTTTGAGTGCAATTACTTGATTTGTTTGGAATTAGCTATACTTTTGAGTTTGAATAAGTAGAAATTAGAAGAAAATCAAAAAAAAAATAGGCTAAGTAATTAATTTGTTAGTTTAGTTAATTAGAAAATTAGCAAAATAGTTTAAATAGGAGAAAATAAAGAAAAATAGCAGAAAAATTGCAAAAAATACTAGAAAATTAGAGTAAATAGGAAATTAGGTTTTATAATTTTTCATAAAAGAAAAAAAAGAAAAAAAAGTATAAAAGAAAATACATAAAAATCATTAAAAAACCAGAAAATACAAAATATATATATGTAGGTATAATAAACTGGGCCAATTGAAGTCCAATTGTTGGCCCGGTCCATTGGCCCAAAGACTGGCCCGTCTGATCCACACGGAAGATTCAATCTCAGCCGTTCCATCCATCCAATCCAACGGCTGGGAATTTAGTTGAATTATATGAGTTTAATTAATCTGGTAAAAGTGATCTTAGCCGTCCATTTATATTAATCTAACGGCTAAAGACCTTAGTCTCATGTATAACCAAACGATGGCGTTTTAGTAACGCTCATCCTCAGCCATTGATCATCACTGAACGGACGGTCAGGATTATCTCGGACATTTGGCCTATATAAGGCCCTTGTCTGAACGGCTAGCCATTCTTTACACACTCCTCTAACCCTAGCCGCCCTTTTGCTCTCACCTCTCTCTTCTTCATCCATCTTCATCTTCGTTCTTCTTCACAGAAACCCTAGCCGGCCAATGGCGGCCACCACCCTCCACGATGGTCGCCGGCTCTCCTTCATCCCTCCTCTCTTCTTCTCTCTTCTTCTTTATTCATAACACACCCAAAACCCAGAAAAACACCCTGTTCTTCATAAATCCCGGTCACCGGAATCTACGCCGGTGACCACCAAACAACGAAGATCCGCCTCAAACCAATGCCAAAAGAATCCTCGTCCCATGATCTACCCAACCATACCACTCTTCACCTTCGAATCTGCCCCAGTCGCCTCAAATATCCAAAATAAGGTCACCGAAAACCTAACTCCGGTGACCCCAAAATCGAACCACCCAAAGACTATGTCTTTTACACTCCTGAACATCCCCCTGCAACTCAAATCTCGAAAGGCTTCGTCTTTAAGCCTTAGGAGAAGAACCAGTAGTAAAAAAAAAAGGAAGTTCTGAAAAGAATAAAGAAAAAAGGAAACAAGGAGAAAGGCTTGAGAATCAGAGAGTGAAAAGAGAGTGAAAATAGAGAAATAGGAAGCTCGGGGGACAGGCCCCGCTAAGCTAAGTACCCCCGCCTTTTTGTGCTTTATTCGCTTTCTTTGCTTGTCTGTTCATGTATTCGATTTCTTTGTTTGTCTGTTCATGTATTCGATTTCTTTGCTTGTCTGTTCATGTCTTTCATCTTATGTTTCTGTCTGGCTCTTCTATTCTGTAGATTCTCTATATCTTATGTTTCATCTGTTAGTTTAGGTTTTTTAACTTGCTCATCTTTCATATCTTTTTCCTATTTGTCTGTTCATCCTCTCTTGTTTCATATCTTTCATCCTGTGTATTCTTGTATGTTTTTCTGTTTCTTTTTAGATCCTGAAATCCCATGACTACATCTGTTTAGTATTAGGGTTTCTTAACTCGCTCATTTTTATATATTTGTTCTTCTGTTCGTTGGTTTCAAATCATGTTCTGTTTCTGATAAGTCAAAGTGTTACCTTGATTCTCTTCTCTTCTTCATCTTGTGAACCATATGGTCTTTGATCTGTTTGGCTCTTATAGTATAGCTTTTCTTCTACTGTCATGCATGCTTAGTTCTGATATTAGCTTAACTCTTATTTTCTTTTCATCTTTTAAGTTGATGTCCTGACTGTTCTTCCGTGTGTATTCTTCACTCTTGGTTTTAGCTAAGAGTTCTCTTATTGTTTAGCTTGCAACATTTCATCTTTTAAAATTAGATATCTCTTGTGCCTCCCTTCATGCTTTAGCTTAGTTGTTTAACTCTCAAGTGGGGATTGTTCTATTCAGCTTGCCATGTTTTCTATTGTTCTCTCTTCTTAGTTAGATTCTAGGGTAAACAGTTTGATTCTCATGCCTACTTAAGGGCTTTTACTCTAATAACATCCTCAATGGTCATTCACATGCATTTTTATTATCTTCTCTATGCCCTTCTGTTCTACATCCTTCATCTTGTCTGTCATGACTTGCATTGAAAATGGGTTGGTATAGTGGTTCTAAGTGATACCATAGGTCCTCTGATTCTTGTGAGCCATGCTTAATCTTTCATGTTGACTGTTTTTGTGAGAACTTAGTGTCTATGTACCTATAACCATGAATGCTAAGTAGGTTTTTGGTTTTCCAGTGAATCACTCAATATGAAATTGATTGTAACTCATGCCTGCTTAATGTTTAATTAACACTGTACCACTTGAAATTGAGTTTGTAAGTCTGATTAATTAAAATTCAACATTATCCAACTCCTTTCCTGAATTTTGATTAGTTGATAAACATATTTGGTTTCATGTGTTTATGTGTGCAATTGCATGTTGAAATGGCTAGGTTTGCAATAGTTTGATGTTAAGTATGAACACTGTTGATGTCTATTATGCTTAGGAGGATTGGTTATAGCTGTTAGTACTAAGTTCCATGAAAGTGGTTAGTTTTTAAATAGGATAAAACACTGAAAATGCATAATTAGGCTATAAGTTAAATAATTGGCTTAAGAATGGTCAACCTTGCAAAAGGTTGACCTATTCTATAAGGCCCTAACACACGGCCCATTTTAAAAGTGGCTGGTTGTGCAAAATGGCTATGTCTGCAAATGCAGACTAGCCCAGGCTCTCTTTAGAGCCCTGAACAGCAAAGTGGCCAAACCTGTAAAGGTTTTGGGCCCAGCTGTTCAGTACTTGGCTTTGGTAGCCCAAGCTAAGTCTCAACTTGAGACTGGCTAGTTCTTAAATAGTATAAACATAATAATAAAACAGGCTAGTCCTGCAATTGGCTTTAATTTGTAATAACTCAGTCTTAATTAACTGGAACTAATTAAAAGTGGCTAAAATTAAAATAGTTCTTTAAAGTAGAAGTGGCCAACCCTTAAATACTAATGCCAGGGCTGGCTATTAGTTAAATAAGTTCAAAAGAAGCTGAAATCTAACCTAGGTAAAGCTGTGTAAATAAGCAGTGCCCTTAGGGGCACAATTAGAACTTGAAATAGTATTCTAGTAAATAGTTTAAAACCTAAGAGGGTAAGGGAGTCCTTTGTACCCCTGATTTCTGCAATTTTGCAGAGATTTAAGGGTATAACGGTCTCCTAAAAATGAGAAATCTGTAAAAATCTCAAACCCCTAAGGTCATACTAGTAAAAACTCATAAAAAGAATCTTAGGAACCTTCCAGCACATGCTGGAAGGATATTTGGTAACTGAAATGGGGGCTTAAGTGTAGAATTGATAATTTTAGGAGGGGGAGAAGTGGGATTAATCCCATACTTCCTCCCCAAGTCTTCAGCCCTAAAAATAACTATAAATACCTCTTAAAAAGGGGCTGAAAGGGGGTTCCAGCTTAAGCAATCTGAAATATATATCTAGGTTGATTAAATACAGTAATTTTTTGAGAAAGAAATAGCAATAGAATAGAAGTGTTCTTCTGGTAGTTTTGGAGCGAGCACTTGGTTCAATTTCGTCTGATTCTGGGTTTTTGCTTCAATCATCTGGTTTCTATTTGCTGTCGGTCTTTGCTGTTGCTGTGATTTTCAACTCGTCACTGTTGCATTGCTGATTGAGTCATTGCTGTCTGCTTCTACCCCTTAGAACTCATCGGTTTTCTTTGCTTTGATTCAGGTACATTACTCTTACACTTGAAGTTGTAATCCTGAGTTGTTGAAATGAGAATGAAGCTATGAATCCGATTCTGTTTAGTTGTAGTAGCAGTTTAGTTTAGTAGTTTAAATTTGTAATTTATTCATTGTAAGTCTTCTATAATAGCTGAAAAATAGAAACCAAACAGAGACAATGTAATAGCCTAGAATAAGTAGTATAATAGTAGTATAGTGGTAGTAGTAGCATATCACATAGTATTAATTAGGTAAAAGCTCTAAAATATAAGATAGCTAATATAGTTTTCGAACCATTCATCATTCATTTTAGCTTCCGTAATTCATAATCACCTAGATATAAGCCTTATGTTTGAACACAAAGAAGTCCTGAAGTAGTGATAATATTAGGAAAGATCATCTTTAATTGGGTTCGTAATCTGTTAATAAGCTAAGCTTGAAGTAAAATCAGTTGTTTGATCATAAGCTGCTAAGTATTTAAGTTCCATTAATAATTATGTAAACCGGTGATCTACCCATAAACATAGGTTCAAATGTGATTAAGTTTAAACAAAGGGGAAAACAAGTAGTCATTGAAACAATTTGAATAAGACAAATCTATGATTAGTCCACAATAAAACCAGTAGTATGATTCAGTATAAGTGAATAACTTGTTTAATCTCTTTTAGATTTTATAATTAGTTAGCCAAATCATTCTTGATCAGTGTTAATAGATAGTTAAACCATGTTCTCAGATCCCTTTTCATTTTTACCAGTAAACAATTAGATAATAGTATAGAATTTTAGTTGTAAATTAGTTTGGAAACAGTCGGTGCTCTGTATATTCATTTTTCAATATCTGATTAATAAAATATTTAACTTTATCTCTTAATTATGTATATGGTGTTTCTCTGTTTTGTTAAATTCATTTGGTTTGGGTCCAAAACATTACGTGGGCCTGAACTATGGTGTTATCCGATTGGGCTGCACAAACATAAATCTGAAGACTGCCTGGGCTTCAAGGCCTAGGCTGATGCTGATCCAGTTAAGCAAAAAATGAAGAGACCAGGCCCAACAAACAACAGGAATAACGGGCCTGGGATTCTTATTGTTAAGATACGATTAAGGAAAAAACAAATATAGAAAACATAGTTAAATATTAGTATCTTTTAATAAAAATTGGGACGAGCCTCGCCCGAATAACACCGGGGCCCCCATTTAGTAATAAGATAACATAGTAGAATCGGAGAGGCTAATAGTGAATTCCATAGCCTCTCCCAAAGCTAAAAGCCGATATAGACTATCTTAAGGCACGATTTTAATATACCTTCCTACGAACGAGTGTGCACTTGGTGCGACTCAAATCCAAATCTCGGTAAAGCTGAAATACACCAAAAGTCATAGGCGTACTGGTTGCGGTATGACTCGAGGCGTGTTTTCGCGATACCACAAATTCCTAAAAATGATATTTAACGTAAAAAGCACATTATGTTGTTAAAACTTATAATTGAGTCAAACAAAGTCAAGAACGACAGTGGAGCGACCGTGCTAAAACCACGGAATCCGGGAGTGCCTAACACCTTCTCCCGGGTTAACAGAGTTCCTTATCCGGACCTCTGCTTCGCGGACATTTTAAGAGTCAAAATTCCTCGGATTCGGGATTAACCGGTGACTTGGGACACCATTGTCATTCCCAAGTGGCGACTCGATTAATCTCTAATAAAATCCCGAACCGATTGTCCTTAAATTGGAAAAACTCCTTCCCTTACGTTATTTTATCCGTATCGGATATTTGAGCGTCGGGGTATACCCTACAAGTGTATTTATACGCTTTTAAGTGTTTGGGGTAGTAAAAAAGGAGGTGTGACATGAAGTGAAAGGATATTGTCGCACATTTGATGAATGACCACGAGAGGTGAATGGACTCATACAGTTGGAGAATGAGCTCGAACTCAAGATGGGTTATTAATGTCGTAGTGATGGTACCCCATGCAACAGCGTCGGAAGATGTCGGGGAGTGATTTCGACAGGTGGGGTATTCCGGTGAGGAGGTTAGTAGTCGCGTGGTTGGCGAGGCACCAGCGAAGAGTTCTATGGGATATACAGCAAGGGGAAACGTCGTGTGAATGATGATAATGAATTAGGTTACCAAATTGAGTTTCTACGGTAAGATATCAAAAAATGCCAGTGATTGTTGGTGTGAAGGTGGATGATGAATCAGAATATGAAAGATAGGGATTTGCATGAGAATTCCGGGAATTTGCGGCAGATGATTGCGCAGGGTTGTGTCAATAGAAATTAAGAATGGTGAACTCCAGAGTATTGAAATAATGGCTTTAAGCTAAGTGGGAGAGTCCCACCGCTTACGATTTGGGATGCTATGGTTGGCCTTATGGGCTCATGTTCGAACTTGGAAAAGAATTCGGGACTTATGCCTTATATGGGAGCAGGTTTTAAAGGGAGTAATTCTGCTAGATGCCTCGTCGAGAGGGTAATCTTGTGTTATGAGATTTAGGGAGCCGATTATATTCGGGATCAATTCAGAGCGGGTGGCTCTTAGTAACGGTCCTAGTGAATTCAAGAGGTAAAGCGTGGTGCCTAATGATATCGAGTTTGTAGGTACAATTAAGGTTCAAACTTGGAAAGCATGCTTATGTGAAATGGCATAGAATGTTCCGTGATGTTTGGCTTGTGATGTAGCAATTGTGAAGTATGTAATGGTTCGTAGGAGTTGAGACAGCATGGTCTCGTGGTTCAAGGTTACTCGGGATGAGTGTAGATGGAATATGTTATGTGTTGAAGAAAGTTAGTATTATTTCAAAGCACTCAGGGGTAAATTGGAAGGAAAAAGATTGATTAGCCATAGTTGAATTTGGCATGTTAGGATCTCTTATCAGTTTATTCAGCGTGATCAGGTTGTATGTATGATGTGTGATGGTGCGTATCAGGCTTGTCAGCCGCCGCAATTGATGTTATTCAGAAGCCTTCTATTTCTAAGGCTCGCTGTGTAGAAGTAGATTCCGGAAGGGTTATGGTGGCTTGGACCACTACTTGCAGAATTGCATATTTCACAGCTATGGGAAATTTACCTGTGCGTTGCTATGGTTCTCCTGAAGTGAGTTGGGTGCATGTTCTTATATGATGAAGTGTTAGGATATTAACGATTTCGGAGTTATGATGAAAAATCATGTTTTATCGTATATTGGCACGTTGGGTGCAGTGAATAGTAGGGAAATACAAAGTGAGGATCAAGGTTACAGTTTGGTGTCGACAAAGATGTCACAGGCTGAGATGAACAAAGAAAGGGTTGAATGATTAGAGTAAATTAGTATTGGCTTCAAAGTCACCTGAGATCGATGCTTTATGAAAGAGTCTTTGTATCCTAGTTAAGGATTCTTGATCGTTTTCAGCGTTGGGGCGACCGATGGTGGAATGAGTAGACTCGATATTTATCTCATAAGATTGTGGGAGCTTGTCCCACGGGAAGATTGTGTAAAGGTGGCATGTAGTCACTTGATAAACTAAAGATTTAAGCGAGTATGAGGATTGTGGTAGTAACTATTGTTTGAGCAACTCTGCCTAGAGGGCGCTTTGTTTATTGGGATATGAATGGAGGAGGTTTCTCTGGTTATAATGGTTGTTCTTATACGTTACGAGGCAAAAAAGGGGTTACTATGAACCTTTGAAAGGTTATTCACCAAGTTGGTACAATCAAAAATCGGCTTGAGATCGATGTATTGATTTATATATGTGAGTAGGGCTTTATATCAGGCCAGATGTGTTTGTTTCAGCGAGCGTTTCCTATGGAAGAACAACCGGGGTGCTATTTGGTCATCAACTATTCCAGGTAATGATGTATTGCACCGTATGAGTTGTGAGACGGCTTGAGAAAATTGCTTACGTGACGAGATTCCACGTAGAAATGATGTGTTATGAGCATGATGGCTTTGATATTTCCGTTGTATATCGCACCTCAGTTGTGCTTGAGTTTCGTAGCCTATAACGCTATGTGTTTCCCCAGGGATGGTACTATGCACTTAATATGCTTGCGATCGAATTTGATATTTTTGTTGTAATGAGCAGATTTAGCTCAAATTGCAATCTCCTTATGTGAGATCTATTTGTAGGTCGGGTGGCACGCCGCTATGGGTATGTCATTTGGATCGGGTTTCACGCCGCAACGGTGTGATGTCGAGTCTAGTTTCCATATGCTATTGCTTTATGTGTTTCGCTTCCTAATTTCTAGGGAAAAGTCCGTATTAGTGCGAGGTTTAGATAATTCCTTCTAAAATTCGTTTTCCTGTTTGTATTGTGTTCGGATTGGTGGCCTATTGGCACATGGTATCATCATATGAGATTTTAATAGTTTCTGGGGTGGCTTATTTCCTGAGCAGTTGTATCGGATGGGACGAGATCCCTTGATCTATGATTCTGTACAATCCAGTTATATGAGGTATGTTATGGAGATAAGACCATTATTGGGTTCAGAATGAAGTGAAGGCCTTGTCAAGAGTGTAGACCTGATGTGTTGTTGACTCGGCAATTGATTATGAATGTTGTCACACCTCTTCCGTCATAACGGTATGGTAAGGGCTGAAGTGAGGCTGTGCATGTTAGGGGGTGCAATGGGAGCATCAGATTAGTAGGATTTTGGCTAAGTTGATCAGAGAACATTATTGTGGTCCTGTGGATTTAATGTTGCAAAGTAAGAATTCAACAAAGTTATGCCGTTATGTTTGAGTACAGCGTGTACTGATTGATATAGCGATCAAATGTTGGAAGCAGGCCTAGCATAAGATTCCGAATGTTGGAATCAGGCTCTACGGCTTATTTGCTTGAGTAAAAGGGAACATTTTTTAGAATTTATCGAGCTTATGTGCTCAGCTAAGTTGTGGTAGCACGGGAAGGGGCATGAGGTGTTAAACAGTAATTTCAGATTACTCCAGCACAGTTCTCAACAAGTTCGAGGACGAACATATATTTAAGTGGGAGAGAATGTAATGACCCGACCGATTGTTTTGAGTACTAGCGCTCTGTTCAACAGTCAGAGGCCATGAACAACTTCATTTCAGGTATTATGACTTGTTCGCATGGTCGGAATCTAAATTCAGGGATATCAGAGTTAAATTTAAATAACAATTTCCATTTCAGAAGGTTTAAGTTGAAAGAATGAACTAGGATTGAATTTTTGGGTAAACGACCTCGAAATCAGGATTTGAAGGGTCCATCAGGCTCGTATAATGACATTGGACTTGGGCGTACGCCCGGTTCGGGTTTTGGATAACCCTGGAGCATTTTGACGCCTATTGTGGAAGTTAGTATTTTAGAAGAAATTTCATAAGTTTGGTTTGAAGTGCATATTGGTGTTATCAATGTCCGTTTGGAATTCTGAAACAGAATAGCTCTGTATAGTGATTCTGGAGTTGGGGGCGCGATCGGAAGTGAATTCGGAGGTCCGTAGACCATATTGAAGCCATTTGGCTAAATATAGAAAGTTGAAGGTTTTTAGAGAGTTTGACCGGAGGGTTTACTTTTTGATATCGGGATCAGAATCAAATTTCGGAAGTTGGAGTAGTTTCGTAATGTCAATTATGACTTTTGTGCAAAATTTGAGGTCAATTGGACGTGTTTTGATAGGTTTAAACATCAGGAATAGAAGTTTGAAGTTTTAAAGTTCATAAAGCTTGAATTGAGGTGTAATTCATGATTTTGGCATTATTTGATGTGATTTGAGGCCTCGAGCAAGTCCTTAATATATTTTGGGATTGGTTGGTAGGTTTGGTGAGGTCCCAGGGGCCTCGGGTGGATTCTGGGTGGTTAACAGATCAAAAATTGGATTTTTGGAAGAGCTGAGTTGCTGGTACCTGGTATTTCTACTTCTGAATGGGACCGCAGAAGTGGCCCCGCATAAGTGAAGGAGAAGCAATAGAAGCGGACGAGGGAGAGGACAGCCAGGACCGCAAAAGCTGCCATTGATCCGCTGATGCGGAACTGCAGGAGCGGTTGGCTAGCTGCAGAAGCAGTTTGGGTCCAAGGCTTGAGGACCGCAGATGCGGTCAAGGGCCCGCATAAGCGGAACTGCACCTGCGATTGGGTCGTTGCAGAACCGAAGGAGGCTAGGACAAGGTTAAGCCGCATAAGCAGCCTTTTATCCGCTGAAGCGGAACCGCATAAGCGGTTGTAATTCCGCAGAAGCGAAAATTGCTAGAGTAGTAAGGTTGTTTTAAATCGGGATTTGAGTTTATTTTTCTCATTTCTTTTTGCTCTGGGGAAATTTTGGAGAGTTTCATGGTGTATTTTCTGTCATTTATGTTAAGGTGAGTTACTTCTACTCATTTCCTAGTTAAATACAAGATTGTACCATGGATTTAGGCATGAAAATTGTGGGAAAATTGAGGGTTAGAGAAAAAACTTAGAAAATTAGTATTTTGGACTTTTGATCACGATTTTGAGTGGGGAATTAAGAGAAAATTATATATTTGAATTCCTAAGGTCATGGGTAAACTTATTCTTCGAGAAATTTTGGATTCCGGGCACGGGGGCCCGAGGGCATTTTGGTCATTTTGCCAAATGGGGTTGGAAACTTGTATAATCTGAATTGTCAACAAGTATTTGAGTATATTCTCATTAGTTTGTCTTTAGTTGGCTAGTTTTGGTGCATTGTGCGCTGGTTCAAGCCTTCAGAAGGATGTAGAATGCCGATTTTGAGTCTTCAGAGCGAAGTGAGTCTCCTTACTAATTCTGTGAGGGAAATTTATCTCATAGGCGAGTAAAATAGTTATGTGCTCCTATTTTTGGGGTCTACGCAGGCACAAGGTGATGAGAGTCCATGTGTAGATACTATTATGCTATTGTCCGGGTAGTTAGGACTCAAAAGCATGTATACGTGGATTAATTGAGATCACATTGTAACTTGAACTGCTTAACTCACATCGAATTAGTAAGTAAATTTCTAAAAGAATTAAACTTCATTTCCAAAATTGTTAAAGAAGAATTGGTGTTATTTGAATAAATATTTTTTGATAAGCCCTTATGTGACTGATTGAGCATGTACTGTAAGTGTGCATGCGTCGCATGGATGATTCGCGAGCAGGATATGTGTTTAAATATGGAACGGGCCGCACGCCTCGGTGATAATATATGCATCTATGGTTCGTGCCGCTCAATCCTCGGCAGTGCACAATTTACATTATGTTGGAGCGGGCCGTCGACCTCGGCGTGATTTGCGCATGTTTATCTGTTATTTAACAACTGCCAATATGGATTTGGTCCTACGTGGTTTGATATAAACTGATAAAATAATAAAAGATAGACTTTGGAAGGCCTTGATTTATTGTTGAAGGTGATACCTGATTTCCGGGCTTCACAATTAGAACTATTATATAAATCCATGATTATTCTCACATTTATAAAATATTGATAATTGATCTCTAGCGAGTGTTGGAGTTGGCCATCTCGTCTCTACCCCTCGGGATTAGGCGGGATACTCACTGAGTACACGTTGATTACGTACTTATACTACACTTATGTGCATTTTGGTTGCACAGGTACATGATATTTTAACGGCCTACTGGGCGCAGCAGCGCGGACGATCCAGAGGCTAGGTGAGTTGTAGTATGCAAGGCGGCCCGTAGCTCTTAAAGTCCCTTCCTAGTAACTGTATATTTCTTTCTTTTCAATCAATTGTATTTCGGACGGATATTGTGTTGTATTCTATGTTTTAATCAGTAGTTGCTCATGCACTTGTGACATCGGATTTCTGGGATGGTTTTAGTGAATCCTTGTACTAGTTTGTATTATTTAAGTTTAAATACGAGAGATGATCTTATTTTATGTGAATCAATGGCCACTCCTTCATCATGAGAAAGCATGTCAACCGTTAATGGAACAAGATCAGAAGCTCCCTAAAGGTTAGAAGATGCACTAGCCATCACGTATAATGGGAGAAATTGTAGATACGAAAGAGGTGATAATGGCAGAAAACGCTAAATAAGGGAGAAATAAGGATGCAAGAACTCTGAGGAGAAGAAGGAAAAGCTTGAAGATTTAAATGCTTAGAAATGCAGCAAGTCAAATGGGGAGGTCCCATCCCTATTTATCAATATACTAACACCCTAATCGAGAAAGCCAAGCGCCACCATATTAATTTCGAAACGGAAAGAGTGTGGGAAACGACGTAACTAATCGGAAATATGCATTATAATGACGCATGATGAAATGATGTCATTTCAAAAACATAACGGTAAGATGTAGCCCTTGAAGTGCCACATCGTCACCGCAACATAACGACGTTACTACTCGACCTACACACCCAAATTTCTCAAGTTGAAACTGGTGAATTCTGCCCATCGAGCTCGTCCAAAAACAACATCGACATACAGATGGACTAACTGTATGGGTCAAAATCTGACTAAGGGAATCTGACACAAGGATATATTACTAAGAGGTGATTAAGCCGAGGTCGTACACAAGATTGAAGGAACCAACTAGTGAGCTGATTAATGGGGGCCAAGGTTGGGTACTAAGGCCAGTAATAATGGCTAGTTTTGTAATAAGATACTTTAGGAGAATATTCTGCACTTGTACTTTAGGTTAAGTAAGGGTATGTCCCATATAAGTAGAAGGGTAGAGAGAAGAAAAAGGGCATGTAATATTCTATATGATAAGAGCTCTCTTAAAAAGTTACTCTAAAAATATACAAACACTACATTTCAAAAGAGATTTGATTTGTTGTTTATTCCATGTTTTTCGCGTAAGATCCGAGAAAGCTTCCTATATTCTCATATTCATTTGTCACTTACATCATTGTTAGAGAGAGGAGTCATTCTCCTCATTCAATATTGGATGAATCGTTTTCTCTATTTACATTTAGTGCCATTTAATTTATTAATTGCTCATTATTATTCCAAGAAAGGAATCATTCTCCTCATTCAATTCTCTCTATTTACATTTAGTGTCATTTAATGTATTAAATGCTCATTATTATTCCAAGAGAGGAATCATTCTCCTCATTCAATATTGGATGAATCATTCTCTCTATTTACATTTAATGCCATTTAATGTATTAATTGCTCATTATTATTCCCCTCTCATTCATAATCGTGTCATTTAATGTATGTCACATTAAATTTGATTAAAGCAAACCTATATTATGAGCATAAACATATTTCAAATCTAGAAATTATTTGTATTTATGATGCCTTGTATGCATCCCAATTCTAAACTATGTAAATTTTGTTATATATAATATTGCCTATCTTTCCTACCAAAAAAAAAAAAAAATTAAAATTATTATACTTAACTAGGATTTAGCTGTTATCATGTTATCTAATTAGTTTAACAATAAAATTTATATTTTTTGGTCAAACAACTATAAACTAAAATGAATATCAAGAAAAATATAATGTTGTCTGTTGAAGGTTGCGTCGGATGAATTATTTTTTCTGGATGAGGTGAATTATTTATTAACAAAATAAGAAAGTAGAGTCTAAAGCGTAGTGTGTGGAGTGTTGCAGAGTGAAAAAGAGGGCGGACCGAATTGAGAGGCGTGTAGTAGCATGAAGAAGCAACTACAAGTCCCTCATCTCTTCCTCTTCACACTGCTCTTCTCCGTTGTATATCCAACGTTCCTCTGTTCTTAATCCTCTCGAATTTCTTACAATTTATACAATCATTTATATCTTTGTTATGTGTATAGGTAGCGGCGAATGAAATTGGGAGCACTTTGCAATATCCTGTGGTAATAAGCACGTGGCCCTTCTTGGAAGCTGTTAGAGCTGCGTGGAGGGCTGTGGACGGTGGATTTTCAGCAGTAGATGCAGTTGTGGAAGGTTGTTCTGCTTGTGAGAAACTAAGATGTGATGGTACAGGTATACACACCCTCATTTTATACTCATTTTTTCTCTCCTTTTTCATGAATGATTAATTGAAAAAAGAAATAAAATGTGTGTTTGATTGGAGTCATTTAATGTTACATATTGGATGTGGAAATTAAATATGTTAAATAAAGTTTTGATGTTATAAGCACTAGTTGATGTACCCTTCGCACACAAAAACCTGGTATTTAAGTGGAAAAAAGGTAGAGGGGCAGTGTCATTATCCACCTAGTCTCGGACCATGCGCCACTGGTCCTCCGAGATTTCTCGGTTATAAATAATAAGTACCAGTTGATGTAGGTAATTTTTATACTTTACTTTTGTGAATTGTGTGCTTCGCTTTTTGTAGCTAGTTTCATGCTGTAAGCCTAGGATTCTGTTCACTTTTGAAAAAGTGACAAAATTATGTCTGAGATTATTGTTGGTATAAATTTTTGCAATTTTTCAACAGGTGTATCCGAGGTCATACCATCTAAGTCCAGTAATTAGTACCAGATGCCTAGGCAACTGCAGCTAGTAGAGTTGACTTAGAACCAAGCAACTCTCCTACATTTAAGTGTTTATAGCTTTGAAGATTGAATTACTCTTGCAAAAATATCCTAATAAAAACTCCCCTGAGAAGATCTTCGCTTACATCGAATTGGTTGCTAAGAAGAACGCAAATTTAAAGCCAATATAATGAACAAAAAGTTTTTGGTAATTCTTGAAATGGTTGAATTTCTGCAACTAATGTGGTTTCTATACCAAGGATTTGACGGCAATAATCATAGTGGTCATCCTTAGTCGTTGAACTGATAGTATCCAAGCATACATCTCGGTCTGACTTGTGTCTTGATTAGGACAATTTCAAAGTCAAGTCTTCTTCGTGGAAATTGCAATGCCACCTCTTATACTAAGTTTTGAAATAGTAACTAAATTAGAGAACTCATTGATCCAAGTGAAGAAGGACCTTGTCAGGAGATTGGTGGAACAGTTCAGGGATATGATGAATGACCTGCACATGGTGTTTATCGACCTGGAGAAGGCGTATGACAAGGTCCCTAGGGAGGTACTATGGAGGTGCCTGGAGGCTAGGAGCGTGCCGGAAGCCTACATCAGAGTAATCAAGGACATGTACGATGGAGCTAAGTCCAGGGTCAGGACAGTGGGTGGCGACTCAGACCATTTTCCGGTGGTTATGGGGCTCCATCAAGGATCCGCGCTTAGCCCCCTCTTGTTTGCCTTGGTGATGGATGCTTTGACGCGGCATATTCAAGGGGATGTACCTTGGTGTATGCTATTTGCTGATGATGACATAGTCCTGGTAGACGAGATGAGAGTCGGTGTTAACGAAAGGCTAGAGGTATGGAGACAGACTCTCGAGTCTAAGGGGTTCAAACTAAGCAGGTCTAAGACAGTATCCGGAGTGCAAGTTTAGCGCCGAGCCGAGCGAAGTGGGAGGGAGCGTGATGATTGGATCTTAGGCCATAGCCAAGAAGGATAGTTTCAGATACCTTGGATCGGTGATCCAGGTGTCGGGGAGATAGATGGGGATGTCACTCACCGTATAGCGGCGGGATGGTCGAAGTGGAGGCTTGCATCAAGAGTCTTGTGTGATAAGAAAGTGCCAAAGAAACTCAAGGGGAAGTTTTATAGAGCTGTGGTTAGACCTGCCATGCTGTATGAGACGGAGTGTTGGCCGGTGAAGAAATCTCATGTTCAGAGGATGATGGTTGCGGAGATGAGGATGCTTAGGTGGATGTGCGGGCTCACCAGGTTAGATAAGATTAGGAACAAAGTTATTCGGGAGAAGGTGGGGGTGGCCCCAGTGGATGAGAAGATGCGAGAGGCGAGGCTTCGGTGGTTCGGGCATGTGCGGAGGAGAAGCCCCGATGCCCCGGTGAGGAGTTGTGAGCGGCTAGCGGTGGTTGGTGTGAGGCGAGGCAGAGGGAGGCCTAAGAGATACTGGGGAGAGGTAATTAGACAGGACATGGCCAGGTTGCGGATTTCCGAGGACATGACCCTTGATAGGAAAGTCTGGAGGTCTAGTATCATGGTTGTAGGATAGGGACTTCTAGATTTTTCGTACTCCTTTCCCGGGGTGGGTGAGGCGTGGTAGGGCCGCCCATAGATGATTAGTTTGTGTTCTCTTGTGGTAGTCATTTCTGGTAGTTACTGTTTTAATATTATTGCATGCATACCTGCTTATTTATGGTATTTATGTCTCTTATGTTTAGATAATTTTTACGCGATGTATGTTGGTGTAACTAATGCGGTTTTTGTTTTTGTTTTTATTTTTGTTTTTGTTTGCCTTTCTTTTCCCTGCGCCGAGGGTCGATTGGAAACAGCCTCTCTGCCTGTCTACATATTACCCTCCCCAGACCCCACCTTGTAGGAATATACTAGGTTGTTGTTGTTGTATTGATCCAAGTGAATACAATTTCCAACGATGATCTATGCAATGTCTACACCACAAGCTACATGAAAATTGAAATAAGGGAAGTTTCTAATTCTTGTGATTGTGAAATAATTTGGCCATAAACATTAAGATTATCATGCATAATATAATCATCCTCTTGACTTTTGTCATTCATAAAAATACTGAGAATATTTTGTACAAGATTCTTAATATTTCCCTTAACTTTACACATGCCCGTCAAACTCAAAGCCAGGAACTAACTTGAGTTTGTTTACTTTAAAAAGAAGAAATACTAAAAAGTCTATGGAATAATAAACAGTCCTCTGAATATTGTTGCGAAAGTGGTGAACAGTCACGGCAAAGGAAAGCAATGATGGAACTCTTTTCTGTGAAAATAGATGGTTGGTAATTGTACAATGAAAGGATGTGCTTCTTACAACAAACACAGAAACGTCTACTCTCAGTTGTTGAAAAGAGGTATCGTGATGAAATCTCCAAGATATCTCCGATGTGGATTGAGTAAGCGGAACAGCTAACAAAATAGTTACTAGACATGTCGCTGGAAGAATGGCCTGAATAATAGTTGGAAGAATGGCTGGTGTGCAGCAGGATTGGGCAAGTGCTGACAAAATGACACCGCAAAGAGATGTGGTGCCTGAACAAACCTAAAAGAGGCATAGTACCTTTAGAAGGATCACCAGAGAGTTAATGCTTGAACAATGGCCAGATGTTGACTGAAGTAAGCGCAGTCACCAGAAGAGACACATTGCTGCTGGAGCGGTCACCGAAAGAGGAAAGCTACCACCAAAAGGGTCACCAAAAAATGGCGCTGTGTCACCAGAATGATCATTATTAAAAGATTCTGCTGCCTGAACGGTTACCAGAAAGAAGAAAGATTAGCAAAAAAATTATATATTTTTATTTTACGAAGATAGGTAAATAGTGTAAGGCTGCCAATTAGTAGAAACTATTTGAAGTCTTCGCCAATATCATTGAAATACCAATACCATTAGAAATGAGAAACAAATTCTTCTTGAAAGAGTTGATTTAGCAAGATGCAAGAAGGATTTCTCTTCAGTGTTGTCAAATGCGCGCTTAAGTCCTAAATCGAGGTTCAAAACATGTTGAACGCTTGGCCTCGCTTTGTGGGCGCTTTAGCATCGCATCAATGTTCTAAGACATACTTTCCTCGCCAATGAGTGTAATCCTGAAAAGACGACATTAAACAATTGATATTTCACTTTATCATAATATTTTTTTAATTTTTTTGTCCATATATTTGTTAGTCATGCTTATAATTATTAGTCTTGGACTACATATATATATTTTTACTTTTTCTCAGGTTGTGCTTTTTTTCATTCAAGCTCATGCTTTATTTGTGCTTTGTGCTTAAAGCCCCAACGGACATTAGAGTTTTTTTGCGCTTTTCGCCTTTGATAATACTGTTTCTCATATAGGATTTTGAGTTACGTGAAATAAGGAAATCTACCTAATTTCGGGGATTCCAAATGACATAATCACTAGAGTATTCTCTTGACTTTCAACCATAACATAATCGATAAGAATATTGTATACAATATAATTCTCTGGAATTTCAATCATATCACATCTACCTCATTTTATATGACCTATTTCAATGTAAGAGGGTTGATTCAGTTGACAAGATAAGTCCTCAGTCCATTGATAGTCTTTGGTTGAAAGTAAAAATTATATATATCAAGAAATGCATATGAGAAATTAGTACAAATGTTTGTGCAAAAGAATAATGTTCTTGATAGAAAAGGTAGCAAGTTGTAAGGTAAGAAATGACGCAGTTGAGCGTCTATCTGATGGTTTATGCAATACTATACTTGCATTGCTAGATATGCAGTTCACAAGTATTATTTTCATGGCAGTTGGGCCAGGTGGAAGTCCAGATGAGAATGGAGAAAGTACAATTGATGCAATGGTGATGAATGGGGTAATAGCATTTCTGTTTATTCTTGTGTATTGATGGCAGTGTGATGGATGGGTAATAAGTGTTGCTATTTGTTCTTGTATATTTCTTTATGATAACTTTGACCAAGGCAAATGTAATTTGCAATTTATTTTGGACTTGCTAAGATATGCATAGGTAACAATGGAGGTCGGCGCTGTTGCTTCTATGAGGTATGTGCCAGAGGGCATTAAAGCTGCGAAGCTAGTGCTGGAGTATACCAAACATACTATGCTTGTTGGGGATCAAGCCTCAGCTTTTGCCATTTCAATGGGCCTTCCAGGGCCTATAAACCTAAGCTCAGTCGAGTCAACAGAGAAGTGGATGAAATGGAAAGAAAATTATTGCCAACCTAATTTTTGGAAAAATGTCTCCCCGAGGGATAATTGTGGTCCATACCATCCAAATGGTCCTTCAATAGGAAGATGTCTGATGGAGAATGACCTCAAGCCTAACGAATTTGGATCAGTTAATGTTGGTTTACATAGCCATGATACAATATCCATGGCTGTCATTGACCAGGTAAGTTGTTGGTGTGTCATCCTTCCTTCGTTTTCTGGCTCGTTAGGTTCTTTCACCAGAGTTCTTTATTCCTTTCCTGCTTAGGTTGGACGGATTGCTGTTGGTACATCAACTAATGGGGCCACGTTCAAGATTCCCGGAAGGTGATGATCATTAGTTGTTTGTGTTATGAGAACAATTTGTGTGATCTTTCAGTGCTTTACCATGAAGGTGATAGAAAAGAGTCAATGACCTTTTTAGCGTTGTTGTGCTTAGGCCACAGGCCGCAAACATTTAATTTTCGTGGTTATCAAACTTACCATCTCTTGCCAAAAGGGACCATGCTCGTCTTAAAGGGAAGAAGAAAAGACATGTTATGTAATGTTGTGGAGGGACATGCCTTTATTCAGGGATGTCTAATATAAGGTGAAACAGTTTATAAATGTTTCATATATCTCAATGAAGAGTTTAGTGCTTGATCTTTTTTGGAGAGGAAAAGAAAAAAATTATCTTTTGAGGTGGTCACCGAGGTATCAAAAGACTAACATTTACACATTGTCAGCTTCTCAAGTCCGGTCAGTATACATTTGTATATTAAGAACTTTGTTAATGCGTGAATATATTCTATAGAGAGAATGCTAATTCACAAAAATATGGATTCATAATAGCTATCTCTTTAGTCCTGAGCTGAATGTCTATGTTTGAGTAATCTCCTCTTTTCCCTTTCCACCATGCATGGTTGACAGGTGGTTACATTTCTTATAATAGAATCTGGAACTTAAAAGTGGCTCATATATACAACAGTGTTTTTACAGAAGGAAGGAGCAATTCGTGATACTTAGATTACGGAAGGAAGGAGCAATTCGTTATACTTAGATTAGATTTCTGAATCTCATTTATCTAAAATCAATTTGTACAATGTCGACTTGCATCAGTATCTGATCTTTGGAAGATATTATGTTTAGTATGCTTGCCGCTGTAGTAGAAATTTACTTCTCTAACAGAATAAAGTCATTACTGTAGTGATTCAACCACAACATTATATCAAACTGGTTTTCAGCTTTGCTTTTGGTTTTCAGTCTTTAACAGTTTCCTTTGAATTCTCCTTGCCCCTTTTTAAACGCAACACTAGGGTTGGTGATGGACCTATAGCAGGGTCTTCAGCATATGCAGATTCTGAATTTGGTGCCTGCGGAGCCACTGGGGATGGTGATATCATGATGCGCTTCCTTCCGTGGTACTTCTCAGGAACTTGCTCTAATATTCTGTGCCATTATGTACAGCAGAATCATGTCTAGAAACCAAGTAAATTTTGCTTTTGAATTAAATAGCAAGTAAGATGAGCAGAATGTTTGTAATAGCTGACCAGGTGAAATTACAAGAGAAGGGTATGAAGGCTGGGGATTTTACATAAGAATTCCTTGTCAGGAGAATAAAGTAGTGAAGCTTGGACTCTCATTTTTCACGCACACACACACTCAGAGAGAGATGGTGTTACTACAAAAGTTAATAGCATTTAACTTATGATGATTGGTAGCATATTGTCTTATGGCATATAGAAACGATCAAGCGTGCATCAAACAAGCATTTTAAAGTTCTCCTTGTTTCTGAATTAGTTATCATGAGTCCCGACAGTAAGACTCTAAGCTCTTTGGGTCTAGCTTATCAGGATTAACTCATGACTTGCATCAACCCCGCTTCTCATCCTATAAGAGATAGGAGTAGCAAATATGTGCTAAAAGTGTGCGAATTATGGGCAGCACTTAGGTTGTACTAGATTTTGCTTGCTCTCCAGATCTCTCTTGCTGGGAACCGAACTTGTGATAAAGCATTAGATTTCACTTCCCTGATTAGTTAATGTCTGGAAATACTCTATTTTTTCCTTTTACACTTATAGGGCATTAGAGAAGTTTCTAGTTGGACCTCATACATTTTTCTAAGCTTATATACAATTTTTAGAGGCCAGCATAACTTATACGTAGATAAAACATCTTTCTGTGTGCTACCAGTTATCAGGTTGTGGAGAGTATGAGATTAGGAATGGAACCCAAACTAGCTGCAAAAGATGCTATATCGCGAATTGCGAGGAAATATCCTGGCTTCATTGGGGCGCTATTTGCAGTCAACAAAAGTGGTATTCATGCAGGTGCATCCCATGGTTGGACTTTTCAGTACTCTGTCAGAAATCCTGGGATGAAAGACGTGGAAGTATTTACTGTTCGCCCCTGAAACTGTGGCTGCCTCTGCCACTGGCAACTTCTTTCGCATGCATAGTAATTTCTTTCTTTTCCTTAGTGCCACATGAGTAGTTTCTTGTGGATATGTAAAAGAGATAAAAGGCAAAATACATAGGGACCCTTAAACTTGTCTACACTTTTCACTCTACACTTCATCTTCGAGTTTGTCCATTTGAACACTTTAATTAGGTTATTTCTATGTCACTTAGACACAAAATGCTGACATGACAAAGATACATTTTTCATCATCCAAAAAATAAACTCCACATAATTCTAGCCGGAAAATGAATAGCTTCTGCCCGAAAATTTTCTGGGCTACTTCTCCTTCAATTTCAGATGTTCACAGGATTACTACTGAATCCTCCTTCAGATCTGGGCCGCTGCAATTCTGCCCAGAAAAGTAACGTTTCAATCTGAAATTTTATCTTCCTCGAATTTTCAGATATGAAACTTTCAGATCTAAAAGTTTTTGGCTTAAATCAGCATTAGGCTACTAATGGACAACCCTGAGAAGAAGATAGTTCTGAACTTTCAGAGCCAAGAATTTTCCTAATAAAAGTTGGCCCATAAGAGAAATGAGGCTAACAGAATGGAGAGATTTTTTTGTTAAGGGTGGTTGCACCTCTCTGTTGTGCCAATGATTTTCTGTAGCTACTAAACCAACACCCCTTGATCATGAAATTTTGAGAAACAACATATGCATCTTCAGTCTACAGCCATGAACCTCTGCGTATGTGTGTGTGCATGTGTTTTAATTTTTCCTCCTTCGGAATAATTCTACAAAAGAGGCTGTGATGACGGAGCTGACGTTTTCACGGTGGAATGGTCTGAAAATTTGTGGAAAAATAGATTTGTAGGTGAAAGAACAATCTTTACGGTTTGGAGTTTCTTGATTTTGCCCAGAATTGAGCTGGAAAAGAAATAGCGGGAAATTGATTTTCCCGGTAAGGAGGGATCATTTGGGAAGATGACCACGAGTGAATCTACGTGTCCTCGTAACTTTGGCGCATCTTTTGTGTTTAACTACATACAAGTTTTGTGTACACAATAGAAATCTGGTAAAGTGTTATTATATGATCTTATACAATTTATCAATTATATACAAATAAATTTTAAATGAGTATCCCTTTATATTAGGAATCGAATAAGGGACATAAGTTATTTCCTTATCCCTTTATACTTGTCCACTCTCTCTCTTGCAAAGTCTGAAGACTCATAAGGAATATCAATTTATGATTTGATAAGATGAATGCTCAAGGAAGTTAAAATTGCAAACCCTGAAGCACTTCGATTTAGTTGCGCTACAACTGTCTTGGGCGGCTTTTCAACCATGTCCCATGACCCCTTGGGCGCGCCCCGTAGCGTCTTAGCAAGTCTCCCAATGCCTAGCACCATGGACGGGCCCGCGGTCTTGGCCGCGCCAAGTGACAAGCGCGCAGGTGCCTCTATTGCTCGCCAGCGCCTAGCCGCAGGCAGATTACAATAGCACCGCGTGCGCAGACAACGCCACGCGTGCCGACCCTGATGCCAAAGATGCTATTGCTGACAAAGGACCTGTTTCTGCTCTATAGAAAACTAAATGCTTTTCATTGTAAATATAGAGTAGTTTTATTTCATGCACTTACATTATGTTTCTCTAGCTTATTCAATTCTAGTCGTGTAGCTTTGGTTTTTCTTTAAAAAATATTATTAGGGGGGATCAAGAATTCTAAACTTTCTAGCAAGCAATTATTCTCTGTACTGGTGTCTCTCCCCCTCGACACAACCTTGCTTTTCTATAATAGCTTTCACTAATGCAATCAGGCTTTCTTTCATTCTCAATTCTCATTTCTGTTCTCTCAATTGCTCTGGACATTGGTTTTCCCGTGCGACACTAACAATCTAGTCTAGCGCACGGAGGTAAACTTAGTTGGCGGACAACAACTACACTAACATCAGTTGCTTAGCCTTACATTGCCCTTCCAAGGAATCTCAGGAAGGCGCCGCGTAACAGTTGGTATCAGAGCCTAGGCTCGACATCGGACGAGGGAATGTATTGACATTACCACCATTTCTGACGATAGTGAATCGTGGAGACCGCATTGCGGCTCTCGAAGGGACGGTTGAGGTATTGCGGCCTATTATGGATATAGGGCATGAGCTAAGAACCAACCTATTGCAAAGGTTGTATGACCTGGACCGCAAGGTGCTTCAGGTTGAAGTTGACATTAAAAGCATCAGTTGCGGCTCCGAGGGAGACCGATAGACGGCAGCCATAGAGGCAGCCAAAATTTTTGAGAAATTTGAGGGGCTCCAACATGAGCGCACCGAGGATTTAGCCCATAGGGCACAAGAGGCAGAAAAGGTGATTGCCATGCAACAAACTATTGACAAATTGATGACAGACCAGCTCAATGTTGTCAATGCTGCTTTACAGGAGGAGGTGGTCACCAAATCGGAGGTGATGTGAACTCCGCTTCCGCGATAAAGAAACTGAAAATTCCTGAGCCAAATCCATACAATGGAGCTAGGAATGCCAATGAAGTGGAAAACTTCATCTTTGATGTTGAACATTATTTCGATGCTATTGGGGATCTGGAGGAAGCTAAGAAGGTAGCAGCTACTCCATGTATCTTCAGGGTGATGCTAAACTCTGGTGGTGGGTGAAGTGTGAAGCTATCAAGGCCTATGAAGATGCTCTTGAGACATAGGCAAAACTTAAGTCAGTTATACGCCTGCAGTTCTTCCCCGAGAACGTTGAATACAATGCAAGGATAAAACTACGGGAGCTCCGCCAGACAAAATCAGTATGGGACTATGTGCGAGAATTCTCTACACTCATGCTAAGCATACGCGACATGGGGGACATTAACAAACTCTTCACCTTCATGGAACGGTTGAAACCTTATGCCCGCATGGAGCTACATAGACAAAGGTTAGATACCTTTCCCAAGGCGATCCAAGCAGCTGAATGCCTTGGGGACTATCAAAAGGAAGCTCAAAAGGACAAGCCTCAGCCGCTTGCCCGAGCAGGGTTCAAAGGGGGCCAGCATAGCAATGGTGGTCCTAGCAAAAGTGGGGGAGATCGGAACTCAAAAAAATCTATAGTTCCTTCATCAGATAGCAACAATGCTGCTTCTAACAACAATGACCAGGGGAAAAGGCCTCCTTCAGGATGCTGTCATTGTGGCGGACCATATTGGAACAATGAATGCCCACATGCACAGATGAACGCCCATCAGGCTATTGATGATGGGACGAATGACGAATTAGACGATGCGGGCCCGACTAAACCAGTAGGCGCCTTCAATACAATTGTTGGTTCCATCACTGAAGCATTAACGGAGACCAATGCTGGTATCCGTAAGAAGAAGGACCCACGTCCAGTCACGAAGAAAGGGAAAATGAAGGCGAATGAAGAGACTCCTCCTAAACAAGAAAGGACCTTAATGTTTGTTAAGATGTGTCACGACCCGGATTTTCCCCCAACATCGGGATCGTGATGGCGCCTACTCGTGGTAGCTAGGCAAGCCACTGTATTCATACTATCCTGTTTTTAACAAAATTTTAATTAAATAAATGCGGAATAACAAATCACACGGTGAAAATCATACTGAAATCCTCTACCCAAGACGTGGAGTCACCAACTCACAAACTACTATGGAATACTACACATAAAAGTCCGAAGGAAATATAACATAATTCTGTTAGTCTCGGAACAATGAGACTACAGCTATTAACATAAATAAAGAAAGAGACGCCGGGCCTGCGGACGTCTGCAAGCTACCTCGGTCTCAAATGTGATCAACTCCCACGCAATCTATTTACTGCTGCTTGCTGCTCCTGATCGTAACCTGGACCTGTGCAAAAACGCACAGAAGTGTAGCATCAGCACAACCGACCCCATGTGCTGGTAAGTGCCTGGCCTATCCCGGCGAAGTAGTGACAAGCCTAGGACCAGACACCCACATAACCTGTACAATTCAATATATATATATGTGTACCACAAAATAACAAGAAATAATCAAGTATTAACACAATAAGGAATATCTTAAAGAATTCAACAATTAACCACAGTTAATAATTTCACAAGGAAAAACAAAGTATAATGGAAACACAAGTAATATCAAGTCAAGAAATGGCAAACAATTGCACGACATCACCCAAATAAAATATAATGGAAAAACAAGTAATATCAAGTCAAGGAATAGCAAACAATTGCACCGGCATCACCCAAATAAAATATAATGGAAAAACAAGTAATATCAAGTCAAGGAATAGCAAACAATTGCACGGCATCACCCTTCGTGCTTTTACTCTCATCCTCACCAAATAAACAAATAAAGTACACGGCATCACCCTTCGTGCTTTTACTCTCATCCTCACATCCATAGTACGGCATGATCCTTCGTACATGGTTCAATAACAGGGCACGGCATGATCCTTCGTGCATAATCAATAAATAAACATGGCACGGCATTAACCTTCGTGCATAAATAAATAAACATGGCACGGCATCACCCTTCGTGCATTATCACTCTTCCTCACCCAAATAACAATCACGGTTAAAGGGTAGAGAAAGAAACAACAATTCATAAATCGTCCCATCAAGGGCAATCAATAATTATCTTCACAACAAGTCCCAACAAGGGAGAACAATAACGATTCACTTGTAATATATCTCAAAATATCATATTCCAATGACTCACGGTCATACTAGACGCCAGTGTATGGATGCTCGTCACCACAGCCCATACACCGCACTCGATCACATAACACATAACATATAATCCTATTCCCTCGAGCTAGGATAGAACAAACACTTACCTCGAATGCTTATGAACAATCCAATCCGTGGAAATGTCTTTTCTTTCAATTTGGCTCCAATCCAATCGTATCTATACACAATTGATTTAATATCATCAATTCTACCCAACAAACTAATTCTTAATACCAAATAACACTTTTACAACATTCCGCCATGAATAGTAAATTTCAACCCCGGGCCCACATGATCGGAATTCGGGGTTAGGACCAAAATCCGGTTACCCATCCCCCACGAGTTCACGTATATAATTTGTTTCAAAATCGGACCTCAATTCGAGGTCCAATTCCCCAATTTATGAAAAACCCTATTTTCTAACAAAAACAAGAATTTTACCATGAAAACATTTGATTTCTAATGAAAAACATGTTTAATGATGTTAGGAATTGAAAGAATTAAGTAAAAAGTGACTTACAATCGTTTTGGTGAAGAAGAAATCCTTGAAGAGTCGCAAATGCGTGTTTTGGTTTTGTGAAAAATGAAGAAATGACTGAAATTCGTGTTTTTCAGGTCTCCGTGTTCGCATTTGCGAACATGGGTTCGCAATTGCGAACCCCGACCAATTTCTGGAGTTTGAAAAATAAGCTAAGGGTGGGAAGTTCGCATTTGCGACAAAAGGTTTGCATTTGCGAACAAGGCTCTTCGCATTTGCGAAGAAATCTTCGCATTTGCGAAGCTTGGCTGGGCAGGCATCCTTCGCATTTGCGAAGAAAGCTTCGCATTTGCGAAGCCTGGCTGGGCAGGCATCCTTCGCATTTGCGAAGAAAGCTTCGCATTTGCGAAGCATGGCTGGGCAGGCTCCTTCGCATTTGCGATCAGGGGTTCGCATTTGCGAACCCTGCCTTGGTCTGTCACCTTCGCAATTGCGAGAAATTCTTCGCAATTGCGAAGCCAACAACTGGGTGAAAAAAACCAGCAGTTCAAAATTCAGATTTTCATCCAACGGCCTATCAAATCTTTACCCGAGCCCCCGGCTCCAAACCAAACATGTACACAACCTCAAAAACACATTATGGACTTGTTCGTGCGATCATATCGCCAATATCACTTCGTTTTAATCAAATCGAGCCTCAAACTCATGATTTTCATACTTTTGATTTTCAAAACTTCTTAACTTGGAACTCAAGGTCCAAAACATCTCAAACGACATCCAAATGTCACCAAACTTTACGGAAATCACATATATAATATTTAAGACTTGTACCGGGCGTCGGAACCAAAATACGAGCCCGATACCAAGGTCTATTAATTTATTTCCTTTAATAATTGCATCAAAAACAATTTCACATAAAAATTCATAACTTGGGCTCTAGGCCTCGAGAATTCGACTCCGGACACATGTCCAAGTCCCATATTTTCCTACGGACCTCTCGGGACCATCCAATCTCGGGTCCGGATCCGTTTACCAAAAATGTTGACCGAAGTCAACCATATCAATATTAATATCATTTTTATCCAAATTTCTCATAGAATTCATATTTTCTATCACAAAATCTTTCCGGCTACATGCTCGGATCGTGCACGTAAATCGAGGCAACATAGAATGAGGTTTTCAAGGCCTCGAAAGCTCGAAATGATTAATAAAATAAGTGATGACCCTTTGGGTCGTCACAATCTCCACCTCTAAAACAACCGTTCGTCCTCGAACGGACAAAAGAAAGAAGTACCGAGTCAGGAAACAAGTGTGGGTAACGGCTCCGCATATCAGACTCGGACTCCCAGGTCGATGCCTCAGGAGGCTGACCTCTCCACTGAACACGCACAGAAGGATAACTCTTCGACCTCAGCTGTCGAACCCTGCCGGTCTAGAATAGCCACCGGCTCCTCCTCGTAGGATAGATCATTGTCCAATTGGACAGTACTGAAGTCTAACACATGTGTGGGATCGCCGTGGTATCTCCGAAGCATAGATACGTGAAAAACTGGATGTACGGCTGATAAGCTAGGCGGCAAAGCTAATCTGTAAGCCACCCCTCCCACTCTGTCTAGAATCTCAAATGGGCCAATATACCTAGGGCTGAGATTGCCCTTCTTCCCAAACCTCATCACGCCCTTCATAGGCGACACTCGGAGCAATACTCGCTCCCCAATCATGAAAGTTATATCTCGAACCTTGCGATCTGCATAGCTCTTTTGTCTAGACTGAGCTGTGCGAACCCTATCTTGAATAACCTTGACCTTATCTAAGGCCTCCTGAACTAAGTCTGTACCCAACAACCGAGCCTCTCCCGGTTCAAACCATCCAACTGGTGATCGACATCGCCTACCAATAGTGTTGCCGTAAGTCCTGGTACATCTTCGCGGCGCCTGGATGAATAGAATACCGCGAACTGTGGGCCCCTGCTAAGATCAACTTTCGAATCCCTTTGACATTGGGCACACAAACTCGACCCTGCAATTTCAATACTCCATCATCATCTAGATTTACCTGTGTGGCACCTCCCCGCTGTACTGTATCTCTCAACTCACGCAAACGAGGATCATCAAATTGCCTCTCACGGATACGCTCTAATAAAGAAGAACGAGCGACCGTGCAGGCTAACACCCTGCTAGGCTCAGAAATGTCCAATCTCACGAACCGGTTGGCTAAGGCCTGGACATCTAGAGCTAATGGTCTCTGACTGACTGGAATATAAACAAGACTGCCCATACTGGCTGACTTCCTACTCAAAGCGTCAGTCACCACGTTTGCTTTTTCCCCGATGATATAAAAAGGTAACATCATAATCTTTCTGCAATACCAGCCACCTTCTCTGCCTCAAATTCAACTCTTTTGTTTAAACAAATACTGAAGACTCTTATGATCGGTGTATACTTCACATACTACACCATACAAATAATGCCTCCAGATCTTCAATGCGTGAATAATCGCCGCAAATTCTAGATCATGCACTCGGTAATTCTTTTCATGCATCTTCAGCTGCCTCGAAGCATAGGCAATAACCTTGCCATCCTGCATTAACACTGCACCAAGCTCTGTACGAGATGCATCACAATAATCAGTATAAGGTCCCGCACTTGTGGGTAAAATCAATACCGGTGCTGTAGTCATGGCTGTCTTGAGCTTTTGAAAGCTCGCCTCACATTCATCCGACTATTCAAATTGAACACCTTTCTGTGTCAATCTGGTCAGTGGGATTGCAATAGATGAAAACCCCTCGCCGATAATAACCCGCTAATCCCAAGAAACTCCAAATCTCTGTGGCTGATGTTAGTCTAGGTCAGTCCTTGACTGCCTCAATCTTCTTCGGATCAACCTAAATACCTGCTGCCGTCACAATATGACCCAGGAAATGCAACTGAGCTTAGCCAAAATTCACACTTGAAAATTTTTGCATATAGTTGGCTATCTTTCAGAGTCTGCAAAGTCACTCTGAGATGTTGCGCATGCTCCTCATGACTGCAGGAGTATGTCAATATGGAAACAATGAAGAGTACAACGAACAAGTCTAAATAAGGCACGAACACACTCATGCGTAAGCACATATCCATGACTCTGAAGTCTGGCCATAAGAGTTATTCTTAAATTACAACATTGTCAATTAACCCTGTTATCAAATACCTTATTCTACAAATCCCACTTTACTCAGAATGAGGTATGGTGACCTCGTGATTATTTTCCCGAATTAATGCGTCATATTTATCCTTACCCGGTGCTCGTCTCAAAGGCTAAGCTCAACGGTTTCAAAATAGAAATGGCTAATATGAATAGAAACTATACAAGAATTGTGAAATAGTCCTAACGGGCATGACTCTTATTTACGAATGCAATACGAAAATATTAATTTCATAAAAGAAGAATTTTAAACACATAAACTCTTACTAGCAGGACCCAGTCCTCATATGATATCCACCGCAGCTTGAAGCTCGGCTTAGAAATATTTCACATTATGCCAAAAATTGGAGGATCTCATCCTCAACTCTGAATCACGGTGCTTGCACATCATATCATCTGAAATTTTTCATTTCCTTTCTTTCTTCCTTTCAATAATTGTCCGTCAAAGATAATCACGACATAAAATAAGCCCTCATACTAATAGGGAGCACAATTAACGATTAAAATTAGTTATCCCGAAAATTATATCAAAACCCACTGTAATAAGTAATATAAAGTCACTCTTAGCCTCATGGATATTTTAGCGACTAACACCTAATAATAGGGATGTCTATCCTCATGTAATATCTCAACGTGAGTATTTCCCTAAGTAGGTTTGATGATTACGATGCTCGCTCATGAATGGAGCATGTTAAACAGACTCGCCTAAATTTTCTTTCAAAAACCAAATCAAATTAAGGGAAAATTATTTGTTTATAACAATGTGAATTACACACGTGATGACGCCATCTGGTGTAATGACCTCCCTCAAACCATAAAAAGTATATCAATGGTTAGGTCTCCACCTCTAGGATTTTCACCTCCACCTCTAACATCATAACCTCTACATCTGGCTGGCCATGTAGGATAATTATTAACTGCAATGGAGCGTGTAGCCTGAGTGCTTTCCTAAAATTGTATTTCTCCAAAAATTCCACATTCACAGCAATTCCTTTAAGGCTCAGTTAACTTGTTGTTCATGACAATATATATTCGAACACAGTCATTGTGACTTGGTACAACCGTTCGGATCACACATACTACATATTGCAGAGAATCTCGGGGTGACGTCTTCGGAACATTTTCTTAAAATAGAGTTTAGTAGATAGCGTTGCGTTGGCCGGCTTGCCCTCTTCGTAGGCTTGACACAAACATTGACGGCCAATTCTTAACACTGCTGAGCTACCCCATTTACTCATATACTCTTCGTCATTCTCCGGGGGCGATCCTTACCCCATGAAAAGAACCAACCTTAAATATGTATAAATTATTTGGAGGACATTTCCATACCATATATATATACATTCCAATAACTCATCATATTTGTCCTTCACAACTCCAACACATCGACCGGACGTCAAGGTCCGTTGAAACCCAACACGATTTATTAGGTGATCTCCCGATATAATTGCGTCTTCCGTTGGGACCATAACTTGTGTGGTAAATACATTATCTTCCCACTACTTCTGTGTGCCTTCCGTAGCACAGTAAAATGAACTCCTCGCATTCGACTATTCCCACGTTCTGTAATTCCTCATAAGAACTGTCAAGCACAATCTCGTGGGTTCTCAAAAGATGCACCGTTGAAGGTGGCAGCGAAGACTTTGGTGAAACTTGTCCTCCGTAAAACTTTTGAAGGAATAGTTGATCTATCACCAGCCTGTGCCATTGTTCGGCTGGATAAGCGGTACGTGACTACGCCATTCGTGGGAAGACAAGAGTGGAAATTTAACTTAACACTTTGAAGAACAAATTCGCATGATAAGAAAGAACAAATGAGAGACTCTTTCCTAACTCAATAGACTCTGGAGGACAAGTACAGACGTCTCCGTACCTACCTCTCAAACTCTACTAAGCTTGTTCGTGAGTGGTGAGACCTATGTAACCTAGAGCTCTGATACCAACTTGTCACGACCCGAATTTTCCCCCAACATCGGGATCGTGATGGCGCCTACTCGTGGTAGCTAGGCAAGCTACCGTATTCATACTATCCTATTTTTTAAAAAAATTTCATAATTAATTTATCAACAAAATTCACACGGTGAAAATCATACTGAAATCCTCTACCCAAGACGTGGAGTCACCAACTCACAAACTACTATGGAATACTACACATAAAAGTCTCAAGGAAATATAACATAATTCTGTTAGTCTCGGAACAATGAGACTACAGCTAATAACATAAATAAAGAGAGAGACGCCGGGCCTGCGGACGTCCGCAAGCTACCTCGGTCTCAATATGATCAACTCCCACGCAATCTATTTACTGTTGTTGCTGCTCCTGATCGTAACCTGGACCTGTGCAAAAACGCACAGAAGTGTAGTATCAGCACAACCGACCCCATGTGCTGGTAAGTGCCTGGCCTATCCCGCGAAGTAGTGACAAGCCTAGGACCAGACACCCACATAAACCTGTACAATTCAATATATATATATGTGTACCACAAAATAACAAGAAATAATCAAGTATTAACACAATAAGGAATATCTTAAAGAATTCAACAATTAACCACAGTTAATAATTTCACAAGGAAAAACAAAGTATAATGGAAACACAAGTAATATCAAGTCAAGAAATGGCAAACAATTGCACGGCATCACCCAAATAAAATATAATGGAAAAACAAGTAATATCAAGTCAAGGAATAGCAAACAATTGCACGGCATCACCCAAATAAAATATAATGGAAAAACAAGTAATATCAAGTCAAGGAATAGCAAACAATTGCACGGCATCACCCTTCGTGCTTTTACTCTCATCCTCACCAAATAAACAAATAAAGTACACGGCATCACCCTTCGTGCTTTTACTCTCATCCTCACATCCATAGTACGGCATGATCCTTCGTACATGGTTCAATAACAGGGCACGACATGATCCTTCGTGCATAATCAATAAATAAACATGGCACGGCATTAACCTTCGTGCATAAATAAATAAACATGGCACGGCATCACCCTTCGTGCATTATCACTCTTCCTCACCCAAATAACAATCACAGTTAAGGGCAGAGAAAGAAACAACAATTCATAAATCGTCCCATCAAGGGCAATCAATAATTATCTTCACAACAAGTCCCAACAAGGGAGAACAATAACGATTCACCTGTAATATATCTCAAAATATCATTTTCCAATGACTCACGGTCATACTAGACGCCAGTGTATGGATGCTCGTCACCACACCCCATACACCGCACTCGATCACATAACACATAACACATAATCCTATTCCCTCAAGCTAGGATAGAACAAACACTTACCTCGAATGCTTATGAACAATCCAATCCGTGGAAATGTCTTTTCTTTCAATTTGGCTCCAATCCAATCGTATCTATACACAATTGATTTAATATCATCAATTCTACCCAACAAACTAATTCTTAATACCAAATAACACTTTTACAACATTCCGCCATGAATAGTAAATTTCAACCCCGGGCCCACATGATCGGAATTCGGGGTTAGGACCAAAATCCGGTTACCCATCCCCCACGAGTTCATGTATATAATTTGTTTCAAAATCGGACCTCAATTCGAGGTCCAATTCCCAATTTATGAAAAACCCTATTTTCTAACAAAAACAAGAATTTTACCATGAAAACATTTGATTTCTAATGAAAAACATGTTTAATGATGTTAGGAATTGAAAGAATTAAGTAAAAAGTGACTTACAATCGTTTTGGTGAAGAAGAAATCCTTGAAGAGTCGCAAATGGGTGTTTTGGTTTTGTGAAAAATGAAGAAATGACCGAAATTCGTGTTTTTCAGGTCTCTGTGTTCGCATTTGCGAACATGGGTTCGCAATTGCGAACCCCGACCAATTTCTGGAGTTTGAAAAATAAGCTAAGGGTGGGAAGTTCGCATTTGCGACAAAAGGTTCGCATTTGCGAACAAGGCTCTTCGCATTTGCGAAGAAATCTTCGCATTTGCGAAGCCTGGCTAGGCAGGCATCCTTCGCATTTGCGAAGAAAGCTTCGCATTTGCGAAGCCTGGCTGGGCAGGCATCCTTCGCATTTGCGAAGAAAGCTTCGCATTTGCGAAGCATGGCTGGGCAGGCTCCTTCGCATTTGCGATCAGGGGTTCGCATTTGCGAACCCTGCCTTGGTCCGTCACCTTCGCAATTGCGAGAAATTCTTCGCAATTGCGAAGCCAACAGCTGGGTGAAAAAAACCAGCAGTTCAAAATTCAGATTTTCATCCAACGGCCTATCAAATCTTTACCCGAGCCCCCGGGCTCCAAACCAAACATGTACACAACCTCAAAAACACATTATGGACTTGTTCGTGCGATCATATCGCCAATATCACTTCGTTTTAATCAAATCGAGCCTCAAACTCATGATTTTCATACTTTTGATTTTCAAAACTTCTTAACTTGGAACTCAAGGTCCAAAACATCTCAAACGACATCCAAATGTCACCAAACTTTACAGAAATCACATATATAATATTTAAGACTTGTACCGGGCGTCGGAACCAAAATACGAGCCCGATACCAAGGTCTATTAATTTATTTCCTTTAATAATTGCATCAAAAACAATTTCACATAAAAATTCATAACTTGGGCTCTAGGCCTCGAATTCGACTCCGGACACATGTCCAAGTCCCATATTTTCCTACGGACCTCTCGGGACCATCCAATCTTGGGTCCGGATCCGTTTACCAAAAATGTTGACCGAAGTCAACCATATCAATATTAATATCATTTTTATCCAAATTTCTCATAGAATTCATATTTTCTATCACAAAATCTTTCCGGCTACATGCTCGGATCGTGCACGTAAATCGAGGCAACATAGAATGAGGTTTTCAAGGCCTCGGAAGCTCGAAATGATTAATTAAAATAAGTGATGACCCTTTGGGTCGTCACAAGATGAAGGTGAATGGCAAGCCCATTCGAGCTATGATAGACACGGGTGCTACCCATAGCTACTTAGCCTCGACTCAGGTGGAGCAACTTGGACTGGTTGTAGGGAAAGGCAAAGGCAGTGTCAAGGCCATCAACTCACCCCCCCCCCCAGCCAGTGTGTGGAATATCCAAAAAGGTACCGTTGAAGCTTGGCCCTTATGAAGGAAAATTCAACTTGCGAGTGGTGATCATAGATGACTTTGAGCTGATTGTTGGACTGAAATTCCTTAGGCAAACCAACGCCATGCCTGTACCATTTGCACACATACTACTGATGATGGGAACCACTAGGGCCAATCCCTACATTTTCCCATGCCTGCCCATGAAGATGGCCGTTGAGAACATCTCGGCCTTACAACTGAAGAAGGGGGTCAAAAGGAATGAGCCTACGTTTCTTGCAATCCTCTGCATTGAAGATATAGAATGAGCCTATGTTCTTTGAAACCCTATGCATTAAAGGAATAGGCTTACATTTCTTGCAACCCTCGGGTCCCTTTCCTAAACCCGTGAAGGAGTTACTACTAGAGTTTGAAGATGTCATGCCACAAGACCTACCAAAGCGGCTCCCGCCTAGGGGAACTATGAACCATGAAATTAAGTTGGTGCCAGGCACAAAGCCACTTGCCCGGGCGCCTTATAGAATGTCACAACCCGAGCTCACCGAGCTCCAGAGACAATTGATGAAAATGCTAGATACAGGGATCATTGTACTCTCAAAGTCCCCATGTGGGTCCCCTGTTCTATTCCAAAAGAAACATGATGGAAGCTAGCGACTCTGTGTGGATTATCGAGCTGTAAACAAAATCACCATGAAGAACAAGTACCCTATTCCTTTGGTGGCAGACTTGTTCGATAGACTGGGTGGTGTGATGGTGTTCACCAAGATAGACCTCAAGACAGGTTACTGGCAAGTTCGGATCATAGAGGGTGATAAGCATAAGATGACATGTGTAACAAGATATGGGTCATACTATTTCCTGGTCATGCCGTTCGGCTTGACTAATGCTCCAGCCACATTTTGCACCCTGATGAACCAAGTCTTCGGAGAGTACATTGACGAATTTGTGGTGGTCTACTTGGATGACATTGTGGTATATAGCCAAACATTGGAAGAACACCTAGTGCATTTGCGGAAGGTCCTAGCTCATTTGCAAGAGCATGAACAATATGCGAAGCTGTCCAAATTCTCCTTTGCTCAGAAGCAAATTGACTTCCTCGGACATGTCAATGAGGAAGGACGCATCAAGATGGACCAACAGAAGATTCAGGCCATCACAGATTGGCTGCCGCCTAAGGATATCCACGCCTTGAGGGCGTTCCTTGTCCTATGCATCTTCTATCAGCGGTTTGTAAAGTACTACTCCCTTGTTGTAGTGCTATTGACATAACTCCTCAAGAAGGCCACACCTTAGGATTGGGTACCAAGGAGAGCAGAGGCCTTCAACGCATTAAAGGCGGCAATGTCTAGTAGTCCTGTCTTGGTCCTCCCTGATTTGGCCAAGCCGTTCAAGGTACAAATGGATGCATTTGACTATGCTCTTGGTGGGGTCTTAATACAAGAAGGGCACCCTGTAGAGTACGAGAGTCCGAAGTTGAAGGATGTAGAGCGGCGCTATGCCTCCCATGAGAAAGATTTATTGGCCGTCGTCCATTGCTTGTGCCTTTGGAGGCACTATCTACTGGGAACCCCATTTGTGGTCAAGACAAACAACACAACTGTCATCCATTTCATGACCCAGCCAAAATTGAATGGTCGACAGGCCAGGTGGCGGGAACTCCTAGCTGAATTCCATTTCAATATGGAGTACCACAGTGGAAATACTAATCATGTTGCTGATGTACTCATTCGGAGATCTGATCTAGCATCGGTGATGTTCTAAACGTCAATACCACACAAGGGGGGGGGGGGTGATTTGTGTGGTACCTAATTTTCGCACTAGAAGAATCTGGTTCTTCTAGATGTACTTACTATTACTATTTGCGAAATTAAGAGTGCATAAAATAAAGAACAGAAAGATTTTTACATGGAAACCACCTGGCTCAAAAGGTGAAAAAATCACGACCTACTACTCAGTAGGATTTTCTCAAACTTCCACTAAAATCACTGAGCCAAAATAGCATTTACAAAATTTTTTGTAAACCTAAGGATTAAACTCTAATCCCAGCGTGGAATACAGTCTCAACTGTTGCGACACCTTTAAGTTAACTCAAACTTGAATACTCAAAATACCTAATACAATTACTTCTAGATAAAGCTAAAAGGTATAATATGAAAACACCTACTACAATTGAACTAGAAATAAAGAAAGACACAATGGAATTGGTTCTTCACTCTGGTTCATGTAGCTTCAGATCTACTCACTTAAATTACACACAAATTACTTGCAAAATCGCCTAGCTCTTTTGCTCTCAATTTGGTTTAACTTCTGCGTGTGTGCAATCACCTGTAAAAGAGAACAATCATTATTATTTATAGAGTTAGTATCAGAGTTTGATTAAAACTCGAGTTACTGATCCTTCATCAAATTTGAGTCCTAGAATAATTCAAACTCTAATCTTTATTATTTATCCGAATGTAGTTCTTTTCATATAAGGAGACTTCAACTTCTTATCCTATGCAACATTTTTTATCAACTCAGAAGATATTGTTGCTGATCCTTGAGACTTATCTTCTTCACATGCATCTCACATGTGTAAGTACATTAACATTGTGTCTCACATGATAGACATGGTTCCTGACTGAGTTCATTTTGTCAATCTTTAAAACTTCATCTGAACTTAGGCTAACAAATTCCCCCTTTTTGATGATGACAAACTCTGTGCTTTTATTGATCAGAGATCCTGTGGAACTCAGCTTAATTTTTGCACATTAGTTTACCTTGTCATTAAGGATCATGTTTAATCAGGTTATAAATATCACTTTATTTCAAAATACAAAGTAAAGCACGATATCTCTTCCCCTTTTTTGGCATCATCAAAAAGTTGCATATTATATGAGTCCTAGATGTTATTTATTACTCATGGCCACTGGGGCAACTGCAAGTGAAAACATAATTCAGTTAATCAATAATCAACTTCTTTAACTATTAATATCAAACGTTTCATAGAACAAGAGAAAACAAAGCACATTGTCATTGATTAGGAGGTATTTCTACAAAACAGACCACAAAAAGAAAAACAAACATCCAACTACTAGCAAAAACCAGAGAAAAGTCCCAAATCTGGGTCACTAAGGGGGTTTCTAAACTGGTTCTAGGGCTTGGAGGAACTAAAGGGTTGGGATTGAAGAATATTAAACATTCTTTGGAGCATCCTTTCACTCTTTTCCTTTTCCTTTGCTAGCTCAGCTTTGAGGCCCTTTCTTTCACTTTCTAGTTCAGCAGGCGAGCCTTGAGCCTAGTAATTTTTGCATCTTTTATTCTACACTCTAGAACCAATGCCCTAACTATGCTGTTCACATGAGTCTTCAAGGATTAACCGGGTTCAACTGGGGTTACACTTAGCAGATAGTCATAAGTGTGCAGAGTTTTGATCCCAAAGTGCTCTTTACTAGAGGCCATCTTCCACTTTTTCAATGGCACATTTAACTTGGCCAAGACAGTTGTCGGTATAAACCCATAAAGTGTGGCATGGGCCCTGGAGCCATTGATGACTCTATCCAGAAGCTTGACAATGAAAACATGCTAGTTAATCTGCTTTCCTCTCACAAGACACTCCAGAAGGACCAGGTCCATGTAATTTATAATGTGCCTTCTCTCATGTCTGGGCAGCGAACACTTGTTCACAAAATCAAAGAGCACATTGTGCTCAGGCTTCATCTCACTCTTCTGCACAAACCTAGCCTCAGGAACTACTTCAGCAGACTTGGTATCACAGAAATTTCTGGTGATTTGGAGAGCGGAAGGGAGAGAATCTAGACACGGCCCCCTTTGCCTAGTATAGTCATCATAGCCCTCACATGGTATGTCTATAATTCTGCCCAACTTAGGTGCATCAAACTGCACCTCTACTCCCCTTACCAAGCTGGTAACAACCCCATTCACCATTGTGGAATTTGCCCTAAACTCGATCAGCTCTTTTTTTGCCAGCATGCCATCCAGCTGAAGAACCATGTCGTTCCACCCCTGTGAATCTAGAGCATCAACCAATCTTTTCATGCCTGGATCCTCCGGGTCTTTAAGAATTCTTCCTTTCAAGATATTTCTCCTGCCAAAGAGGATAAATATGTCCTGTTCTTTTTCAGATTCCTCTTCTTCTTTCTCTCCACTCCATGATTCTTCTTCTTCTTCAGGAACTTTCACTTGTTTACCTTTGACTGCAGACCTGATTCTTTTTGCCATGAAGATACAGATTCTGAAGACTTTTTGGTAGAGGTCTTGGTTCTTTTTGGTGTAGGAATGTGAGCCTCCTCAGTTGTACCTCTCTCCCGATGGACCAATTCCATCTCCTCTTCCTCTTCTTCTTCAGCCATATAGCTTTCCACAACTTTAGCTTTTTCCTTTTCCTTCTTATTTTTCTTGCTTGCCTCTAAAGCTTTTTGCAACGCAGCCTCACTTTGCTTTACCCTACTTCTAGTAGCTTTCACCTTCGGTACTGAGGGATCTGTAGTCTTAGGAGATGACACCTTGCTCTTATTTGTTGTCTTGGAAGTAGTTTAATCCTTTTGAGAAAAAGCTTTGTGCTTCTTGGGATCATAGCTTGCCCCAACCTTCTTCAGAATGTCAGCCAAGGTTTCCTCCACAGATGAACCAGGTTTATCTTGTTGTTCACTCAGGTGTACAAGACCTTCAACAGCCACCCTAGTTTCACTTCCCCTTGTCTTGTTGCCACTCTCCTCTATTCCTCCACAAATAACAAGAATTTTATCTTTCTTTTTCTTTCCCTTTCTACTTGATTCTCCCTCATTTACATCTTTCACAGAACCCACCAACACAAACCTATTGTCCACCTTCTCGACTACATCAGAAAAAACATTACATGTATTTACCTCCCTAGGGTTTTCTTGATTCTTGTCTGAGTCAGAAGACCCACGTTCTTTTCCATCGATTGTAGAAACAAATGCTTCAGACTCAGAACTCGAGTCAGATGATTCCTTTTCAGAGCTCTCATTTTTCTGGTTGGCTCTTAATTTTTCATTTAGAGCTGTTCTTAGAGCACCAGTAGCTACAGTCTTTCTTGCCAACATCTTCTGCCGGTGGAGTCTGGGTTTACGGTTGTCGCTATGGGGTGCAGATGAGGATGTGTTGGGGGATACATGTGGGGGAGTTCCTGGTTTTTCTTGAGGATTAGTCATGCTGAAGAATTTATGGAAAGTTTGAGGATTTTGGAGATTTTTAGAGTGAAAGAGTATGATCAGAGGTTTAGAACTTAATGACGGTTATGGACTAAAATAGGAGTATATGGAGTGTATTTAAAGTAGAGTATGATTAGGAGCAATAACAACAACCTTTTTGCAGTGGTCAATTAGGAGTCTAATCCCATTAGGACTCCGGTCTTTAAGTGATAAATGGACGACACTAGTTTTTAGGAAATAGTCCCGTTTTCTTTAGAATTCTAGGAGAATGATACTGGTTCAATGTTTAATGGTTATATTTTTAGGAGTTTGGTTAGAATAGGACTTCTCCTCATAATTGGGATATTTATTTTTCTAATTGTGCAAAGTATAGAGACATACCTAACCTTTTCTCATGAGCTTATACTAATGAACCAGGTTTTTCAAGTTGAACTTCTCTTGATTATGCCTCATATATCAAAATAGAAAAAAAAAACTTTGTAAGAGATCAATGAATTAATATAAACACACGTCACAAGAGTATACTGATTAGAGTATGAGACTGAGTAAGAATTAGTCTAGATATTTACACAAAGTCAGAACTTCTAACCAAAAATGTATTTTTTTTCAATTCTTTTTTTTTTCATTGCATTCTGAACTGGTTCCTTTTTGGTGATCTTAATCATCCCAAGTTCCAGCCTATCCCTTTCAAAGTTACCCCTATTCAGTACTTTGGTGAAGATGTTAACTATTTGTTTATTAGTAGCAAAGAATTCTATTGAGATTAATCCTTTCTCATAATTGTCTCTCGAGAAGTGATGTCTAACATCTATGTGCTTGGTCCTCTTATGATGAACATGGTTTTTTGTCATACTTATAGCACTAGTATTATCACAAAATATTGGAATGCATCCCACTTCAATTCCAAAATCTACCAATTGTTGTTTAATCTATACTAATTAAGCAGAGCCACATCACTCCCTACAACTATAAATAGAGATCTTCATAACGCTAGAAGACACCAGAATTAAGAACAAGAAGCAAGACGAGAGCTCGTGGGTCAAACACCGCTGATTTCTCTACAAGCTACAAGCTCAAGCACTTAAGCTACAAGTTCAAATTCAAGATCAAGAACGAAGCCAAATCAAATACCAAGGTGTTCAAGATCAAATTACTTGTTGGTGATCAAACACAAATTCAAGTTCAAGGAGGAGATTCAAGATCAAGCTTTACAAGCCCTTGAATCAAATCAAAATCAAGCTTTACAGGCCCTTGAATCAAGTTAAAATCAAGTTCATCAATATACTTTACATTCTTGAAGAATCAGAGTAATACCATAGAGATTGTAATACTTTAATTAATTGAATTCAAATACTACATTTCTTACGCAATTTTCCAGTCTTGATTATTTATTTTTCTCGACGCGAAAATTTGTTGCTACAGCAGTGTCGGATGACACCGCTTTCACCAAGGTAAATCTGCCCATGTACAACCCTACACGTAGTTGCCAAGGCTCAGTGTCCCTTTTTGATTTATAAATTTGTATACATATTTATTTATTAGTGTAAACGCGTAAAATGTCACCCTCCTTGGTCTTTAGGAAGGAAACAAAATTGTACAAAACAAGTCAACGTAATTAACGACTTGGAGTAAAGGCCGATAAGCTAATTTTTGGTTGGCAATTTCCAAAGTCCCCTTACATAGTTATGACAAAAAATCAATTTTTGTAATTTAACAATTACTCTCTGATACTGAAGTAAAAGAATTAATCACTCTTCTCTTTATTAGAAAAGGTCACTTGCCGGTCATGAGTCATGACCATGAACTGTGTGGTCATACGTCCTTTAGAAGATACAAAAACATAGTCATGTATGATAGGGTTTTGAAACTTCAACTTTGCCTCCTCTCTTCTATCAACATTGACTCACTCTTCCTTTTCTTTCCCGTATATTCAAGCCTAAAGGTGGGGTCACCAGAATCGGTAAGATTGGGCTGAAATCTTCTAATATATCGATCTTTAAAATAATTAATTTAAAATACTTGATACCCCAAACAGAAGAAATAATTTTGGGGAACTGCTTATACTAAAATGAGAATAAACTTTTGAAATTTTACTCATTTATATGTTCTAAACAATGTGAGTTACTTCACTCTGATTTGACTAGAAACTATGTCTCACCCACTCACTAAAAAGAAAAGGAAAAAGAATAAAAAATGAGAAGAAAATATGCAAGGATGAAACACAAGATATCCTCTGTTTTTAAACTCTTGGAAAGGAAAAAATTATTTGTTTGACCAATATATTTGAATAGGTAGATATACGGGATAATTTCACATAAGTACAAGTGAGCTTCCTATTTTTCAATTTTATAGCCCATATTTCAATTTACAATTAATTAGCCCAAAAATAATAGGATAAGATTCAATATCCAACTCAAATAGTTTCTCAAAATTACCATTTAATTTTTAAAAAGGATTGCTCAAGCTTTTAAGTTAATTTTCGAATTGGTAATTGTGACTCAAATATTAGTTCACCAAACCAAATATATTTGGGTGGTAAAAATTAGATTTTTAACAAGCTTAAATATTTGGATTTAAATTTCGAATTTGATTTTGTGAAAAATTTGGAGTGAGTGTTATTTAGACTTGTTAGAAATAGTATAAGGAGGTTGTATATAAAATTTGGAGTCATGTAATGGAGATTTGGATTAGTTTTGAACAGGAATTGCAACTGAAAATCGTGGAAGAAGTTCGTCTATAGACGTTTGTATAAAGGTGTATAAAAGTGTATAATAGTGTATAATAATGTATTTATACACTCATATACACTATTATACAAGATTATACATAATTTTACAAAAAACTGACTTCGTCTTCTTCTTTGCGTTTTTTCTGAAATTTAACTCAAATCTTGCTCAAATCTACTCCAAATCACTTCAAATTTAAACTTTGAACTCATTTTGAGGTTTTCAATCAATTGGAACAACACCCAATCCAAACAACTAAGAATTACAAGAAATTCTATTTTCTAAAGCAAAGCTTTGAATGCCCTTTAATGGTGGACTTCTACTCTTTAATTTTTTATATTACAATCAGGTGATATGGGGAGAGAACTAATAATTACAAGAAATTCTACTTTCTAAAGCAAAGCTTTGAATGCCCTTTAATGGTGGACTTCTACTCTTTAATTTTTTTATATTACAATCAGGTGATATGGGGAGAGAAGCAGTAATGACAGATAGCCCCTTGAAGCATATGTAAAAAAAGTGAGAAGAATAGAGTGAAAATAATAGTTGTGAGAACACAGATTAACTCTATAGTTTTTAAAAGCAATGGTTGTAAGAACACATATTTTGAATTTGCAAGAACTAGTGTTTTCAAAATATGTACAATATAGGCTAGGTGGGGTAAAACTTAAAAATATGGGCTATTTTTTGTTATGATGTGAAATCATGTGTATTTTCTTGTAATTCTTTCTAGATATACATATCATAATCACCTCATTACTTCAAGGCATATAACGTGGCTGTGGTCACGTTCTGATCGGAGAATTCTTTTTGTGAATACTATGATTTTTGGGATTGATCAAATATACATGAAGAATATTTTAACTGAGTAGTTAAGCCAATTAATACTAGGAACTAACTGCGTATTTTAATCGCTTATCGCACTTTAATTTACTATACTTTAATTGAATTTGAACTTTAATCGCTAGTGTATTTCACCAATTACATATTGTATGCCTTGTAGGAGTGATTCCGAGCTGTGTAGATGTTATAGAATGTATTCAAGCTAATTGGAACTTTGAAGTCTGAGTAAAAGCCCAAGAGATTAAGCCGGAATCGCGTTCGGTGGTCGAGAACCATGTCTAGACTTCAAAAACAAAGCAAAAAGGTAGACTTTGAGAATCCACCATAGCCGTGGCGGGTGGGGCAGCGCGTGGCGCACCGTGGTTGTCTATTTTCTGCTGTTATCAAATTTGCACGCTCTCTGACAAACCCCACAACCATCCCGCATGGCACGTCGTCCCATGTAGCGCCCCTGTGCATTTTGTTTCATATATGATCAATCCTATTTCGCGTAGGAAAACGTATTTTCGTCTGGGCCCGACCCTACTTGGTATAAATACATGTAAAATATTATTTTTGGGACTTGACATAATTAAGACGTAGGAAGAGAACAAGAGACATTGGAAGATGCTTCTAACTAGGTTTTCTTCTCTTCTCTTCCTTTAATGTTTTTGGTGTCACATGGACGTTGTAGTTTGAAGCTTGAAGTGTTCTTATTATTTTATCATATTGGTTTGTTTATTCAATCTTGCACTTAATTATTTGATTGCTTGAACACCAAATTGAATACTATTTACGAATCTAAGATTGAGCTCCGGAAAGGGAATTCTAAATTGTAGATAAGATTGAGTAGAGCGAGATCATGAACTCGAGCATCGAAAACGAGTTTGCGGTTAGGATAGGAATATACCTAATCGCCTTGCTTGGTTACTATAGATGAATTATTAATCAGTTCTTGTTAATTCTAATTTCATAGGACTATAGGCGTTAGGTTAGCTGGAATAGACGAGTAGTACTTTGGGAGAAGGCTATAAGTAATATTAACTCTGTCAATTAACAAACCAGATAAATTAATTAAACAATTTAAGTGGAAGACTCAACGGGCTTGTTAGCCAACTCATAGCTCTAGAATATCGTCTCTCATTGAAGTCGTCTCTAATTGCCAACTGGTTTTCCTTTTGTTTCATGGTTTGAATACTCTGGATTGGTTTTATTAAATATTTATACGTTAGAAAAGTGCTTGAATAGATTAATTATCTTAGCTTAATTTAGTGAATAGTTAATCACAAGTATCTGTGGGTATGATATATGGACTTACAATCCTATATTAATTGTCAACGGCGTATACTTGCGTGTGCATTTGGGAGCAACAAGTTTTTGGTGCCATTTTCAGAGACTTAAAAATTAACTATTGTACTAGATTAGATTTTTTCTTTTTATCGGTTTAATTTTTTTTAAAATTTAGTTTAGGATTGTTAGTATTATATTTTTTATGGCATCTTTGAACGAAAAGTGATGGGATAGTAAGTATTCTTATTTTTGTGATTCTTGTCCATATTATAAAGGACACCACTTGTGGTAATATTATAAATATATTTTTAGGACCGAGTTGTGCGCACCATCTCAATCATGTACTATTTGTGGTGGTAATTGGAATAATTTTCCTAAGTGTTGTTATCCTACTCCAATCCCCTCTTATGTTGATTATAATAATTCTTGTGAGTTTGAAAGGAATAACGAATTGGATAATGTGGAACATGATGTCCTCACTCTTAATATGCACATGAAATTATTAGAGGAATATGGAGGTTTCCGTGAGAAAATTACAAATGGGATGCCACACTTTATAGAAGGAAGAGCTGACTGGGACGAGAAAACGACCAATTTGGCAGTTCTATTCACAACTTGAAGGCTCAATTGAGTACAAAGGTTAATACATGTAACGCCCAACAATTTAGTGATGAGTTGTGTGAAGCTGAAAAAGATCTTCTATGCCAAATGAGGAGCTAAAGAGAGAATAATAAGCATTAGACCATATTCTTGTTGATGATGTCGAGGTTGATGGAGCATACACTATTGAGGAAGTCAAATATAATGCATTTTGGAGTTGGGGCGTGTTGGTCCTCATTCTAATTATTTTTCTACATTATATTTGGATGAAGATATGGAGATCGAGCCTTTGGAGAGATGTATAGATGAAAAACACGATCCTTGTATTCTAAAATTTGCAATACCAAAAGTCAAAATGACATCCCTCACTTAAATTCCAAGAAGCACAAGATGTGATATCTATTGCTTAGTTCCTTTATTTTTACACCACCGCCCCGGGAATATGACAAAAAGTTGATGCAAAGTCGGGGCCGAAATTTATATCCTCAAAGTGAAAGAAAAAGTGGTGAAAGTGATGGCATTGTACTGCGATGTTAAATCAATCACTTATTTGGAAGCAATCCAGCTTTATTTTTATTTTTATTATATTATTTTTGTAGTGTATGTCTTTTGTAGGTTTATAAGAATAGGAACCAAAAGCATTGAAAGTGTAACAACCCGACCAGTCATTTTATGAATTTCAGCCTCATTTTCCCCCATTTATTCTTCTTTATGTCTTGTTTATCTATATTATATGATATCGGGTTAGTCGGTCCGAATTCGGAATGATTTTTGGAAAGGTTTGAGACACTTAGTCTCTTAAGTTTGTCCTTTAGTTGGAAAAGTCAATCAGAAGTTGACTAACGAGTAAATGATATCGGAATATGATTTTAACTATATGGATAGATTCGTAAGGTAATTTGGGTCTTATAAGCGTATTCAGAATGTGATTTGGAGGTCCATGGTAGATTTATGCTTGAATTAACGAAATTGAAATTTTGGCACTTTCCAGTTGACATGTGAGATTTTGATATAGGGATCGGAATGAAATTTCGGAAGTTGGAATAGGATCGTTGTGTCATTTGCGACGTGTGTGCAAAATTTTAGGTCATTCGGACGAGATTTGATAGACTTTTTTATCAAAAGCGAAATTCGGAAGTTTTTAGAATTCTTAGGCTTGAATCCGTGCTTAATTTGATATTTCGATGTTGTTTTAGGTTTTTTGGAGTTTGGTCTAGGTTTAGAAGGTGGTATATAACTTGATCTAGCTTTTGGTTGAGGTCTCTGGGCCTCGGGGTGATTTCGAATGGTTGTTAGGAGGTTTTGAGTTGGAATTGGCAAGTGTTAGGTTCCTGTCATAACCGCACCTGCGGCTTGGGGACCGCAGGTGCGGGCCTGTAAAAGCAAAATGAAGTCGCATATGCAACTAAGAGAAGGGATGGCTGGAGCCATAGATGCAGGATTTTGGGCGCACCTGTGATTGTGCAGGTGCGGTATTCTTAGCGCAGGTGTGGTGACTAGGCAGATAAGTGAAATCTGCAGATGCACACCTGGGACCGCAGGTGCGGGTCCGCAAGTGTGATGATAGGACCGCAAATGCTATTTTGCTGGGTCAAAACTTATATATTCAACCTGTAATGACGCAACCGGTCATTTATAAAGTTTACTCCATGATCCCCTATTAATTACTTTCTCGTGTTTGTTCTACTAATCTGATTTGTCAGGATGTTTGGTTTTGAGTTTCGAAGTATTTTGGAACACTTGGTTCTTAAAAGAGAGCTTAAACTTTAGAACTTGGACCATAGTCAGATCAGTATAAAGACGAACTCAAAATGGGATTTCATCGGTTATGTTAGCTTCATTGGGTGATTTTGATCTTTAGGGCGTGTTCGGATTGTGTTTTAGAGGTTCGTAGCTTATTTAGGCTTGAAATGTCAAAAGTTAAATTTTTAAGTTTCCGGTTCGATAGTGAGATTTTGATGTTGGGGTCGGAATGGAATTTCGGAAGTTGGAGTAGCTCCGTAGTGTTGAATGTGACATGTTTGCAAAATTTTAGGTCATTCGGACGAGGTTTGATAGACTTTTTTATTGTAAACGTAATTTGAGAGTTTTTGGAGTTCTTAGGCTTGAATCCAATGTTGAATTGGTATTTTGATGTTGTTTTTAGCGTTCCGGAGATTGGAAAAACTTTAAATGATGTTTTAGGATTGGTTGGCACGTTTGGTTGAGGCCCGAGGATCTCGGGTTGTGTTTCAGATGCTCAACAAATCATATTGAGACATGTATAAGGATTAGCTTTTTGTTGGTTTTTGTTGTAGACTTTTCTTCATCGGGATTACATAAGGTGGTTCGAGATCGTGAAGGCTTAGATGAGGAAAGGGAAGATTTTATTCTACACAATCACAGGAAGGGGAGTGTGAACACATAGCAATAGCAGGAGTTGAATCATGAATGTGTGGGCTATGCCGCATTCGTGAAGAGGAAGAAGTGAGGTAGTTAAGGATATGGAAGTTTCTCTTTGTGATTGCGTGAGGTCAATCGTGATCACGTAGAGTTAATTTGGGGGTCAATGATAGTGCACTTCGCGATCGTGTGAGAATTTTCGGGATCGCGATTAAGGATTTGCCCGGGCAGAATATAAAATTTTGTAGTCGAGGATTTAGTCATTTTTATCAAAACTAGAGCTTGGAAGCTCGGATTTGAGCGAAAGTTTGAGGAATTTTTAGAGATATCGATTAGGTAATAATTAGTAACTCCTTTTTCCTTATAACCCATTACTCTAAACATGAATTCATCATCTAATTTCAGATTTGGGGTGAGAAATTGGGCAAAAGTTTGGAAAAGTTCGTAGACCTAATTATTGAGTTTTTATTGGGAATTTGACATAGGATTTGGATAATTTTGATATTCGTGAACTCTTGAGAGTATGAGGCTTCTGAAAATATAAATTTTATCTGATTCCGAGATGTGGGCCCAGAGAGCATTTTGGCTATTTAATCTAATTTCGTGTATTAGCTTAGAATATTTTTGTAAAATCAGTTACTTGAAGTGTTATTTACGTTATGCAGTTGAATGGAAAATACTTGGGCCATTTGGAGTCAAGTACTCGTGGCAAGAGCGTGGTTTCGGGTTAATTTGAGTCGGTTCGAATTAAGTGGCTTGCCTAACATTGTGAGGGAAAATATCCCTTAGGATTTGGTATTATTGATAGTTGAAATGTCTTGTACGTGAGGTGATGAGTGTGTATTTTTGCTAATTATTGAAAATCTATTTTCATAAAGTAGATATCCTTGTGATTTCTTTTCCTGTTTATACTACTTGTAATTTAAGCCCGTTGTTAGCTTAGGGAAGCATGCCCAATTGACTTAATTGCTTAATTGCTCAACTGTTTTATTTGGACAATGTGCAGCATGCTAGGTGGTAACGTCCAAATCGACTGCTAAAAAGCAATAGATACGGTCGCAACAATATAATTTACCCAACTAAGAGTCGGGGTCGAATCCCACAGAGAACAATATGTAGGCGATTAGGTATATAAGAAAATTATTGCTAATTATGCAACGCCAAACACTAAGAATGATGATTGAAAAAGTATTTAAACTTAAATGAGAAAATATAAACTAAACTAGAAAACAAGTAAAATGATCAATGGCTACACGTATGATTGCTTCGGGAATTACACTGAAGTAGTTATGAAATTGCTAGTAATCATGCTTCTTTTCATACTCATAATTGATTTATTGAACTATTCGGATTGTTGATTATAAGGTTAATAATATTCATAAGAATCTTTCGAGTTCTTATGAATCTATCCAAGTTAAATCAATACCTATATGTCTATGGTATTAATATTAACAAGAATGCATTTACCATTCTTATGATTCAACCAAACAAGGCAACTAAGTATATGTCTATCTTAATTGCAAATTCTCCACCCGATGCCCGGGATTCAAATCTTGTTCTATTTGATTTTATCTGCAACCAAGAATTTCCTCTGTCAAGTTTAATTCAAGGTTCGTAGATAATATTTTATTGTTGGCCTAGCAATAAAATAATTAAGATCACAATCATAAACAACCCACAACAATAATTTCAATATATTCAATCTAAGATTCAATTAACAAGATCATCTAACAAATACATAAGCACAACAAGTTATTTGATCCACACTTTAAACATGAATACTTTCATAAACAAGATTCAAGTGTTGGAAATAAATACTACACACTTAAATATTCAATACAAAACAAGAAAATGAAGAAATAAACATAAATGGATAAGGAATTCTTAACCAAAAGCTTCAATCTTCAAGACCCAAGTGTGTGTGTAAAACCCTAGCTTCCAAAAATGTTCTCTCTACTGAAAATAAGCCAAAGATGATAAAAAATGAAGATGATCGGGTATTAAATGATTTGGGGATCAATAGGTGCGAAATTCCATAATAGCCCATGACTGAAGCCCGTACTTCGCAATTGCGAACAAAGTTCGCAATTACCAAATATGCCCAGATAAGCCTATGTTCGCAATTCCCAACAAAACTTTGCATTTGCGAAGTTGCCCTTAATTACACAGTGTTCGCAATTGCGAACATTTCTCGCATTTGCGAAGCTTCCCCTTTTACTGCACAATTCGCATTTGCGGACTATCCTTCGCAATTGCGAAGAATTCCAATCCCTGCTAAGTTCGTAATTGCGAACAATTCTTCGCAATTGCGAAGGTATCCTCTTTAAGCCTGTCTTCGCATTTACCATGAATATTTCGCATTTGCGAAGCATGAATACACTGCCCAGATTTTCTTCTCTTTTTGGCTTCTTTTACCTTGTTTCACTTGGTTTCTTCACCATTACTTCTAAATCACATTCAATCCTGTAGAATAGAAGTAAATAACATTAAATACATGATTTTATCACTTCAAACATAGCAAATGTCGACATTTAAAGGCAAGGTAAGTTGGTATTTTACCAACTTATCACTAGGTTAGAAATACCTGTTTTACCTTGGTATGAACTTTGAATTGAATTCAGCACTCTTCTTGTCGCTGCTGTGTATTTACTTTGAGACTACAGAATGTTATCCCGGGAGATTTCCATGTTTGTGTACTTTGGGACTACGGATTTGTATTCTGGGAGATCCCCCAGTACTGCGTATTTACATTTGGGACTACGGATCGAGATTCCGGTAGATCCCCGCGCACTATGAGTTGGACTACGAGACAGTATCCCATGAGATCCATTGGATATGTATATTTTGACTACGGGACAATATCCCCGGAGATCCATTAGATATGTATATTTGGACAACGGGACGATATCCTAGGAGATCCACTGGATATTTATATTTGGGACTACAGGACGGTATCCTAGGAGATCCCCTGTTATTATATTTGTGTTAAATTGTATTCCTTTCCGTGATTTCTTTGTCTCTATTATAGTTGTTATTGCTCTTTCTATCCTGTGTTACTTCTTACTGTTGCACTTGATTATATTGTCTTCTCTTATACTGTTTAACCTTGTATTTCATCTAACCTTAGTAGGGCCCTGACTTTCCTTGTCACTATCCGACCAGGTTAGGCTTGGTACTTACTAAGTATCGTTGTGGTGTACTGATGCCCTATTTGCGTATGTTTTTCATGCGTTGATCCATGTACTTCCACTCAGTCTTACCACACTTGAGTGAGACGCTTTTGTCGGGACTCCAAAGTATATCTGCCACGTCCGCAGACCGAAGAGTACCTTTCTATTCTCAATACTAGTATAGCCCTTCTGTATTTTTCCTTGTTGATAGATATATTTGGAGTTAGAGCTTTGTTTTATGTAATATCTTAGCTTGTGATTCATGGGCTTCTTGATTTTGGGTGTTAGGTTGAGAATCTTTTGCTGTTATATGTCAGGCGGAATCTTAGACACTATTTATTTGTTATTTTGATTTTTAATTATATTTCTTTTCACAAACTATTTTTTTACATATTTGTTAGGCTTGCCTAGTCATATAGACTAGGTGCCTTTATGATGGTTCACGGAGGGTGAAATGGAGTCGTGACAAGTTGGTATCAGAGCTCTAGGTTCATAAGAGTCATGAATCATAAGCCGGTTTATCAGAGTCTCGTTGATTGTTACGGAGATATCTTACTTATCTACGAGAGTCTATGTAACTATTAGGAAATTTCCACTTCATTTGACTTTGTTGTCGTGCGAGATTTTGATATCACAATTCTAAACTTTTGTCTTCTTTCTCTCACAGATGGTGAGGACACGTGCTACCCGAGATGATCAGGCACTCACGCCCCCTATTGTAGTCGCTAGAGGTCGGGGCCGGAGTAAAGGTAGAGGACGCACACGTGATGCAGCACAAGCACCTGCGCGAGCTACCACCGAGGAGCCACTAGTAGTCCTAGTTAGAGCTCGGGCACCTGATACGCCTTGCTACTACTACTCCTGCACTTTGGGAGACTTTAGCACAGTTCATGAACATGTACACCACTCTAGCACTTTGGTTGCATCCCCTTACTGTAGCTACATCTCAGGATGGGGGAGGAGCACAGACTCCCACCGCCCACACTCCTGAGCAGCGAGTGCATATGGATCAGGTCCCAAAGATTATTCTTGTACAACCTGGAGTCCCAGATCAGCCCGAGGATAGGACAACGACTTCGGAGGATGAGCAGCAGAGGCTTGAAGGGTTTAAGAAGTACAAGACTCTTGTATTCAGTGTTCTAGCATCAGATGTTGCTCTAGGATTTCTAGATGACTGCTATCGTATTCTTCGTACCATGGGTATACCAGGATCAAGCGAGGTTTCCTTCACTACTTTCCAGCTTCGAGGAGCCGCCTATGAGTGGTGGCATACTTATAATTTAGACAGTCTGGATGAGGCAGATTCCTTGGCTTGGATTCAGTTTTAAGATATGTTCCTGAGAGAGTATGTTCCTCAGAGCCCCATGGACACGCATTTGTGTGCGTGCATAAGCGCTCAGTATTAGTTGTGCATTTACGGCTTGTGATTCCCTGATCGTAGGGCGAGATGTGAATTTTGTGTGTTGATGTAGGGATAGTTTAGAGGACTTGAGTTTGGGATTTGCTTGTAACTTGAACACTGAGGTGTTTATTTTGTGAGCACGTGCTTTTGGATTTATATGTTTGGTAGTGTCCCTATTAGTGGAAGTGATGACGTGATAGCTATATGATCAGTCTGATGTAACTGCGAGTATGTGTTCATATGATTTGAATGTGACTAGAAGGGTCTATTTGAGGGTAGAAAGAACTATTAGGTGCTTGATTTCCATCTTTATTTGATGTATAACCCCAATTTATGTGTGTGTGAAAGATCTTTTCATGTGGTCTAGTTGGGGAATGGAGTACATTTCATGTTACGATATGAGTTCAGACTCAGGAAAATTAAGTGATTGCGTGATGTTTATGACGGTGGAAGGGTATCAAGAGATATAAGTTTGAGGCAAAGCAGGTGGATTTTCTCATGCGAAGTGTTCTGAAGTTTGTGTGATCCTTATATTGTTTGTTGGAAGTCCTCTTTTACTAGGGAAATAGATGTGCTACAAGATGGGTTTGGATTCACGTATGAGTGTTTTCTTGACTGTTACGTGGGTGAATGCTGGATTTGTAGATGATTTGTGTTGTACGATCTTATGAAGGATTTAGTTCAATCTCACTGGGGTATGACAGTAATAAAGTATGGGCATGTGAGTTTTGTGTGTTTGGTCTATGGCTTTGAGCCAAATGGGGGATTTCGCTATTGATTAGTTGATTGCACGGTTACAGGCTGTATTGGTTTCAGTTTAAGGTATATTAGTGAATCAGATATGGCTTGTAGGGTTTGATATCGAGGATGGCTTGAGTAAAGATTTGGATAAGGGTTGTGTTATGCTATGTGTTCATATGAGAAATGCTGGATAAATTAGTTGTTATTGTAAGGGATGTAACGGGTATGGAGTATGATATCACTCGGTTGCCTGGAAGGATGGGTTGCTTCTTTAGGTGTTGCTGATGGGGCACAAGTAGTTCGGTTTGTTTGATCAGGGTAATTGAAACTCGAGTAGAGTGGATGACTCCCAATAATAGTTTTAATAGATTCAAGACTTATATTTAATAATTGGAGTTCTTCAGGGGGTGAATTTGACCAAAAATTGAGGTTTATATTGGAGAATATTAAGAATTGTGCCATTTCTATATCATTATGCATTCTACCACCAGTATCAAGAAGGTGAAGGTAATGGATTTAGATTCGCAAGAAGTTTCTTCAAAGTAAGTATTTTGAATATATTGCTATTAGGATATTTAAGAGAGTATTTAGCGGCTTTAGGATTCTTAGACGATGCGGTTTCATGCTTGAGTCTCGTGTGGCGAGTCTGGGTTGAGGATTGCAGTATAATGGCAAGGGGAAATGTCAATTTGAAATAAATTTAGAAGTAACTTGGATAAAATGACAACTTTGTAGTAGGTCAGATCGCCATGGTGAGGGATATGATTAGTTCTTTGTGTGTTTATGAGTTGATGAATTTATACAAGTGTATGGCAATGCTCTTGGGTTTTGGTGACCTGCGTAGCTTGGTTGAGTTTGGAGGATTCAGTTCTGACGGTTTGGTTGTGCAATGGGATTCAGGAAATTCTTGATGGGTTCTACCATTGTTAGAGATGTATAACTTCTACTAGCTGGAGGAGCATGTGATGTATAGCATTTTTTTCTAGATTGGATCAAATGGAAATTTCTTGGCTAGCGGAGTATGTAGTTACTTGTGACTCAGAATGTATTATGAAGTTATCATATTTGTCATAGGATGGCATTTTATATGCGGTATGTTGTGTAGGGTTGAGATGGGCATGTGAAAGGTCACGATTCGGTTCTGAAAGGAAGGTCATAAATTCTTAGGCAGTACAGGCAGTTTCAGATGATTAGGCAAATGATATTACGAATTGTGCGGCTTGATAAGGGTAAACATTTTAGAAAGGTTAATATTTTGAGTTAAGGGTACTTCATTAGTATTGCGGCACTCTCTTGTTGGATCGACTGCTGATATTCAAGTTTGATTGGTAGCATAGAAGAAGTTTAGGAGTATCTCTCGTGGAATGATTGAGTATTAGAGGTGTATTATATATTCGAGCGGTGGAGTTAGGATCAAATATAGTGATTTGTACATTTTATAGATTTGGGGACTGGGAGTTCTCAAAAATAGGTTATGTTGTAGTTGTGGACCATGTGTATCGGTCTTGTATGGCGACTATCGGGGGTTTGGAGACCCGGGTGGATCCTTTGTTGCTTAGTATGTTCGACTTTTATGTGATATTGGGTATGGACTGGTTGCCTCTGTGTCATGTTATTCTGGATTGTTGCGCTAAGTAGGCAATGTTGGGTATGCCGGGGATGTCACTAATCGAGTGGTAAGGTTCGAGAGATTATATTCCTAGTAGGGTGATTTCATTTTTTTCTAAAGACCCACTGGATGGTTGGGAAGGGTTTTCTTTCTTGTTTGGTCTTCGTGAATAATATCAATGAAGAGAATCCTACCGTTGATTCAGCTCCGATGGTGAGGGATTTTTCGAATATGTTTCCTGTGGCTAGGTATGTCATCGGATAGTATTGTTGATTACAGTATTAATTTGGTGGCCAAATGTCGTATCGTATGGCATCGACGGAGTTAAATAAGTTTAAAGAGCAACTTTAGGAACTCCTTGATAAAGGGTTTATTGGTAGGTCAATATGGATGTGCATTCTGCATCGAGTCAGCCTTGTTGACTCTGAGTTGCTACCATTGAGGGATGTGTTGATTTGATTATTATTGAGCATATTAGTGTTCTGTGGAGATCTACGAGTTACCTTCTGTATTGCGAGGTGTTATGATTTATTGTTTATAGACACATATAGTGCGGTGCTACTGGTGGAGGGCATATCGATTGTGTCCTTTGGGTTTATGTGGTGTTATGACATTTGCTTCTTCGCGGGTATGATGATTTGCTTTTGGTTCTAGACAGAAAAGCGAATTGTAGTGAGGTTATGTGGAGGTATGATCCTTCGGGTTAGATTCATGTGTTCTAGTTCTACGATGTGTGATGGGTTCTCGGCATTATGTTATGGTGATACTGGTGAGCTTGCGGTACAGCTCTCTCATTTGAGTCATCTTTATATGATTTGAGTACATTCAGACTATTGCTTGTTGGTGCGCGAGTCGCACGATTTGTGGGTTTAGATTGTATCTATGTGTCATGTCACTAGAGTAGTCGTGTTGGATGAGATGAGGTCATTAGGATCTAGAATGAATATTATCAGATTCGATTTTAGCATGTTGGAAGGATAATACAGGAATTCTACTTAGATATTTACTATAGTCCTTGCCGAAGGAGAAGGAGCTCCACGACTAGTTGATCTGAGGAATGGTTATGATTTTCTGTGTGTTTTCTTTCATCGTTGGCCGTATGAAAGAGTTGGAATGAGGTCTTATTTGATAAGAGGTTTATTATCGATATTCAGTTATTTTGAGTAGTTACTGTGATTTGAATCTTCTATACGAGTGTTTGAATTTTATGGTATATCATATGGTTTGCATCTTGATGTGTAGTTATGGCTTGCTACAGCGTGTTTAGATTTATTCGGTGTGCGAATCTGAGATTCTGATCTTATAGACAATTTCGAAAGTGAAAATTTGGTTCTAAGGTTTATGGGCTAGGTTGTATTGTGAAATTTCAGTTACATTGTGCTATCGGGCCTATATAAGATAGGGTGACGTGGAATCAGCCCCTGGTATATGTATGGTAAGGTTATACAACAATTTGATGATTTTTGGAACAACTCTGGGGACGTTCGAGGACGATTTAAGTAGGGGAGAAAGTAACGACCCGACCGGTTGTTTTATGAATTTCAGCCATGTTTCCCCATTTTTGCTTCTTTATGTCTTGTTCATCTATGTTATATGGTATCAGATTAGTTGGTCCGAATTTGGAATGATTTTTTAAAAGGTCTGGGACACTTAGTCTCTTAAGTTGTCCATTTAGTTGGAAAAGTCAATCGAAAGTTGAATTGTGAGTAAACAATCTCGGAATGTGGTTTTTATGATCGGATAGATTCGTGAGGTGATTTGAGACTTAGGGTCATGTCTGGAATGTGATTTAGAGGTCCGTGGTAGATTTAGGCTTGAATTGGAGAAATTGGAATTTTGGCGCTTTCAGGTTGATAGGTGAGATTTTGACATAGGGGTCGGAATGGAATTTCAAAAGTTGGAGTAAGTCTATTGTGTCATTTGTGGAATGTGTGCAAAATTTCAGGTCATTCGGATGAGATTTGATAGACTTTTTGATCAAAAGCGGAATTCAAAAGTTTATAGAGTTCTTAGGCTTGAATTCATTGTTAATTTGATGTTTCAATGTTGTTTTAGGTGTTTTGAAGTATGGTACAGGTTTAGAAGGTGGTATATAACTTGCTTGAGCTTTTGGTTGAAGTCTCGGGGGCCTCAGAGTAATTTCGAATGGTTGACGGGAGGTTTTGAGTTGGAATTGACAGCTGAAGTGCTAGGTTCCTGTCATAACCGCACATGCGGCTTGGGCCCGTAGAAGCAGAAATGAAGTCACAGATGCGGCCAAGAGAAGGGATGGCTGGATCCACCGATGCATGATCTTGGGCGCACCTGCGATTGCACATGTGCAGTGGTCGGGCGGATAAGTGAAATCCACATATAAGCACTTGGGACCACATGTGTGGGTCCGCATGTACGATGATTGGACTGCAGATGCGGTATTGCTGGGTCAAAACTTATATATTCCAACCTTCACGAATTTGGGTTATTTTTCATCATATTCAAAAGGGAAAAAGCTTTGGAGAGCAAATTCAAGGGAGAATTTAAGAGGATTTCGTGGAGGTAAGATTTTTGGACCCTAAACTTATTTATATGATGGTTTTTGATGGATTAATCATGAAATATATGGAAAGTAGTAGCAAAAATTGGGGGTTTAGGGCTTGGAAATTGGAGACCTTAACATAGGTATTTTAGGGGTCATTTATGGTCGGATTTTGGAATTCTTGGTATGTATGAACTCGTGAGAGTGTAAGGATTCTAGTTTTGTGAATTTAATCGGAATCCGAGATATGGTCTCAGGGGATCGGGTTTGACCAATTTCGAAATTTGTGATGTAATTTGATTATTTGATGTTATGGTTCTGATTTTGGTTAGATTCGGGGCATTTGGAGGCTGAATCGAGAGGAAAAGGCGTTGCGGGCTAGAATTTCGCTTGGCATGGGTTAGTAACGCTTCAAAACTTGGTTCTGAGGGTTCGAAACCCCAAACTATCTGTTCTATGATTACTATTGAGGTGACGCAAATGCATAGTGACGGACTTGTGTGCGTGCATCATGAGAATTTGCAGTCTGCATCATTCCATGGCACCGTTTAGTAACTTTTTCTTGGTGATATCTATGTTGTAATAATGTTATTATGTTAACGAGCTGCAAATCATGTTAATTATCATGTTAAGGCTTCAGGCCAATAATATTGAGACTCGAGAGGTCGTTTCATGTTGTCATATCATTAGCTTCATTGATATTCTATACTCAGTCATGTTCATGCATATTATATCATGCCTTAGTCTCGATTATTATTATTTGACACATCATATCATTGTTCAGGCTAGTATCATGAAATTTTGAGCCCGTGTATGTGAGACTGGAGAGTGATAACTGAGTGAGGCCGAGAGCCTTATATTGAGTGGCACTATGGTATCGGGTTGTACGCATGCCACAGAGAGATATTAAACAAGCCTTAGTTGGCTTTATTATATTGCTTCGGCTAATGAGAGAAGCACATCCGAGTGTTTACACCCCCAGTGAGCGCTATGATATTATTGGGGGATGGATCTTTCTTGGACATGGATCTTGTGCGAGGTATTTATATTAGGAGATAGATCTTCTCCATAGGTTAGAATGGCCTTCCTTGGTATTGGATGACCATTGTTAGTGATGTGTATATATTCCGGGATGGATCTTCCCTGGGCCTTGTGAGCCATATACAGTACTGAGTGATTGTGAGTTTGTTACTGCTATTATCTGGAGATGGTTCTTCTCTGTAGGCTGGAATAACATTCCTCAGTACTGAGTGATTGCTGTTAGAGATGTATATATTCTGGGATGGGTCTTCCCTGGGCCATATGATCTATATACAGTACTGAGTGGACGAGCATTTGAGGTTGCGGGCATATAAGGCACTCAACGTGGTGCATTGCATACAGAATGTGCGTTGACATGTAGATGCAGCAGAGTTACACTCTTTTACCTTGTTCATACTTGCTCTGTTTTATTGTTCGAGCTATTTATTTAACTGAAAGCATGCCTACTTTTCTGTACATTATTTCTGTTATCCTCCAGGAGGTTGAGTTCGTCATTACCTATCAGTCCAAAGGTTGGACTTATTACTTACTGAGTTGGTGTACTCACACTACCCCTTGCACCTCGTACGCAGATTCAGGCACTTTGGATCCAGTGGTGGATGTTTGATCGAGGCTTCTAACTTAGAAGATTATTGAGGTACATGCAAAGCGTTCACATGCCTTAGCTCTCCACTTTACTTTCCAGTTGTATCTTAGTTTTTCCCTGAGATATTACATTAGACTATGTATTTTTCTTAGACGCTCATGCACTTAGTGACACCTCGATTTTGGACTGGATTGTATTTATTCTTGGAATTTCTTATGTTTCAAATGATTCTTTAACTATTAAAAGCTTCAGTAGGTGTTTTTGAACTTATTATTATAGGTTTGATTATTGAGTAAGGATGACCTAGTTTCACGATAGGCGCCATCACGACGGGTCGGATTTTAAGTCGTGATTAGAAGAGTGTAAAAGCGAGCTAGATGGTAACTACGTGTGGGGTGTCCAAATAGTTGATCATAACTGGGAGAAGTCTGAGTATCACGTGAGCTACTAATTCTTCAGCCTTTGGCCTACCAAGGAGTCTTTTTTTTACCCTTTTATTATTTATAGTGTGCATTGAGAACATGGCACAATTTTAAGTTTGGGGTGAGGAGATTGTCTGGTGATTTTTTGTGCTATCTTAGCTTAGTTATAGTACTCGTTCTTAGTGTAGTAGCCTTTGTAAAAAATGAAAAAAATAAAAAATTGGAACTTTTCCTGATAATGGATCTCCTATACGGTTTTCTTGAGAGATTTAAGTCTAAAAAGGGTACAAAAAGATTTTTTTTATAGGTAGTGTAGTAATTACCTCTTGGTTTTTCTTTGTGCTGCAGTTCTTTTCCAAGGTTTTGTTTGAACCAGGTGTAGTTAGTTTTATTTTTTAGGAGTATATTGTTCTATGAATTGAGTTGAAAAAATATCTCTTGACTTTGTTATGCCTTGAGAATAGCGATCTTAGGCTCAGTTATTGACTCTTGTATAAGTAACTTAGATTGTATAGTCCTAATTTTGCTTAACTGCTTTGACTAGAGTGTCTTGATGAGTCGAATCCTGGGTAAGTTATATGCCATGTGGGTGTGAGGTTTGTGTGTTATTCTGTGCATTCCATTTGATGTATATAGTTTGCCCTGTGTGTTTTGTAAACGCGTGATTTTTGACCCTCCCCGAGATTTTTTATATTTTTAGCGTAAAATATTTAGTTTAGTTTTAATATAGCTATTTTTAGCTAAATTTAACTCTTTTACTTTATTTTTACCTCAAAATGAAAAATAACAAAAATATGGTTTTATTAATGTTTCGTAGTCATTTTTAAACTTGAAAAATACAAAAATAGTACTTTATATTTTTATCTTTATTAAAAAAAAAAAAACGAAAATTCCAAAAAAAAATAGTTTTTGGTTTATAGTCATTTTAAACTTGAAAAAATACAAAAATAGCACTTTATATTTTTATCTTTATTAAAAAAAACGAAAATTACAAAAATAGTTTCATTAACATTTTGTAGTTATTTTAATCTTGGAAAAAATAAAAAATAAAAAAAAAATGGTTTTGTTTTAATTATGAGTTTTCTAGTTATTTTTGCTTATATAGGATGAATCAAATAAATCGTGTTCTCATTCTCGGTTCCGGGCAAAGAATAATATTCGGGTTCAAACTACCCGGTTTTATAATTTTCGGACCTAGCCCGTAATAGTCCGAGTCCGCACATGGGGAACACGGACAAAATACAACCATAACCCATGTAAGCCCCATTTTGGTCTTGACATTTCACATGCACACACAAGACATTTCACATGCACACACAATACATTTCACATGCACACACAAGACATTTCACATGCACACACAATACATTTCACATGCACACACAATACATAATCACATGAACACACCTAAGAAGCTACACTTTACACCTAAAGGATAACACTACATGTGAGGGGGTTGTGATTTTTCTTCTTCTTAAAGCAAAAAGAAGAGACGGGAGAAGGATTGAAAAAAGGAAGAGAAAAAAAGAGACGAAAAAAAAGAAGAGAGGAATTGAAAACAAACAAAGGAAAACAAACAAAAAAAAGAACAAAGAAAGAAACGAAAAGAACAAAGAAAGAAACGAGAGAACAAAGAAAGAAACGAGAAACAGAAAGAGAGTAAAACAACGAAAAAGAAACGAAAGAGAAAGAAATACAAAGGAAGAAGAAAAAATAAAAGAAGAAGAAAAAAAAACGGCAGAAACAGAAAGAAAAACAAAGAAAGAAGAGAAAATAAAGAGAAGAAGAAACACGGCAGTAAGAAGAAAAGAGAGACCACTGTTCGGTCATCTCTTCATTTTGATTCGAGTTACAACTTCAGTCGAGGTCATCGTTTGATTCGAGTTCTGTCCGGAGAGGTCGAGGTTCGAGATCGTCATAAAAGGTTCGTTTTCTCGTTGTGTACGTTGAAAAAATATGCAGAAATAAAGGTGCATGTTCTTTTCCGATATTGTTCTTCTCGCTAATATTTTGGAGTGTTTCGTATTTGATTTAGTTTCGTATGGTTCAGACTATTTTTGTAAATATATGATTTTGTTGAACATGCAATGTCGAAGTTAGCTAATGAAAATGACTAATCTTTCATATGCTCGCCAACTAGTTATGCTTCCGTTGTTTATGTAATTGTTCACCATAGTCTTGAATTTGCTCACTTAGTTAGCTACTCGTATGTTTACTCGAATTGGTTATAGTTGAGCACGATGTTGTCACATTATATAAATTGGTTCGTTATTCTTTAAACGACGTAATTAGATTAAAGGAATCGGGGGTGCATTTCATGTGACCCGACTCCATATTTGAACAGGGTTAAATAAAGAGTGTCGTGAACCACAAGTGCATTTCATGTAGTGTGGCTTGCAACATGTTTTAAATAATCTTGAATTAACTCTTAAATAAATATAGCGGAATGTAGTTTGCTTTTAAATTAGAATTAGAGGTGTGCCTCGCCTAACAAAATCATACAAATCGCGGGGCCCTCATAAATGTATATGTAAAATATTTAGATCTCGAAATGTGCCGTTTCTTAGCGAATTTCCTAGCTTTCTCAAAAAATGTAAATAAGTAATCGCTCTAGGCGCGTATTTTAATAATTTTACCTTCTTAAATACGGGTGTGCATTTCATGCGGCCCAAATCCAAATCCCAAAATGTTGAATAAGAGTGTGTCGAGGATCCGGGTGCATTTCATGTGACGTGATTCGAAACATATTTTTAGGCAACATTCTCTTTCGTAAATAATAATAATAATAAAAGCGGTAAAGGGATATTAATTTGCATTAAGTATATAACTGTAAAAATCAGATAAATAAGCCGAATATGACAGTTAAGCGACCGTGCTAGAACCACGGAATTCGGGAATGCCTAACACCTTCTTCCGGGTTAACAGAATTCCTTATCCGGATTTCTGGTTCGCGGACCGTTAAATAGAGTCAAACCTTTCCTCAATTCGGGTTTCAAACCGGTGACTTGGGACACCATAAATCTCCCAAGTGGCGACTCCGAATCTCTCAATAAATGAATCCCGTTTTGGTTGTCCTTTAATTGGAAAAACTCTCTTTTATACCTCGCGCTCTCGCGGGCGCGTAAAAAGGAGGTGTGACATGTTTGCAAAGTGAATTAGTAGTAGGCATTTTTTGTTGAACTAGTTAATATGTTACCGGCCTAATTGTTATGTATCGTAGTTAACCCTTTGAGCCTGTAATCATGTTTCTTTGGCAATCATATTACAAGCGTTACTCATTTGTTTGAATTAAGCATCTATTTGAACCTTTCACCTCTCATGAACACTTGAATTATTATGAACTTTGTATAAGTTAAAATATGGGGTAATTGATTTGGCTTTTGAGTGGAACTAATGAAATAATGAGAAAGGTGCATTGTTTTGAAAAGTAAGAGCCACTTGAATTGAAAAAGAAAAAAAAACGGTTGTATTTTGGTACAAATATTCTTTGATAGTGGTAACTCTTGATGTATTGTGCTTAAAGAAGTATGGAGTTAATTTATATTAGTGTGAAGGTGGAGTTATGGTTTGACATAAGTGTGAGATTTTAAATATTAAAGTGCATGTATTAAAATGCTTAGGGAATTGTAATCCCTCTTATATCTAAATGTATCGTACCCGTCCCGTAGCCTATATTATAACCAAGTAAAGTCCTACTTGATCCCAGATTGAATGACCTCGATTAGCAGAGTAGTACAATACAGGCAAGCCTATGGTGCATCTTGTGTGGCATATGAATTTTATTTTTAAGAGTGGGCGAATAGATCTTTTTATATTGAGTTCCTAATTATTCTTAAATTTTATTGTGTGTGAAACTACTCTCTCTTGTTGTATGAGAGAACTTGATTCATGAAGGAAAGGTAGTGTCATTGACCTCTATGTTAGAGTAAGTGGGTGAGTTGTAAATAGTGCGTGATACCTGTAAGTCAAATCTTGGGGTGAAGATGTTACACTCGTATACTTAGTCAATCTTAAATATTCTTGGTGTGAGTTAGGAGAATTGCTTAAAAAAGTCGTGTTTGTATAAAGTGTAGTTTTATTGTACGAGGACGAGCAATGGTTTAAGTATGGGGTGTTGATGATAGACGATAATTGCATATTTTAGTCACTTATCGCACTCTAATTTACTGCACTTTAATTGAGTTTGAGCTTTAATCACTAGTATTTTGCGCTAATTACCTGTTTTATGCCTTGTAGCAGTGATGCCGAGCTATATAGACATTATGAAATGAATTCAACCTAATTGGAGTTTTGAAGTCTGAGTAAAAGCCCAAGAGGTTAAGCCGGGATCGCGTTCGGAGGTCGGAAACCACGTCAAGACTTCTAAAACGAAGCAAAAAGGCAGATTTTGAGAATCCACCACAGTTCTTGTCAATTTTGCACGGTCTCTGACAACCCCCACTACCACCCCGTGTGGCACATCATCCTAAGCAGCGCGCATGTGCAAATTTTTCAAAGTCCCAATATTATTTCGCGTACGAAAAGTTGTTTTCATCTGGGTCCCGCCCTACTTGGTATAAATATATGTAAAACGTTATTTTGGGACTTTTTGACATAATTTAGACTTAGAAAAAGAATACGACACTTTAGAGGAGGCTTCAAACCAGTTTTCATTCTCTTCTCTTCCTTTAATTTCATTGTTTCTTAGTTTTAGAGTTTTGGGTGCCACATGAACATTATAGTTTAAAGCTTGAATTGTTCTTATTATTTTATCATATTGGTTTATTTATTCAATCCTGCTTAATTTGCTTGATTACTAATTGAATACTATCTACGAATATATGATTAAACTCGGGAGAGGGAATTCTAGATTGCACATAAGATTGAGTAGAGAGAGATCATGAACCGAGCATCGGGAACGGATTTGTGGTGAGGATAGGAATATACTTTATAGCCTTGCTTGGTTACTATACAGGAATTATTAATGTGTTCTTGTTTATTCTAATTTCATAGGAATAAAGGCGTTATGTTAGCTTGAATAGACGAGTAATACTTCGGGAGAAAGCTACGAGTAATATTAATCATGTCAATCAATAAACGAGATAAATTAATTAGACAATTTAAGTGAAAGACTCAACGGGATTGTTACCAACCCATAGCTCCAGAATATCGTCTCTCATTGAATTTGTCTCTAATATTGCCGTCTTGTTTTCCTTTAGTTTCATAGTTTGATTCTCTAGATTAGTTTTATTAAATATTCATACATTAGAAAAGTGCTTGAATAAACTAATTATTTTAGTTTAATTTAGTAAATAGTTAATCACAAGTCCATATAGGTACGATATCTGAACGTATAATTTTACTTATCGACCATAAATATATACTTATGTGTACATTTGGGACACTGTAGGATATATTTTAGGTAAAGAGGGACCAAAAGCACCAACTTTCAACGTTATATTGTTATGTTTGCGTAAGAAAGAAGTGGGAAACTGGGATATCATATGATGACTCGTTGCTATGACGGAGAAGGTCAACAACTACCAAACCAAATTAATTTGGGGTAATAACACGTTAAGTTATTACATACCATCTTTCAAGTGCTATTTTGGTAATAGAGTAAATTTTGCAGTGAATACCAATTTAATATCTTTCATAAATAAATCAAAATGATGTGGACATTTAGGATTCATTTGTTTTTTTTTTAAGATTAGGACGTATGAATTTGGATACACATCTAAATATCAAGATGTGTATTAAGATTAAGACATCGGAATCTGAATACATATTTGAATATATTAAAATTTGAATATTAAATAATTAAGACTGTTTGATTTTTAAAATCTGAATGTATAAAATTTATCTTTATTTGAAAATTAATAAACATAAAATTCAAATAAAATAATAACTAATCTAGTATTATATCAATAAAATATATAGTTTTTTAAAATATGATAGTTGTTGGTGGTGATGGCTAACGGGTGAATGCCGACTAGACGCGGTGGTTGGTGGTAGTTTTGATTGATGGTGGTGATTCAAGCTAGTAGCTAGTAGTGATTGATTGCGGTGGCGATTATGATTGAGGATGATGGTGGTGGATGGTGATAGTTAATAATGGCAGGTGATGGTAGTGATGGCGACTAAGGAAAGTGGTGGGTAGGTGGTGGTAGGTTATAACAAAGGGGAATGCCGGTTGTGGTTGTTGATGTTGATAGGGTAGTCAGCTGTGGTAGTTGAGGTGTATGAGTGTTGATTGTGGGGGAATGATGGTGGTTTGAGTGGTGGTTATAATTGGTGGTTATAGTCGATAATTGTGGCGGCTATGATTGTGGATGATGGTGGCGCGGTAATGATGGAGATGGTGGTGGGAGTAGGGTTTGGGGTGGAGTGGTTGAGTATGCTAGTGGTGGTGGCATGGTACCAGTTGATAATGGTAGGTAGCGACAACAGTTAATAATAAATATATGATATCATCTTAATAAAATTAAGTCTCTGTTATAGATCTTAATCGTACAGACCTATTCAAACTCATTTAAGTGGTTATGAAGTTAGAAGTAAATAAACACACATAATAATTAAGATTCAAACTTTAAAAACAAACAGCTCAATATATTCAGAGCTGCATTAACTCCTACCATATATCATATCCACCCAAAATCTGGTTGAAAGAAGCCAATAAAACTACGTGCTTCGTAGACGAGGAAAGAGGAGCAGAAGAATATGGCAAATAACTCCTTTACTATAGTGGGACTATCCAATAATAAAAGAGTTGGAAACAATAATTGGATTAATCTACAATTGACTGAACTGAAAAGTCATTCTACAAAGATGTATAAGCCAATTGATTTACGGCATGGTTTTGAGTTAGAAGGTCAACAAGTCAGTCTGAGTCATGCTTGGGTAGTGGGTCATCTTATGTCATCTACATGCCTTCTGCGAAATTCTCATACTACATTATATAATTAATGTCAAAACCAAATATCCTTCATTTTCATAGTTTAAGGAGGTTCTTTTGAGAGACAAAAACCATGTCCCTATTGTCCTTGTCTTATGTCTTTTTACTTCTTCAGATGGGTTTTAAGGATTTCTGCCTCTGAAGTTTCCAAGTATTGGTAAGAGGATTCTGCTCTGACTTTTCTCTCAAAGTTTCTCAAGAAATGTGTAGGTGGGGTTTGCGTTAGCACATGATGACCTCAAATGATATTCAGAATAATTTTAAATATTTGTTTATGGAATTGTTTTGATGTGATGCCTTTTTCTTTCCCAGTTTTTCTTGATTGCAAAGGTTAACTGCTTCTTTTTTTTGTTGTTAAATAAGTACTTATATGTTTTGTTGTGGTGAAAAAAGTTGTCATAATTAGGATTGTTAACGTTTAATTACTAGCTATCAAATTGGTATACACAAATTAATCTTTGTGCTAAACATTTTATCTTTGTGTAATAGAGCCTTGAAAACAAGATTGGTTAAGTGATGGAAGGAAAAGATGGAGTAGTAACTAAAGTGGAAGGCCTAAGTGCTTTGAGTCCATTAAACTCTTCCACCATTGCAGTAGCTATTAATGGTAACAAAAAAAGCAAATATGTAGTGAGCTGGGCATTAGACAAATTTGTGCCTGAAGGTAAGGTTTGCTTCAAGCTGTTACATGTCCGGCCGTGCATAACTGGTGTGCCAACTCCCAGTAAGTTGTTTCTCTTCACTGTATTTGTTTCAAATATTTATATCTACAAAGCTTTCTGGTGTACGACAACTCGTTAGCAGATGCCTTTTTTCCTAGCAATTTATCATTGCAGTGGACTTCCATCTATAGGCCAGTAATTCATGTTTAATCTTTGTTAAGATGATTATAGACTTAAGGAAATTGATGAGGCCAGAGTATAGAACATTCTTTTAAGTCCAGTGCTTTAGATTCTTTGTCTATAAGGATAGTTGATTCTCATTCTTATAGGTCTAGTGCTTTAGAATCTTAGTCCATGATGACAGTTAATCTTGCAACTGAGGTGTTATGTTCTTTAAATATTTGAAGCTGTAGTTTAGAGGAGAAGGAAGATCACTTCAGCTTTTGTAGTTCGGACAAACCTCCATCCTAACCGAAAGGAAAAGGGAAGAATAGGAACAAAATTGCCGGTTGCATCCCTTTGTACAATGAGAATATGCTCTACTTTTTTCTTTTTGGATGATTGGGGTCTTTAGACCTCTTCTTGCTGAAGCCAACCATGTAAGCGTGCTATCCTATACGCTCTCTGACATAGTGGCAGTATAAGCGATATGCTTTCAGCCCATCTACAAGAACACCTTCCTCTGAGACAAAATGGAAGCAGAAGGGTAAATGGAAATAACAAATCCTTGAGGATGCTAACTTGACTAAAGTTTCTTTCTCATATGCTAGTTATTAGTATGTTACACGAGTACTTCATATGCCTTAACTTGACTAAAGTTTCTTTCTCATATAGTATGTTAACATGAATTCAAAAATCTGTAAACAAGAATTGAGTTTTGGGTATGTGATATTCTATGGTTATGAATTCCTTATATATCCTTTCTTCAGTGGGAAACTCTATACCTATTTCACAAGTGCGGGATGATGTAGTGGCTGCTTTCCGCAAGGATGTTGAATGGAAAACAAGTGAAAAGATGCATCCTTACAAGATGTTATGCACTAGACGAAAGGTAAAGAGACATCAGAAAAGTGGAAAATCTCCTAAAATTAAATCACTGATTGTTCAAAATTACACGCAGGTCCAAGTGGAAGTTTTACAGCTTGAATCAGATGATATCGTGGAAGCAATAGCACAGGAGGTCTCTAGGCTTAACATCCTCAAGCTTGTCATAGGTGCTTCATCTCGTAGCATATTTTCTAGGTAATAGTAAGATTTATGCCATTTCAAATTTTATTTATGAGCTACTATCCATTGCTGACACTCCACAAGGCAATCTCTTTATTTTGTTTTAGTTATTTTTAAGGTATATGTTTGCCTTAACCGAAATTATGTATACCTCATCGCCAATCACGATTATGAATTTTAATAGTTGTGTCATAAAAGTTGGAGGATGTTTGTGACAGAGCAAAGTAGTGACATATACGAAATGCAACAATAGCATCTTAGAAGAGAAAATACAGCAGAGAGGGATGGCAACCAATACAGATGAAAAACTTTATTTGTTACTCATACGTGACAGTTTCATAAGATCCTTGTGCTCATTGACTTGTAATATCAGGAGAAACAACGATAGTGAAATAAGGGGCATTAACATTGATTCTCTTCTAATGAGCTGTGAGATATCATCTGCGAAACAAACCTGCCATTTTGTCCTCTGCTCTTAGATCATATGGTTGTTTCATTTTTATTTGCAAATCTGGTGCAAATGCCCCAAGTACAATTGAAATAGTTAATTAAGATCATGTAAGACAAAAGAACATTGCGAGAAGTCCATATTATCCAGCTTCAACTATTAACCAGGTAAAGAAAGATATCATAAAGCCATTCACACAATTATACAAGACGCATTTAATATGAAAGTAAATAGAAGCTTCGGTTGTTGATTGCCCTAGCTAGATTGGATAAGCAACAAGAAGTTACAAGTAAATTAAGGCGTAGATTTTCCTATACTAGGGAGGAATGGTGTATTGGTCCTTTTGCATGACTTTTTGAAGGAGAAATGAGCTGGTTACAAATGGGATGTAATCAGTGGCGGATCCAAGATTTTAAAGTCGTGTGTGCTCACTGATAAAAATTCTGAAAGAAAGGAAAAAGGAGTTTAGTTATGGATGCTCACTCAATATTTATCTAAATATTTTTATAATTACCTATACAAATTTACTAAATTTTGGCAAAGATAATGGGTGCTTGAGCACCCAAAAACAACATGTAGATCCGCCACTGGATGTAAACACAAACTTTGACAACTTTGGGAGCGGGGGATGCTTTATATTTTTGTTTTTTCCAGTAAATAGTTTAGTGGATTGAAATTGATATAGGTGAAGTCTTATTCACTTTTGGAAATCTCAAGGATTTCTTTTCTTCACCTCTTCACTGGCTTGGCTCCTTGTAGAGGGTGCTTTCTAGTATCAATGCCATTTCCCTCAGTAAGTTTAAATTATTTATTTGTTGTTTAGGGGACAAAGCTTATCCTCGAGAATCTCAGACAGTATTCCAAGCTTTTGTACCATCTATGCTGTTTCAAGAGGAAAGTTGTTATCTATACGTCCTTCTAATTCGGAGATAAATGGAAGCAGTTGGACTGAAGATAGCAACACTAGCGGCTCAATTAGCAGTTCAACAGGCCATTCTTCCAGTTTACTAACAGGTATAAACTAATTATTTGCATTTACTTTATCTAGTTCATTAGCTCCATTTCTTGCTCCCTTTTACTTCAGGAGCACCGTGAATTATTTGGGGAACACGTTAGTAGTACTGTCAGTGTTTGGATGCTCCATTTCTTCCTTCAGAAGTACATGAGAGATTTAAAAATCTTCTATCTTCTATTTGAGCGCACATTAGAATATTCTTGAGTAGTTCAATGCATCTTACGCTCTGCCATTTGCTTCAAGGTAGCGATGGAAGTCCACTATGAAGACAAACACATTTCATAGCGTGCCTCAAAATTGTTTTCAAATTCAGAGTCCATCTTTTAAAAAAAAATTATAGTCTGTTGATTTATTGTTCTTGTTAGTGTTTCCATATTTTGTTATTTTCCAACAATGAATTCCATTTTCTAAATAGTAACAATTTATCTGTGTTCTGCTTTTCAGAAAAGTCAGACCTGGACTCAAGTTCTTCGTACAGTCAATTCCGTTCTCCGTCACTGCCAATGCAAAGATTTCAAGCTCTTTCAAATATTAATCAGAACTTTCCTCATAGAAGAGCAATATCAAATGAAACCGTACACCATAAGAACTATTCTCTTGATTTTGGAGACAGCGAGGATGATGCCAGTTCTTGTCCCCAAAGATCATTTCTTAGTGAAAGGAATAACCTTGCTTCTAGTTTTAGGAGCTTAGTAACAGACTTTTATACAACGGCGGATGATCAAGTTTCCACCTCAGGGGCTCCAACAGATTTATCATTGAGAAATGAGGTACTTTCTGCCGCAGTTTGTTATATTCATTACTCATTGGCATTGATTAAACACTTGCATGTTTATGCTCAGATCTGGCCAACTCACTTCCTCTGCATAATTATATTGGTGAACGTTTGTACATAGTGGCAAGAACGTAGAAGACTGCCACCAAAATTAATGGTGATCCCTCTTTACTGCAGGCGGATATCAAATTTGAGCTAGAGAAGCTAAGAACTGAACTAAGACAAACTCAAGGAATGTATGCAGTTGCACAAACCGAAGTGTTTGATGCTTCTAGGAAGGTACGTTTAGGAAACAATGACTTTTAAATGTTCATCCACTTATGTCGTAGACATATTGTACTGTGATTATAAACCTGCCCACAAACAGATGATTGAGCTTCAAAACCGCCGGTTGGAGGAAGAAATTAAACTCCAGGAAATTAGTTTAAAGGAGGAAGAAGCAATAGATTTGGTACGAAAAGAAAATGAGGAGTACAAAGCTGCAAAAAGAGAAGTTGATTATGTGAAGGACTGTGCTGAAAGAGAGGCTGCACTAAGAAAAGAAGCGGAACTATTAGCTTTACGTGAGGCAAAAGAAAAAGACAAGCTTGAAAATGCCTTGATGGATCAGGCACATCAGTACCAGAAATTTACTTGGGAAGAAATCCTATCTTCCACCTCTTTATTTGCTGAAAATCTTAAAATTGGTATGGGCGCATATGGAACCGTTTATAAGTGCAGCTTGCGTCATACTACAGTCGCCGTCAAAGTTCTTCACTCCAAGGGATCTGACCTGACGAAGCAGTTTCAGCAAGAGGTATGGCAAGCTAATGAATGAGAATTGAGTTAGCCCCCACTGGTTAAGGATTCTTAGAATCTGCTCTTTTGTATTTTGCAGCTGAAAATATTGAGCAAAATTCGTCATCCACACTTGTTAATCCTTCTTGGCGTGTGCCCTGATCGTGGTTGCTTAGTGTATGAGTTCATGGAAAATGGTAGCTTAGAGGAGAGGCTGTTCAGGAAACATGATACACCTCCGATTCCGTGGTTTGATAGATATCGAATTTCATGGGAAGTGGCCTCTGCGCTCGCCTTTCTTCACAACTCCAAGCCAGATCCAATTATTCATCGTGATCTAAAGCCAGCTAACATATTGCTTGATCGTAATTTTGTTAGTAAAATTGGCGATGTTGGCTTGTCAACCATGATAAATTCAGACGCTGCATTATCCACCATATACAGAGATACAGGTCCTGTGGGAACACTTTGCTACATCGACCCTGAGTACCAAAGGACTGGAATGATCTCTCCAAAATCAGACGTTTATGCATTTGGGATGGTTCTCTTGCAGTTGTTAACCGCAAAAGCACCAATGGGACTTCCCCACATTGTCGAAACAGCCATCGATAAGGATAGTCTAACTAAGATACTAGATTCAAAGGCTGGTGAATGGCCATTAGAAGAGACAAAGAAACTAGTAACGCTAGCACTTAAATGTACAGAGATTTGTCGAAGAGACAGGCCTGATTTGAAAGACGAAATTCTCCCTGCTTTGGAGAAATTGAAAGAGGTTGCTGATAAGGCTCGAGATTCTGCCTCAACCACCCGGCCTCCTCCTCCTACCTACTACTTGTGCCCTTTACTCAAGGTGTGCCTCCTTTACTTCCTGTAACTTTGACTATGTGATAATATGTGGCATGCACACGTAGTACCAAACATTTATTTGTTATGTTCTACCAAGTTTTTCATCTTCATTTCTATGTTGCTATTGTTTTTCGGTCACAGGATGTAATGGAGGAACCTTGTGTGGCAGCTGATGGGTATACTTACGACAGGAAGGCGATAGAAACATGGCTAAAGGAGAACGATATATCACCTATGACAAACCTACCGTTACCTCATAAGAACCTTCTACCAAATTATGCCCTGCTTTCTGCAATTCTTGACTGGAAATCAAGAAAGGCTAGAAATATTTAGATTGTTTAGATAGATCTTCTTTAGATTATAGTCTAGTTGAACATAGCTTATCAAATATATGTGCATTTATGACTTTACTTGGTCATACATATGGAAGTGTGAGATTGAGTAAACAGTCCAAGAGTATAGTCAAGTTAGAGTGACAAATAGATGTAAGAAAAGAGTAGTGCAAGGAGAAGTAAGTTGCAACTTGCATATGACAACTTGCATCAGTCTTGAACTCCTTGTGAAGTTGGCATATTATGTATTAGACTTCAGAATTCATAAAATTCTCGTTTCGGCCGAGGCGGGTCAGGGATTTAAACTTGATGAGTTCGGTCTTTAAGATTGTTAGTAGTAAATCCATTTCCTTTTAAAATAATTGATTCAGATCTAATATCTTTTTGAAATTTAGTGTATTCATACACACACATGTATAGGGTTTGTGTCTTCTTCAGTTGAGGGGCTCTCGGAAACTAGAGTTGTCAATATGGGTTGGGCCGGCTAGCCCAGCCCGCATGGGTTTTAGCAATTGACTGGCTGGGCTAGCCCACCATTTTAATGGGCCTTATAATGGTGAGCCTACCCCAGCCATATGTGGGCCGCAGGCCCCCACGGGCCGGCCCATCATTTTTAACAATATAATTTTATATTTTTTTTAAAGTTCTAACCTAAAAAAAAGGTAATTATTTTAAAGTTAAAAAATTCGCAAAACTTAATAACTCTTTATATTGTTTCAATATATCATAATAAATACTAAAAAAGTAAAAGACAAGTTTATATTTTATTTACTGAAGTCAAAACTTAAAACAAACTATTCAAGAGAACATTCATGATGCTTATGAGATATCTAATACACCATCTTTATCAAATACATTTGAATCCGCTTGTGAGAAGGTTGTCTTAACATCTTCAATTCATATACAATATTAATTGGCTAAATATTAAAATAATTAAATTTTAAAAAATAATAATATTTAAATTCACATAAAAAAATATTACCAGTTTGAGTTTGGGAAAATATGTGCAGCCAATTTCGAGTAGTAACAAATGTTTAGACATTTTCATAATAAATGCAACTTCTGTACTTTGTAAGAACACACCACCAATGCTATATATAGATTCCGATAGTATAATGGTAATAAGAATGCTAAATACATCACGCACCATCATTGAATTGAATTGAAAAATCAGAATATTTTCTAGAATGGTATTTCCAATACATAACAACATCATCTCTTGAAACTTCTCAAGATCAAGTTTTGGTTCCTCTTAATAAAAATCTAATTCTAACTTTCCATCTCTAAAGGCAGTATACTTTTTATTTTTATATATATTTTAAATAAATATTTTATTAAGCCCACGGGCCGGCCCAACCCAGCCTCACTCAAGCCTCACGGGCCACGGGCTTACTCGGGCCGGGCTTAAAAGCCTCGTTTTTAAACTGGCTTAAAAAATTCTAGCTCAGCCCTGCTAAATCACCTGCTGGGTATTGACAGCTCTATCGGAAACAGTCTCTCTATCCATCCGATGTAGGGGTAAGGTCTGTATACATTCTACTCTCCGCATACCCCTCTTGTGAGATTTTATTAGGTGACTAGTAAATGTATTCGCGCTTCGCGCGGTAATAAAAGAACGTAGAAAATATTTTACGAATATTTTAATCTTTAAATGTTAATAGATTATATTTTAAGTTGTAATCTATTTTATTATTAAGAATTAACATCACTCAAGTCTTTTTAGTTTTCTAATATACTCTTTATGTGAATGTGTTGGGTACGGATGATGCTATGTTGGAAGTGTATTTGTTTTTTTTCTTTTAATAGAAAAAAGTTAAAATTTATCTTTTACGGTATATCTTTCATCAAAATATCTTTTTCTACTCATTTATATTAAACTTTAACCTGTTGTTCTTATTTTTTTCTTTTCTTCTCTTCCTATCTTTTCTTTTTTCCCTACCATATCTCTTTTGTAACTTTTCCACGTACATTTTCCTTCCCTTCTTTCTTTTACATTTTGCCTCTTGCAATACAATTGGCATGAAAGTTACACAAAGTGTTTGGGAACACTTTAATAATTTAAAACCTTTTAGCTGTTTTACAAAATGTATAAGTTGGATAAAATGACTTTCAATTCGATAATTTGCTCAGTTCATGCACCCTATCTTCTAGAAAAATAATAAATATATTTTTTAGGGTAAAATAAGTATATATTACTTTGATATCGATATATGATAGATTATGAGAGTTTTATATTTGATAGAACACATCGCAATTAAAAAAGAGTTTTAAATATTTGAAAAGAACAATCAACCTTGAGAGAATAAGGAAAAAATAATACATGAATTAACCATTGGAACAAAAATACATGCACCAAATCAGAGAAATAGAAAAAAAGAAACAACCTTTTGAAACAACTATTACCAGGTAAAAATAATAGATCAATGACTAACAAAAAAAAATATGGTAAGTAGAATTAAATCCAAAGTAGCAATATTATAGGCAAACAAATTATATAAAGACAAACATCACAAAAAAGAAAAAAGATTTCAACCGGATTTTTTTCCCACCATATTGATCAATCGGTAGTATTAATAACAGAAGATTTTATGAATGGAAAGGGATATTTTATTTGGTGAAGGACACATGAGAGAAGGGGTAGAAAGAAAGAGCGAGGCTATTTATGAAAATTAAAAGACATCACTCTTGGAAGAGAAATACAGGAAGGCTAAATAAGAAGATTAAAATACATGATTAATTCTTGGTAAGCAAATATATGAAAAAAATGAGATGGTAAAACAATAAGAAAATATATAGATATGATTCCTAATAAACAGTAGCAAATAGAAAAACGATTCAAAATAATAACGGAAACATAATAATAGTTACCAGTAATTTCAAAATCCTTCCTCTGCATCATAAAAAGATTAACAACCATTATGTATATAATCACAGTCATTATGTATATCATAAAGAGAAAAATCGCATACGCTAATTTCTTCGAGTATTCTTCAAATGTAACGCGAAATTAAAAAACCTGAAAGATTTAAAGAGATATGTACCAAAATTATATCGAAGTAGCACTCCATTGTAGAGAAGTTCAAGAAACGCAATTGATGCCCGGTGACATCATGAAGAAAGTATTTCGTTGAGAAAGAAGAAAGTATTCTATACCAAAAAAAATTAGATAGAAACGATTGAAATAAGAATATAAAAAATTAACACACCTCATGAGTAATTCAAGCAATTGCGAAAGATTTCGTTAGACTTTGAAGTACAATGCAAAACTGGAAGGCCTTTTAAGATTTTCCTTTTGTTAATAGCAAGTGAATTTAAGGACATTTAATATATAGAAAGGAATGAACTACTTTCTATGCCTAATTGTGGCGTTTTACATTCTTTAAACGTTTTGTTATTAAAGGAGATTTTAATTAATTAGAGGGGAGGTGTTCTTTCAATTAGTTAGTGAGGTAAAAATTAAAATACAAGAAAAGTTAAAAAAAATGAGAAAAAAGATAAATATGATTCCTAGCTTTTGAGACATGCCACATCACTTTTTCATGTCCCTCTTTTATATAGATATATAGATATAGATTATTGTTGTTGTTATATGTAATGGGTTTGGATGAACCGGTTGTCTAATAGCTGCATCTGCTACTTCATTTCGATCACCCTATCATTCTTTTCCCTTTTTTATATTGGAAATAAGAAAAGAACATTTGAAATTTTTTATGGTGTCATATTTGCACACTATTCATGTTTGCCATTAAAGTTAAACACAATATAATACTACGTTTAATTAAAAATTAATTTTAATTGTAAAACGTTGTACTATACGACGTTTTACCAACTAGCTTTGTCTCAGTTTTACGAGTCCGGAACCAAAATGTGGTATTTTTGGACTCAAAACATATTTTTAAGTGTAAAAAAAAGTAACCATTACCGTTAATATACAACGCCAGATTTTCTGGCGTTGAATCTGACACACTGATTCAACACCATAAATTTTGGTGTTGTATACTCTATTATTTCTGACCCCACCATTAATTGCAGTGTGTAATAATTCAAAAAGTATAACGCCAACTTATTTGGCGTTGTATATGTAAAAAACAAATCTTTCCGGCTCTTTATTTTCTATATAAAGAGGTTACAATTACATAGAAATGCAATCCAAAATTTCCTTAACTCTTGTTGCTCTATTATTGTTAAATTCTATAGCATTTCTTCATTATGTCTAAAGAGCGTAGGATAAGAGTTCCATTATATTGAGGTGGTGAGGTTGTGATGGAGAATAACTTCGTGGGCTACAGTTTACCTGCTAAGTGTCATGTTAAAATGCCATTGACAATAAAGTACGATACATTGATATCGTTGTTATGCAAAAAAAATGAGTGTGAGGAAACGTTCCGTCATACTTAAAGTTACCAGAAGATATCTGTATTCCGTCACTCCCAAGGGGTTGCTTTTTACTCGGAGTTTAACATCGACGATGATGAAACTTTGCGTGTTTTTTTGAGGATTCTGGACGAATATCGTGATTTTCTTGTAATCACAATGTTGGAGATGTACGTGAAGGTCGAAGACGTTTCAAAAAATGAGGTTGTGCGTAGTAGAGATAACCCTCAGTCATCGGGTGGTTATTTTGGAACAGTTTTTGCCGGACAAGTTCCGGATGAAAGAGTTATCTTTGATTTTACACTTATCACTACCTCTGAATGAGCAAGGAGAAAATAATTTATACCTGCTTTCCATAACTCACAACTGGTAAATTTTTATTTTTATTTGTGTTAATTATGTATATTTTTATTATACTGAATTTGTAATAACACTCGCATATTTAATAGGGGGTACCAGCCAGATACGAATTTTACAATGACCCATCCGGTAGTCATCACCTAATTGATAACGTCCAACATGGAATTTCATCACATCACGGCTTGTAAGTGAAGTGGTTTACGTAAAATATGAAAATCATTTATTAATTTATTAGCTTATATTTTTGTTGATTGTGCAGTGAAAACGAGCAAGTTGAACTCACTCAATTGCTCGAAAACGATGTATTACATCGGGACCTGGCAGATGCACAGAGCGAGGAACAGAACAGTGATTACGACAACAATGCGGATGAATCTGGTGATGAGACACCCTTTGATCGTGAGGATGGTGATGCAGAGGATGATGAGGAAGAACCTGATTTGAAGAGAGACCCCCTAGACGAAGAGTGTATGAGTCTAAAGTGCCATTTCATTCAAGAGAGATTCCTTACATTGATAATTTGCCAACCATGCCGGATACGGAAGCTCTCACAAGGGATTTTGATGAAATCCGGACAGCAATGTGGGATGAGTCTAGACCAACGGTGCTTGCAAAGGGGATGCTTTTCTTGATAAAGTGCACCTAAGTTGGGCTTGTAAAATGCACAACGTAAAAGACTGTCATGAGATGCAGGTAGCGGAGTCAAGTCCAACGGTATACAAGGTTGTTTGCCGTAGGTGGTTTTGGCCATGTAATTGGATGTTGCGCGCGACCAAGAAGAAGATAGGTATGTGGAAAGTGGGTGAATACATTCCCACCCACACATGATTCCCACCCACACATGCGAAATGGACACATTCAACGGGAATCACTTCAACTTAGATATTGACTTGATTTCTCTTGTTCTTATTCCACACATTGAACAGTCTATAAGGTAAAAAATCAAAGAGTGCATTACATCTGTCCAGCAGGAGTATGGCCATACCATTACTAAAAGAAAGGCATTTCTCGGGCGCAAACGAGCGTTTGAAATAGTGTATGGCAACTAGGATAAGTCAATTGCAGATCTGTCTAGGTACATGGCTGCACTGCAGCATTTCAACCCCGGGACGGTTGTTGAGTGGAAGCTTGAGCGAAGTGCAGGTAAATCAGAATATATACTCAATTACGTATTCTAGGCATTTAAACCAGCAATTGATGGTTTTTCGCATTGTCACCCTACAATATCCATATACGGCACTAATGGCTATGGAAAGTGCGATATCAAGCTATTAATAGCCATGGTAGTATATGCTAATGGACAGATATTTCCTCTAGCTTTTGCTATTTGTGTCAATGAAAGCCAAGAGATGAAGAAGTTATTTTTGAACCACTTGAAAGAGCACGTTGTGAAATAGCGTTCCGGTATCTGTCTAATATCTGATCGGCACAGTGGTATCTTAAGTTCTGTGAAGAACTTGCATGCATGGCAAGAACCTTATGCCTACCATCGTTACTGTGTTAGGCATTTGAAAGCCAATTTCTAGAAAGAATATCCCAATAAGGATTTGCATTATTTGATGTGGATGGCAGCAACAAACCACCAACAATATAAATTCCAGAGGAACATGAAATATATCAGGCAACAAGACGAGGCAACCTATCGTTGGTTAATGCGACATGACCCTGAAAAGTGGACTTTGTATGTGGATGGAGGCAGACGATGGCCAACTATGACTACAAGTGTGTTAGAGTCTTTCAAAGGGTTATTGATGTCGGCAAGATGATTTCCTGTCACAGCCATGGTGCGGATGTCGTTCAAGCAGATGGCAGAGAGGTTTGTTGAAAGATCTGCAGCTGCAACGTCATTGATTGAAAGGGGTATTGAATTTATGATTGTGCCAATGGCGATATTTGAGAAATACAGACGACGAGCACATTGGCATTTATTTTTGCAGTGTGATAATGAAAAAATTATTTTGAAGTTTGCGCCGCTACCCATCAAAATTGGGGTAATAATGTGCATACTGTGAATGAATCTGCAAGGTTATGCTCTTGTGAAAAATGGTCCATCTACCACATGCCTTGCTTGCATGCCATCAAGTGCTTTGAACAAGCTGGTTTAGGTGCAACCAACTATGTTGATCAACAATATAGCATTTTCAAGTACCTAAACACATATAGTGGTTAGTTACAACCACTGAGTGCTGAGCATTATTGGCCTCCTGAACCATTTAAAATGGTGTGTAACAAGTCCTATTTGCGTAAAATACAGGTGAAGAAGAGAACACGTATATGAAACTAAATGGATGTTAGTGATACATTTTATGCGCGAAAATGTGGTATATGCTCGCAAACTGGACACGACCGTAGAAAATGTCCTTTGAGTGGCGACAATAATCAAGCTCGGGGTGGGTGTTCTTCTAGTGTACCTAACGACCCATGAGTTGTAATAATTAGTTATTATGTGTATGTTGGTTGATTTATGAAATAAAATTATGTTTGATTACTGTTTATGCTTGTAATAATTTCTAGCCCATTACCAATCTTGTTTTTCACCTTTTTTTTTGTTTTTCTTTGTTTTACTTTTGTTCCATATTTAAATGTAATACGAATTTTATTAAAGTAATGTGTGTGTTGTCTTGTCGAACTAAAAAAACCGATCGGATGACATAAAGTAGACTTGTCAATATTATAATATTTAACACGCAAAATACAATGCCATCATACCAAACATTATGCGTGTGATGTCCTGTCGAACTAAAAAAGCTGGCCAGATGACATAAAGTAGATTTGTCAATATCATAATATTTAACACGCAAAATACAACGCCATCATACCTGGCGTTATGCGTGTGATGTCTTGTCGAACTGAAAGAGCTAGACGGATGACATAAAGTAGACTTGTCAATATCATAATATTTAACACGCAAAATACAACACCATCATACCTGTGTTATGCGTGTGATGTCTTGTCGAACTGAAAAAGCTGATCGGATGACATAAAGTGGACTTGTCAACATCATAATATTTAACACGCAAAATACAACACCATCAAACCTAGTGTTATGTGTGTGTTCTCCCGCCTATAAATAACGGGTTCATTGTAGTCATTTTCTGTGCTAAAAAATATACTAAACGCAAATATTTCTTTAAACTTGGATATTTTTTATCTAAAAGGAAATGGCTCAACCTCGTACACCAGTGTGTTACTGTGGAAAAGCTTGTGTGATGCAAACTTGTTGGGAAGGTCGTGATGTTGGACGTGGCTACTGGATGTGTATGAACCAGTTGTACAAGGTCCCCGGCGAACCTATGTGTGAGTTTGATGAATGGGCTGATGAACAATGTTACCAAGAATGCTACAGAGAACGAATTCTAAATCTTTATAATGTGTGGTTAGCCCAAGCAGAACAACAAAGAGAAAGCAATAGATTTATTGAAGAAATGAGAGAGCAGCTGAAGGCGGTATGAGATAAAAAATGGAGAGCAAAATGGAATTATGCAGCACTGAAGGAACAAAGAATCAAATATAAACAGAAAATTACGGAGCTGAAGACAAGAGTGAAAGAGTTAGAAGACGAAAAAGAACAACTGGAAGAACGATTTAAGTGGTTAGAACGGAGAATAAATGGAAGCCGAGACTAAACAATTCCTACTATTTGTTTAGTTCATTTTTATGTTTGTCTTTCTGATGTACTCATGTTTAAGTGGCATTTAAGTTTAAGTATAAGTTTAAGTGGAAGATTATGTTGTACTAATCTATGTGTACTAGTCAACATGGCATTTAAGTTTAAGTCCTTGTATTGTTATACAAAACAATAAAACAAATTGAGAACTAAAAAAAGTAATGGACATATTTAATTAAATATTATTATTACAAAAAATTATTTACAACAAATACACAAAAAAGGAAGGCCGACTAAATGTGTCCCGCATTTGGTGTGTCTCAATGTAGCCATCGGCCTGAGGCGCATCCCCTCCTGTCCGGGCATGCTATCAGGATCATCATCATCAAGTTTTCTCCTTATAGCAGGATGCGGCGCAGGATGACATGTAACAGTGGTGTTGTCAGGTCCAATAGAAGGCTAGATAATAATATAAAACTTAGTTTAGAAAATCACATAATAATTTATAACAATTTATATTATCTTACCATAATAGTGTCTAGATCCTGAATATAGTCATCTGTTGCAGCATCAACTGAAGCCTGAAAAGAAAGATTAATATAATGTAATAAATAAAATAAGTTACAGTTAAAACAAATTCAAATTCAAAACTAATAAACTCCTACATGCGCATGTGAATAGCTCCCATAACTCAGTCGACGCCCACTAAATAAATATCGGGTCAGTCGACCCTCATCAGTGGTAGATGGGCCAGGGAAATATCTACCCCAATCCGCTACTTGAAAATCAGACCCTGTGATCAATAATTGACACGATGGGGTCATCTGTAAAGAGCTTGGAGTGTCAAAAATTCCAAGGCTGTAAGACGGCATGTCAGTCTCATGCTTGCCACATGTCATATCAGCAGCAACATCATCATCAGGAGCATCATCGGCCCTCTGCTGAACAACACCTCCTCGGCAAGCACGAGGTCGCCGGGAACCACTAGGTCATCGGGGAGCAGTAGGTCGTCGAGCACCAGCAGATCGTGGGATACCACAACCTCGCTGGTACGTGGATGGGTCAATATAATCAGCATCGTGTGCCAAACGCTGATCCGATCTGGCTCGCTGTAGTGTCTCGGCAGCCAATGCCATGAATCGACAACTATAGCCGTGCATGACCACAGGATCGTGGACATAACTCTGCATCTGCTGCCCCACATGATAGACGGTATGCAATCTAATAGCCTGCACAAAAGTAAAGAATGTAAACTAGGTATTTCTCACAAAATTATAAGTATATACTTAAATATAACATAAAACTTACCAGAGCCTTGTGTCTCCCGTTGTATGAGACGTACCGACCTTCTGCCTGATGAACTAGGTTCCCGATAAAAAGTCGAGAAACAGTGTCGTACCATGCCATATACCTTCAATAGGAAAGTGTTGCGGAGATGGGATCAAGTCACCTCGCCTGTCCCAAATAGCTAGTTGAGTGTTAAGACAGCCAATAAATGTGTCGTCCACCCTGGACCGATCATCCCTCACATAATGTAAAGGATGCCATGCAGGCAGAGTCGGTATAGGCTGCGACATGCCAAATTGACGAGAAACCCGCTCTGAGGCATGCTCCATAATATCGAGGCATGTGAGAGGGACAGAAGTCATCCAAATATGTCGTCCGAACGTACAATACGCTGGCAGGGTACCTATCAGCTCCTCGCTATACGGCATCCAGATGAATCATCAAATAACAACATAAACTGTTAGTATGCGTAACACTAAATTAAACAATAACTGGTACATTTAGTTCGATATTCACATGTGCGTCCTCGAGGAAGTCCAACATATCCCTGATGACGGGGAGATTATGATGGGCATCATACGCTCGTGAAAGGCTACGCCGCATAACCCACCTACAAGCTAAAGACAGATCCGGAATGTCTATATCAGCTGGTAGTTGTGGTAGAGGTGGCCTAAGCTGCAGAAATCGCTCTCAAACCCAAACCTAACATAGAAAGTTGATGTATAGTGTGAGATAAACTATAGATCGGGAACAAGAACCCCCCCCCCCCCCCAAATAGAAGGAGTAGCAACAACCTCGTATATCGCAGCTCTATGATAGTATCGTGGAGCTGCACCGGGCACTCTCTAATGGGGACTAACTCTATGCGACTGATCCCAGCCCTGGGATCCTCGGCCTCCGGCCTCAAACTAGTGAGCATGTGCAGCATATCCCAATATGACTCCCGTGGATAATGCCTCATTTTCGCAGGGAGTAAAACAGCCAAGCCACCGGCAGATAGGCCATACAAAATCTCTGTATCCTGGAGTGTAATGGTGGCCTCGCCAATGGGCAAGTGGAAAGTGTGTGTCTCCGGTCGCCACCGCTCAATCATGGCCGTGATCAAAGTATAGTCCAGCTGTATCCGGAAAATCCGACTAATCCGATAAAATCCCATCTCCTCCAGGTGATGGAACACTCAAGGATGTAGAACGCATGGAGGACTCAAAAACTCCCATAATAGATCCACTCTCCTAGCCCGGAAAGTCTATTTCAACAACTGTCCCTACCAGATATACTCGATCTATGCTGGGGCTGTAGGCCTAATAGATCCGACGTCCGAGGGCTAGGATGTATGGGCCCATCCATGTCGTCAACTGTAAAATTATAATTTTTAATAACTTAATTATACAAATTATCGTTAATAGTTATATTTTTTATAATTTAAATTCATATATTTAATAATTTAATTATACAAATTACTTACGTATGGATTGTGGGCTTAATATTTTTTAGGCCCAGTGGCACCAAACTATTTTTAATAGTTATTTTTTTTTTAATAATTTAAATTTATATTTTTAATAATTTAATTGTACAAATTATTTACGTTTGGGTTTCGGGCTTGATATTTTTGAGGCTCGGTGGCACCAAACTATTATTAATAGTTATGCTTTTTTTTATAATTTAAATTTATATTTTTAATAATTTAATTGTACAAATTACTTACGTATGGGTTCCGGCTCGATATTTTTGAGGCCCAGTGGCAACAAACTATTATTAATAGTTATATGTTCTTTATAATTTAAATTTATATTTTTAATAATTTAATTGTACAAATTACTTATGTATGGGTTCCGGGCTAGATATTTTTGAGGCCCGGTGGCACAAAAGTATCATTAATAGTTTTGTATTTTTTATAATTTAAAGTCATATTTTTAATAATTTAATTGTACAAATTACTTACGTATGGGTTCCGGGCTCGATATTTTTGAGACCTAGCGGCACCAAACTATCATTAATAGTTATATACTTTTTTTTATAATTTAAATTCATATTTTTAATTATTTAATTGTACAAAATACTTACGTATGGGTTATGGGCTCGATATTTTTGAGGCCCAACGGCACCAAAGTGTCATTAATAGTTTTTGTTTTTTATAATTTATATTTATATTTTTAATATTTTTTAATGGCTCCATATTTTGAGGATCAAAATTCTAAGCTAAAACACTACACATTACTACGCTACAAGGCTCTAGATTTTACTAGGCTATAAAGAACTACATTTTACTACGCTAAAAAGGTCTAGATTTTACTACACTAAAAAATAATCTAAAATAATTCAAACAAACTTATATTTTTACTACACAAACAACATGAAAGCACATATATATATATGAGAATATTAACAAACAAATAAATTTATACTTTTATAAAAAATACTACCATTAAACCGGATAAATTTAAGATACTAATTTCGAAAAAAAAAATACAAACCAAGTAAAACAGATACAAATCAAATAATAATATGCATTATTATAAAAGTTTCAACTTAACATAAATCGAAATACCTCAATTTAGATTTTTCGAAAACCGAATAGATGAAAATTTTGACTCCAAAATTGTTAATTAACAATAACAAGAAGCTTTCCTCAAGTGTGAGACCTACGTGCTTCAACTTTTATGTGTCGTGGGGACCCAAACTTTTTTTTAAAAAAAGCGGACAAAATTTTGGGGGGGGGGTGACCAAGGGAGTAAAATAATGGAGAAGAAGATGAAGAAGATGGGTGAAGAAGAAGATGAAAAGGTTTTTTAATAGAATATACAACGCAAGATTTATGGCGTTAAATCAGTGTGTTAGATTCAACGCCAGAAAACCTGGCGTTGTATATAAGAAATGCAAGAAGAAGATGCTTAGTATATAAGTAAACAAGTTTTTAGACCCCAATATTGCTTTTTAAAGCAGTACGAGTCTAGGCTCAAAACGGGCGTTATCACTAATGGCTGAGCTGTTACAATTATTGTATTATTTAATAAAAAGGTAAAATTATTATATTAAAAGTTTGGGTAAATAATAAAATATATAATTATTTAATAATAAAGAAAGGACAAAATAAGGTAATGATATACCACAACCAATCAATCGTTACATTAAATGACACTTTTCATGGTTATGTTACAACGAATTTAAGTAAACAATATAATAAAATTTAAATAATAATAAAAATAACCATCATATTTAGAATAATAATACGATACAATACAATAAATAATAACTATCTAAACAAGTTGTGAGTGAAAAGAGTAAATTTGACCTTAGCTATTAGTAGTTGATATTAAGCAATTTGCTGTTTGTTAGAGTTTTGAGCTCCAATCTGAGAATAGTTTTAAAAAAGATAAATTGGGACATTTTTTCTCGTGGAATTCATCTATTTCCGCTGGAGCTCATTATGTTGATAACAACGGGACTGTAATGGTTGGTCAATGACTTCTTGAGTACTAGATCATTAAGGATCCACATTATAATGAATTACTGTAGATGGACTTGGCAAAAAGTGTTGGTTGGCATTTTACAAAGCTGGTTGGTAAAACGTTTTATAGTACAGTATTTTACAGTTAAAATTATTTTTTTAATTAAATGTAGTATAATATTGCGTTTAACTTTAACGGTTAACTTTTTGTTAAAATAAAATGCAGTATAATATAATATTTTAGTTAGAATGTAACTTTTTTTTGACTGTATAAAGGTATTTTGAGTCCAAAATACCATTATTTAGATTTTAGACTCATATATTACACAATAGAACCTTGTGGTCCCAAAAACTTAATGGATCGGGTTGTTTTTTTTGTTTTTTTTGTTTTTTTGATATATGGCATACTAAGTGCTTTTTTCAAGTATTTAGTTTTCTCATATTCTGCATAGCAAGTGGGACTTATAAGATAAATTTATAACTTATAGGGTGTGTTTGGTATGAAGGAAAACATTTTCTGGAAAATGTTTTCCAATTTTCCCATGTTTGGTTGGCTTAAATGTTTTGGAAAACATTTTTCTTATCAATTCATTTTCCTCCAATTGGAGGAAAATGTTTTCCTTATCAAAAGAAGGGAAAACATTTTCCAAAGCTCCTTCTCAACCATTCTCACCCTCACCAACCCACCCCACCCCCTCTCCAAAAAACAGTTTTTTTTAGAAAAATTTCAGTTTTTCCGTTACCATCCACCCTACTACCCCTCCACCCCACCCCGCAAAAAAAAATTTCTTTTACCTTAATTTTTTTTCTATAATTTTAAATTTATGTTTTCTTATTTTTTTGCACCACCCACCCCCACCCCCTACCCCTACCCCTCACCCCCCCCCCCCCCCCCGCACAAAAAAATTACTTTTTTTTTGTAATTTAAATTTTTATTTTTTTTTCGATTTACTGCCCCCCCCCCCCCCCCCCAGCCCCCAGCACCCACCCCCCCCCCCCGAAAAAAATTTAAAATATAATTTTCAGTTTTTAATTTTATTATTTATCATTTAAAAGACTCAATATTTTACAAATTCCAAAATTATGAGTTCGGAAGTTTACGGGTTTAGAAATTATAAATTTACCGACTCGAAAATACGCTATTTTTGCGTTAAAAAGTAAAGCATCACATTAGTTCCTTTAGATTGTGTTAATTTTTAGAGACTTCGGGAAGGGAAGGGTGGGGGAGGTGGGAGGGGGAGGGGTAGGAGAGTTGCAAAAAAAATATTTTTCTAAAAAAACTATTTTTTACTCTCTAACCAAATAAAAAGTAAAGCATCACATTAGTTCCTTTAGATTGTGTTAATTTTTAGAGACTTCGGGAAGGGAAGGGGTGGGGGAGGTGGGAGGGGGAGGGGTAGGAGAGTTGCAAAAAAAATATTTTTCTAAAAAAACTATTTTTACTCTCTAACCAAACATAGAAAATATTTTCCGGAAAATGTTTTCCACTTACCAACCAAACAAGAGAAAATAAGTGATAAAATCACTCATTTTCCATGAAAACATTTTCTAGGAAAACATTTTCCATGGAAAACATTTTCCTTCGTACCAAACACACCCATAATCTCGTTTCTTTTAGATATTTAAAACGAAAATGCAAAATGTTGTTAATTTTTTTATCATGTTTAGTAATACTAATCATTGTGTACGTGTGTTGCGTATGTACCCTTTATTTTTAAATTTATTCTAAAAAGACAAAAATATGATCGACTAACTTGCAAAAGATATTTTGTTTCTCATGATCAAAATGCAAATTATTCAATTGCTTTAATAAATACTATATATGAATTGTTTGCAACATATTAGAAAATAATAAATTATTATTGTAAAAAGAGATTAGTTCAGCCGCTATAGTATGATTAGTCTACAATTCTTCCTTTTATCTAAACACATAATCATGTATATCAGATTCTTCATCTGAAATTTATCTGAATATTGATCATGTCCAACTATGTCTTATAAAAGGATAATGCGGTCGCAGCAAATATAACCCAAGTATTACACACGGGGTCGAATCCTCAAAGAGTTAACCTATCAACTACAATCTTCAAAACACAACAATCTTCCGAATCAGCTTCCCAAATATTCAAATATCTCCTTGAGTGTTTCCTAATAACTACTTTTGCAAAGAACTAATTAACTGAAATAATAATTGAATATGTTGTAAACAAGAATGAGAAAGACTATGGTGATGATTTCCCCTATGGATGGAATCCCTTTTGTTTATGCTCATACAAATTTATCAATATCTCTCTATCAATCATGAACAATAATTCTACCGTAAATCTCTCCCAAGTAATTACAATAATTTACTATTGTACTCTTCCGAGCTACCCTAGCTTGCTTTAATTAACACAGACATATATAGAAAAGAAATAGAAAGAGATAGACTAGCTTGCTTTAATTAACACAGAGCTACCCTAGCTTGCTTTAATTAACACAGACTCTTCTGAATTATGCACACTAAATAGGCACAGCTAATTGAGGATCCTATCAATTAACTATAACAAGAACGAAGTTGAACAAATAGAGATTAACTAACAATTTGTATTCACATAAACTTAGATAAGAATTTAGCTACTCATAACTATGAAAGCAAAAGATAGAAGATTTCATAATCAAAATTCAAAACAAAAGTAAGAGATATGTTTAGAGAATTCTCTCATACTAGTTGCCTTACAAAAGTACTCAATAATACAAAACTTGTCTTCTTTGGGCGAATGCTAAGGTTTTATATAGGGTTTAGGTCTTAAGAATCACGTTTTTACACTTTGGTCCCTCATTTATACGCCTTCCACCGCGGTTCTGTCGCGGTCGCGGTAGAACCCCGGCCAAATCACCCTTCTGAATCTCGAAAACTTAAGCAGACCTCATCCACTGCGGTTCTGCCGTGGTCGCGATTGAACCGTGGTAGAACAGTGATTCTGATTCTCCAAGGTTGTTCAAGCGTGATTTTCTTGATTTTTGCACAAATGGCCTTTTTCATCTCCTTTTGACTCCAAAATTGCTCTTTAGCCCTCTTCAACTACTGTGTACCTATAACACATGAAAAACACTAATAAGAGCATTTTGTCATCATATATATTATCAAAACAACATTAAAGTGTGATTATTTAGGGTATAAATATAGTAAAATTCACCTATTATCAACACCTCACACTTAAACATTTGCTCATCCTCAAGCAACTTTAATTACACTTCTAGGCCTACATTCTCAATGTCTCCCCCAAAATACATCACACAAGCTACAATCCATGATTAACCTAAGTAGTGCACAATCCTTACTCAACTGTAAACTCTCATGCCAAACACATTATTGCTTACTCTAATTACTTTTACAAACTTGCAAACTTACCTTTTTCTTCCTGAGTTACACGCCCTCACAACACACAAACTGAGAGAAGTTCCCACAGATATGCAATTTATAACATGGAACTTATATATAAAAACATTTCACTCACTCTCAGCAAAAAGCATTTATATGTACACATACACACCATAAGCTTGACCCTAGTGTAATACTCTACTAATCGAGCCATTTAGTCAAAGATCAAGAGGTCTTTAAGGGTTGTAATGTAGGCTATGGGATGGGTAGGATACTTTTGGATATAGTGGCTAACCTCCCTAAACACTTCTTTTACACAAACTTTCCTTTAAGTTTTTCATTATGCTCGTGCTAACCATTCTTCCACCTTTTATTCACTTGTAATCCGACTTTTCTTTTGATACAACTGGCTTCCTTTATTTATATATATACATCTCTTTTTTATTTTTTTATTTTTTTTTATAAGCATTTACTGTACAACTGCCAGTTCACCAACTCTACCATTCATTCTTGATTCCCCTTTTTCAATATTCTCTTACCCAACTCTTTTACTTTTGCATGTTCATTATAATTCGAGTGCTTCTAGGAGATAAGGTGCAACAATGTACAACATATATTTTGTGAACATTATAGGGTTATCAAAGAACAGGCTTAAGGCTCAAAGGGGTTAACTAAGATATTATATACAGGTGGATTCACAGTTTTTGTTTATGGGGTTGCACAAAAAAATTGCCTCTATCATCTCTATAACTAAATAACTTCTATTTCGCTTTACACACATACAGGGCAAGTTCTAGGTATCATGTGTAAACATATAATGCAGGTAAAAATCTCACACACACTTAACATGCAACTCATTCTGAATTGGGTTCATCTACAAAGTCATACAAATGTTCAAGCAAGCCACACTGTGCAAGTTAATGCATATAATAGAATCTACAGTCAAGCTTGGATAATACACTCTCAAGTTCCTTTTAATTTTGCAAGTGTGCATACTTGGGGTTACGTGTTAACCTTCACCCATTTAAACCTAAAAAAGAAAAAATCTACCTAACCCGGTTCAATAAAAACCCTTGAAAAAGAACCGTGGCCAAAAGAAAAACCAAGGGGGAGATAATACACTACCTAAGAAAAAGAAAAGAAATAAATAAAAATTCCTACATGGATTACTACCCTCAAGAGTACTGTCCAAGTAGTCCGTCATCAGGAAGAGACCTCTACTATTATTTTTTGGGGTTTTTCATGTTGTTTTTTTTTTACTCCGACTTTGACCCTTAAGAAACTCATTGACAAGTGTCCATCATCGAGTCAAGCCAGCTAATATAATATACAACTAATTTATACAATTTACAACATATAATACAGAGTAAGTCTCCCACACCACACTTAAAATCATGGCATGTCCCCATGTCATATAAAACAAATTAAAGCATAGAAGGGTTAGAGACTTTCCTGAGACTCAATCTGAGTCGGAGACTGTGGCGGGGTCGACGTTGCATGCTCGACCCAATGCTCTGAACCATGCCATGAAGCGGCTCTCAGACCCGTCGTTGTGACATCGCATCCATGCAAGTGTGCATGTCGTCCACATAAGTGCGTAGATCCGCAACTTCTTCCTCCAAAGACCTAGGTCTGGTGGACTGGGAATGGGATAGGCTAGCTCCAGAATGAGCATGCATAGATGGACCTGCAGAGTCAATAGACCTCCTGTACTGGACAATCGGGACTGGGTCATCATCATCATCAATATCAATTGGGTCGTTACCTCGGCCAACCCTAATACCTAAAGCTTTAAATGGAGCTTTTTATGGCAGATGTCATCAGTAGGTAATGTGGGTGTATGGTGAGTGAGGCAAAGAATAGTGATCAATGAAGGGAAACCCTTGGACTTAAGAGGTCCCCTCAGTATCATTTCATCACTAATAAGTCGGGCAGCGTCAAACTCATTCCCCTTGGACTTAGGAATATATATATAAACTTGGGAAAGAATAAAAAATCACAAAAAATTTGTTCTTGAAGATTTGCATAATAAAAAAAATGTTTATTTTTTGACCTTTGACCTATTGTTAGTTGGCTACATATTTGCAAAATTGTAACTATGTTATTCTGATACAATGTATATGGGTATGTATACCCGCTTTTCGTATCACACTTTAACTTGTGCCCGCTTTACAAAAAAATTACAAGCGTACCCGCTTTTTTGCATAACTTTAGCACACGGGGTTGAAGTAGCAAAAGCAATTACGCAAAACTTCAGCATTCTAGTAGCCGGGCTTGAAGTTCAGCTCTTTTGTTTTCTAACTAGCGAACTTCAGCTCTAGAGCTCAAATTTGTGTTGTAATATTTTGTTTAAATTTTAAAATTATGTATTGTATACTAATTTATAATATATACAATCTTCAATATATCAAACAAAATATTAAATAATCCTCGCATACCTATTCATGTATTAGTCATTACTAATGGATTATTGTTTCATCCAGTTCAATAGGGAAGATAACGTCGAAGCAGAAAAGCTTCAGATTTATAGGAAGACGATAGAAGAATTAATATTTGAAAAGGCAAAGGAAAATCAAATATGGTATACAGGATGGTCATCCTTTTGTTTGACAACTCAGTCAATTGCTTGTTTGCATATTTCATGTTATTTCAGAAGAAGAAGAAAAAAACAAAGGAGGAGAAGACGGAGGAAAAAGGGGGCTGAAGTTATTTAATTAGTTGGTATAAGTTAAAAGTTTTAAAAAAAATAAGTATAGGTTAAATGGGAGTGACCAAATAAGGCGCCCCGTGCAATTTTTACGTGGTATTTTTGTATAATTCTCCATTTCCAAAACATTTAAGCCAACGAAACATATTCCGAAAAATATTTTCCTTCGAATCAAACACACCCAAAATATTTCTCCGTCAGAAACCACCAAACACGAGCCTGCTTAACCTTTAAATGGGATGTCATTCTCTTTTTAAAATTTTATACGATAATGATGTTCGGATCAGTGTTTGCCGTTTTACAAGATACGATTATGCAGTTGAAAAGAAATTATTTACTTCCATTGTCTTAATTTATGTGATAACGTTTGATAGGACATGAACTATAGAAAGACTATTGAAATATTTAAATTATTTAAATTAAAGCATAGAAATTTCTGTCTATATATCATCACATCAGGAGTAACATGATTTTTAAGTTGATTATATTAAAAAATAAAATTCTTTTTAAAAACGAAATAAGTTGGTACAAGAGTTAAACGAATAGCACTTTTTGTATGCTAGTATGTACACGTGCAGAGAGGAAAGGGAGCAGCAGCTTGATATAATACAGACGTAAAGAGACAGGAGAATACAGTAAACAAATCTATACAGTAAGCTTGAAAATCTTATGGTGTTAGACTTTCCGAACAATGACAAAACTAGCGTTCAATAATTTCAATGATAGGAAATGGCTCTTCTTTGTCTTGTAGCTGCAACACTCTGTCTTTTCTAATGTTTAAGTAACAAAAAATTACATCATTTTGTCAAAACATCGTGGTACATGTACCCGGTTGGTGGTGATTATATCTTGTGTGGTGGATACTTTGGAGCTTCAACTGTCACCAGATTTCTCTGAAATTGAGACTAAACGTCACCCTCTAAATTTTCAACTAAAGGGCAGAGTAGAGGCCGGACGACAGGGGTCTATTCAACTACATTTTACAAATATTTTGGTCATTTCTTAATCCATTCATCCCCTTGTTAAATGACAACAGTGAATCTTGAGGATGACAATGGAAGTTAATCTTCAGGATCCAGAAACTTGTCTCTGATGACAATTTTCCAAATAACTCAACTCCATCTTCATATTTCTTGCCAATTGATATAAGCTTCTCCAAATTTTCTTACTATGATTGTACATAGGGAACGAGCACAGATTCTTACAACAAGTCAGTCTGTTATATCGATGAATTGGATCAAGTCAATTATATGAAACAGGTGAGCAGAAACTATTGTTCTTTTCACCTTCCAATTTCTACAAGCTTGCTAACGACCTGTTTTATAGTAGGTCTAAGAGCAGGTGAAGGAGAACAACAAGCCATTGCAAGCTGAAGGAATTCATAAATATGATCTTCACTTACAGTCCTTTGTTCATCATTTTGGCTAAGTAGAATCTTCGGATGATAAAAGTCCATAACTCTATGATCAAGAATTGCACTCTGAACGGCATTAGGCAAATAAATATCCTTATCAAGATTTGCTTTCCTGTAGAATGGTTCTTTTCCTGTTAGTAACTCTAACAAGATAATCCCAAGGCTGTAAATATCAGTTTCTTCGCTAACTTCTTTCATCTTGATCAATTCAGGGGCTTTGTACCCTTGAGCTGCTGAAGCTTCAAGCATTTCTTGGCCTGCAGTTGGATTCAAGACAAGATGCAAGCCAAAATCCGACACATATGGTCTCAAGTGACGATCCAAAAGTATGTTGCTCGACTTGAGGTTTCCATGGATTATGGGAATTTCTGTGTGAAGATAGTCTAGTCCTCGAGCTATGCCAATGGAGATCCTACATATGATGTGCCATTTATGAGCCTCACCATTCCCATCTGTTACAAGTAGATGCATAATTTTCCGCTCAGTAAAACAGATGCATATTCGACAAAATAATCCATTAAAATCTAACACATTTTGTATGCTTGAGAGTGCTTCAACTTAATACGATAGGCACAAAAAGGGAAGTCCCATGCATAATGCATCCCGCGTTTACACAGGATCGGGGAAGGGCAGCACCCTAAGGGGTGTGATACAAACAACCTAACCTAATGCAAGCATTAGTGGCTGGTTCCACGACTTGAACCCGTGATCCGTAAGTCACACGGAGACGACGTTACCGTCACTCAAGTCTCCCCTTCTCTTTTAACACGATAGGAAATGAATGAAATGCCTATTAGGTTCTTGGAAAAATACAAGAAAATTAACTGAGATACTTATTAAACAAGATATTGAAACTATTACTCTCTCCGGTCCATAATAAGTGACTTTTTCGACTTTTATTTTGGTCCAAAATAAGTTTTCTTTTATTTAATAAAAAAGGAATTAACTTTAATTTTTCAAAATTTTCTCTTATTTACATATCTCAATATGCCAAGTTAACAACATATAAATTTTAATTAAGAATAATTCAGTCAAAATACCTTTTTGTTCTAAGAGTCACTATATTTTTCCAAGGGCACAAAAAGGTTAAAAAGTCATTTATTATGCACTAGAAGGAGTGTATAAAACGTAATCAACTCTAAAAGACTCTTCGAGATATTTTGAGATTTCACGATTAACATTCTCCTCAAATTGCTTCTTCCTATATATTACACGTTTCTTATAAAATTCGAGTTCAATATTAATTTCAAATGCAATTTTTTGGTAGAAGTCAAAACAGTTGCAAATCCTTCATCTCTTTATTTGTTAAATAAATAAATTAAATTTTTTAACTTCACATAACTTTTTTTAAATTTATATATAACATTTAAGGTGTAAAAAAATTGGGCCTGTGGAGCCTAAAGCAGTTGATTTACCTGCTTTATGGACGGGTCACCCTTGCACGAAGACAACCTTACCGTCGCTCACACGATAGGAAATGAATGAAATTATAATTGTGACAAAGTACCTACTATTAGGTTCTTGAAAAAATAGAAGAAAACTAACTGAGATACTTATTAAACAAGATATTGAAACTACTACACTGCACATGTGTGTAGCTTTTAAATATATGCAGAAGAAAACAATTCCACCTAAAATCCAGAAAGTACCACTAACCCAACTTTTTCCAACACAAAACATGTCCAAAGGACACAATTATAGAGCAAGATGAAATCACCACCAAAATATTCAAACAAAAAAAAAAATGAAAAAGAGAGGAGTAAAAGAAAAAGAGAAAGTCAAAGTTTCCATTTCATTGTTAAATTAAAGAGCTATGCTCTCCAGATTTAGAAATAGTATCTTTTTTGAGATGTCACAAAAATAGCAAGTATATTTACCATCAAAATTGAATGGCAACAATTAAAGAACCTCAAACTTTAAACCGCATATAGGGATTTAATAATGGAAACACCATAAAAGCAGAAAATATAGTTTAATACTCATTCCAGTTGTGAGAAAATGATTGACAGAGACTTTTTGCAAGGCACCAAATAGCAAAAAAATTGTATTTACCAATAAAACCCAAGAAGAAAAAACAGAAATTAAAACGTTTTATCAACCTGTAAAAATCAAGCATCTCCTGCTAGATGTTACAATCCTTAAAATGACCAGTATTTTTTTCTATTCTTATTCTACTTTCCAAGACAAAAAAAAACATATTCTTGAAATTTTGTTGAACACACACCACATCAGAGGCAGCTTAATGGCTTTACTCTTTAAAAAAATGTAAATACTTTGTGGGGTGTAAAAATTTTAAAATTAAATTAATTTAAAATAGTGGACTCAGTTGAAGCATGATGATGAGATGAAAGTAAATTGTACCTCTAATAAATTGGGCTAAGGTGCCATGGCGATAAAAAGGATGAACCATCAACTTCTCTCCTCTTGGCCCTGCATAAAATGCACACAATGGCACCAAATTTGGATGCCTCAAGGACCCCAGAAGTTCCATTACAGGCACAACTTCTTTCATTGTGACAGTGCAAGCTGGTCTCAAGAATCGCAATAATGTAAGCCTATCAATACTCAGCAAAGTAGCTCTGTATAAAGTTCCATAACTTGATTTCCCAATAACTTCACCTGGAGCATCCAATATATCATACACTCTTAGATCTTCACCATCTTTAAACTTTATCAATAAATCTTTTTCAACCCCATCTCTTTCTTTAACCTCAAAACTAGCTTCTATATCTCTAGAAACACTTTCCCCTCCTTTCCTTGTACAACAATAGATCATGACCAACACAATAATTATAGCAGTTACTGAACTTGGTACTATAATAAGTATGAGCATATGCTTGTGTTCCATTCCTTAATGACAAATTTAGTCTCTTGGGTGTGCTCAAATGGTGTAAAGATTGAATCTTTATGACATTTTAAAGGACAAAAAGGAAGATCCAAGATCTGGTAGAATGTTAAACATGTGAAATCTTCAAAGTGGAATGTTATGGGAATATATTTACATGGAAATGGAAAGTGAAATGGGGTTGCGGAGATTGTGGGGAAACTGATGGATTTTTCGGAAACAGTTGGAAAACAAAATCTAGAAAGAGTAATGGAAGGTGACTTTGGCGCTGCCGAAAAGAGAGAGAGAGAGAGAAAAAAGGAAGAAGAAGTCAGAGAGAAGGAGTTGGCAAGAGAAAGAGTGAACAGATGGAACCATGTGCCTGTTTTATGGAATTGATTTCTTGATCTGATGTTTATGCTGTATCTACTTATTATTGTCTCTCGGTTCCCCATATTAATGTCACACCTAATACAAGTACTACTCCCCTACTCCAAAATAAGCGATTATTTTGGATATTTTTACCTATATTAAAAAAAATAATTTTTTAACATTAATTAACAATAGAATTAACTATTTTAATTTTTATTATTTCACATAAATACTTCTAACACATATTCCAATACTATTTATTCCAAGGACAATGTAGGAAAAATATCATTAAGTCATTCTTAAAATTCGAAAAAATCACTTATTTTAGTCCGCAAAAAAGGTCAAAAAATCACTTATTTTGGATCGGAGGGAGTACTATTTATGAACAAGTAAAAACAACTTTGTAGGGTATATTCATAATTTTCGGATTAATTATGTTGGAATTATTTTTTATCGATTATTTGGTATGATATATTAAAAATAATTTGTGTTATTTATTTTTAAATTATTTATTAACAAAAATACCTTTCACATTCGTTGAAAAGTATTTGAAAAAGATTTTGAAATGACAACTCTATCTCTAAACATGCTTATTCATGTATTAAAAACCATGAGATTGCTCGTCATGATTTGCTATGTATAAAAATAGAATATTAAATAGAGTGTATAGTTAATACTGTACTGATTATACATAGGTTAAAAAGCACTGCTGAATTAATAATATAAAGCTAATACATGTATATTTTACCTAATATATCCTACCAAACTATCCATTAATCTATGTCATTTTCATACTTCTTACTCAACCTCTCTTTGAGAAGGGAAAAGAATATAAAAGGGATAATATTTTAATTGTTATTCTTGAAAATCCGAGAGCACTTGTTGGTGGTGGCACGTTGGGAATAAAGGCCCACAAATTGGAATCACACTCCTATAAACATAAACCAAAGAGAACTCCACGAAGTATCCTTTGCCTCTTTAGACCTTTTTCTTGAGAATGACAAATTCCAACCCCTATAAGATACGATCACTACTCAATAATTTTCTTTAGTGTTCATTTTAAAGGGAATTGTTACCTGTTAGAAACGTTTTTAAATTTAGAATTGAAAAATTAATCTTTATTTAAGAAATTGATAATACTACACAATAAATAAAGGAAAACGAAAAAGAAGACGATGACGTACGTGCAGGAGGAAGAAGCTGTAGCAAAGAAAAAAGTGATACAAATCATACAAGTATAATGGAAAAATAAAGGGGAGTAGCCAATGGTCCAATCTATATGGATCCAGGAAAAACGTAGTGACATTACTTGTGTCCAAGCTCTTCAAAAGTGGGAAAAGAACGTTAGTATAAAAATGCCATTACAACGAGACAAAGAAACAAGGTGGCATGCTTTCTTATTGCTTTATTTCACTTTTGTACTTCGTATTGATCTTTGAATTTTGACCATATGTTTTCAGTGCTACAACAATTTCTATGCCTTTTCCCTTCTTTTTTTTATTTTAAATAAAATGAAATTAACTTAGAAATATCGCTCAACTTTTAAAAATGATATATTTATGTCATTCATCAAAAAATATTATTTTATGACACTGCCGTACTAACGGTAGTGGTATGGATGGACCAAACAAAAATTGAGTTGTTACTCAATAATGACATGAATGAATCATTTATTTGACGGTAGTGGCATGAAAATAATAATTTTTTAAGGGATTTTTACTTTCCTATACCATATATGAAACCTTATTACCTCAATATTTAAGGTTTGTGTTAATTATATTTTAGTATACCAAATTACTATTTATATACCATTATTTTGCTGCAACAGATATCGATCTCATATGATATACGGGAGTTTGGTGCATTTGTGTACGAACTCCAGCATATTATGTTGGACCGGTATACTTTTTTGACTCTTGTATAATATACGGGAGACTAGAGCACCGATGCTCAAAACTCCAGTATATTACACTGGACATTTACACTTGCTGGAACTCCAGTATATTATGCGGGAGTTCTAGCATAATTATACTTGAACTCCCGCATATTATACGGGAGTTCCAGCATAGTTATCATGGAACTCTCATATAATACGCGGGAGTTCAAGCATACTTATGTTGGAACTCCCGTATAATATGTGGGCATATTTTTCCACTGCTAATGGTACATAAATTGTAGATAAACTATGAACTAGGCGGGCATTATACATACTATGCACATATTTGGTAATAAAGTTTCATATATGATATAATTTAAAAAAACCCATATTTTTTAACGGATGGCATGGATATACCATTTCTAAAAGTTGAGTGGCATTTTAGGCCTTTTCCCAAATAAAATCACGATTAATTATGAATTAAATAGTGATATATAGGAAGAGCGCAAACACTCATCAAGCGTTGCTAAGTTCTACTGATCCCATACTTCTTCTTCACGAATGCGGACAGCCTAACACGAACGCGATTCACCAGATTCAACAGCTACGCCTTCGCATCACCTCCTTCGCGAACACGGAGGCACAATTCCCAAGATCTCCAGATTCCTCTACGCGTTTGCGTGAACCTCATCGCGAACGCGATGAATAAAAATTTGCAGCAGTTATGACAACAAAACCTGATCTCCAACTTAATCAAAAATGATCTGTTTGGACCCCCGAAATCATCCCGAGGCCCCCGAGACCCAACAAAACCACCAACCTACTCCAAAATACGATACGAACTTGTTCCAATCATAAAAATACATCCTTAAACACAAAATCATCAAATCAAGGCGGATTCATGCCTAAGTTTCAACTATAACTTTCGAAACCAACATCCAATCAAAAACCCGACCAAACGATGCCCGAATGACCTAAAAATTTGCAGACATAACCAAAATCATCTAACAAAGCTACTTCAACTGTCGGAATTTCATTCTGACTCCGAATAAAAATCTTACCTATCGACCGGAATTCACCAAAATTCTAACTTTGCCAATTCAAGCCTATTTATACACCGGACCTCTAAATTTGATTCTTATCGCTCTCCTAAGTCACAAATCATTCCCCGAAGCTAACCGAACCATTAGAATTCGATTCCGGGCCCTCTAACTCACAAGTCAATGTTCGGTTGACTTTTCCAAACTATTCCTTCATCAAAGAGACTAGTTATCTCATTTCCTACCAAACTCAATCCGAATTGACTCAAATGCACCAAATACATATATTGAAACATGAACAAGCATATAACGGGGAAAACGGGGCGGTAACTCATGTGACAACGAACCGGGTCGTCACATTGGAGCTGCTTATAGATTATGACGTTGATATTTTATGCCATATAGGAAAAGCGAACGTAGTAGCCGATGCTCTCAGTCGTAGATCTATAGGTAGCCTATCATATTTACAGTTTAAAAAAAGGAGAGTAGACCATGAGGTTCACCAACTAGCTAGTCTTGGAGTTCGGTTACTAGACTTATGTCATATCAGAATTTCTATTTAGGATACGACAACATCCTCGTTGGTAACTGAAGTAAAGGAACGCCAGTACGAGGATCTTGTGTAGTTCATTATGGGGATACCACCCCTCAGAAGGAGAAGACACCATTTGAAATTATAGAAGACGGGGCCCTTAGATATTGAGGATGATTATGTGTCCCTAATGTTGCGAGGCTGCATCGGCAAGTTATGAGAGAAACTCACTATTCTCGTTATTCTATCCATTCAGGGGCAACAAAGATATATCATGATATCAAGGAGGTATATTGGTGGGATGAAATGAAAAGGGATATAGAGGAGTTTGTTTCTCAGTGTCCTAATTCTCAGCAGGTTAAGATTGAGCACCAAAACCCCAGTAGATTATTGCAGACTATGGAGATTCCGACTTGGAAATGAGAAGTAATCAATATGGATTTCATCATAGGCTTACCTCGTACCGAGCGTAAGTTCGACTAGATATGGGTGATTTTTTCCTGTTAAAACTACATATTCTGCAGAGGATTATGCAAGGATTTATATTAAGGAAATAGTACAACTCTATGGTGTCCCTATATCTATTATCTCGGATAGAGGATCTCAATTTACAGCTAACCTATGGAGGTCCTTCCAAAAAGGATTGGGGACTCAAATAAGTATTAATACAACATTTTATCCCCAGACAGACGGATAGGTTGAGTATATTATTCAAATAATCGAGGATATGTTATGAGCTTGTGTGCTAGACTTCAAAGGTAGTTGGGATGATCATCTGCCGCTTATTGAGTCTGCATATAATAATAGCTAACATTCTAGTATTTAGATAGCTCCATACGAAACTCTTTACAGATGGAAGTGTAGGTCTCGTATGGGGTGGTTTGATATTGGAGAATCTGGATTACATGGGCCAGACCTGGTTAGCAAGCCATAGAAAAAAGTAAATCTTATCGGGGATCAACTGTTGACAGCTTAGAGTCATTAGAAGCCATATAGCTTATCCGAGATCGAGTGTTGACAGCTCAGAGCCATTAGAAGTCATATTATGACATACAGCAACGATATTTAGAGTTCAGGGTTAATGACTGAGTATTCTTAAAGGTGTCAGCTATGAAGGGTGTGAATAGGTTTGGCAAGAAAGGCAAACTCAGCGTACGATATAGTGGACCTTATAGGATCATTCGGAGAGTGGGCCAAGTAGCTTATAAGTTATAATTAACCACGAAAATTGAGTATGTCCATCCAATTTTTCACTTATCTATATTACGGACGTGCATTGGTGATCCTACCCGAGTGGTGCCCACAGATGATGTACATATAATAGAGGACTTGTCATACGAGGAAATTTCGGTTTCCATCCTAGATCGACACATCTACAAGCTACGGAATAAGAAGGTAGCCTCCATAAAAGTACTTTAGAGGAACAACAATGTGGAATAAATGACTAGGGAGGCCGAGGAAGACATGAAGTATAGATATCCATATTTATGTTCTCCTCTAGATAAGGGTCCGGCTGAGATATCATAACCTCGTACGTGTATGAATTCTTGTGTTAGCTATTGTCATTATTGATAATTGTGATCCTATGTGGTATTATTGATGATTGTGGTCCTAGGTGGCATTAAATTATTTTGTTTCTATAGGAAGAGTTGGTAGTAGCGTTGTTACAAAGGTGACTCTGCCAAGGTTATATAGATCCCAAAGCGTTAAAAATTCGAGGACGAATGTTTCTAAGAGGGGAAGGATGTGACATCACGCGTTTTCGTAAGTTAAAAGTTTCGTCTTCAGTTAATTAGATTATCTTGAGGTTAACATATTTATGCTATTTATAGTAAGAAATAAGTTTCATAAAGGATAATAGGTACACGAAATAAATAAAAACAAGTTTCATTGAAAGTGGCCAATTTGGGATAACATACGGGTCGAGCAATAATACTTGATAATTATGGACTAGTACCATACAAGGTAACATATGGCCGTGATAGTATGGTGTATAAAGTATATTAAAATGAATAGTATCTTTAGGTAATTTGATATAATTTTTAATTATACAAATAATTGGTTAATTATCGGGTAGCGAGACATTACCTAGTAAATTATTAAAAAATTGAGATAATATTAACCCATAAGAAAAGTAACGTGGCAAAAGGCCACATGTAAAGGAATGACTTAAGTCATTCCATGTATAGGTGTCTTATCTTGGACAATTAACTTCCAAGTAATGTTCAATATAAAACCTTGTCCATTCCATTTTGGACAAAAGAAAAACCAAGAAAAAAAAAACGTTAAGATTGACAAACCAAAAGACATGATCAATTCTTTTATAATTCAAGATACTCCAGAGAACAAAAGGTCCAGTTTTCGTTCAAAATACTTCAGAGAAGCAGAAGCTTCATTTCGTTCAATACTTCAAATAAGCAAAAGCTTAATTCCATTCGATTTTTGCTGTTCTAAAAGAGTAAGGTGCAATCTCCGCCAACAATATTTATACGGAGTTTTCCTACTTTAAGTATATTAGGGACATTCCATCTTTCTTTTGGCATAATCCAAATTATACATAAGAAATGAACAAACATACAGTTTCCATAAATTATTCTATTCATAGAAATATTAGGGGTGTCTATATTCTTGATTCCCCATGTGAATTATTATTATCTTCTGTTCACGGGTCTCAAAATAGTATGCAGTTGAAAACATTTATCCAGAAGAAATATAGAGATTGTTAAATATTTTTCATGCATTTCACCCATTATACATGTGCATTGACCCATGACCAAATGACATTATATACGTGTGTGTGTGTGTGTATATATATATATATGAGATGTAAGAAAAGGATACGGCGTTATATACGCACCACCACCTGATCAGCCGGTATATGTTGATGATGTTGTCCATAATGGCCGAGATGATATGATGTGATGCCCCTCAGTGGCTTGATGATATTATGTACACAATACCTATGCATGACACGATATTTATAAGCTCGAGCATGACATTATAAATGTTTTAGAATTTACAAAGTTATTCAGATTTACAGATGGATTTCCTTATTCCATATTTCATTATGCCATTTACGTACTGATTTTCATGCCTTACATACTTAGTATATTTTTTGTACTGACGCCGTATTTCATGGGGCCTCCATTTCATGCATGCGGATGCAGGTAGGCAAGCTGACGGTCCCCCGTCTTAGGATTCATGATCAGCGAGAATTGGCATGCTCCACTTGATCCGAAGCTGCTTTTAATTTTGGTATGATATGTTTGTGTGTGTGTATATATATATATATATATATATATATATATATATATATATATATATATATATACATGGCTCGTTCCCATCTTTGTACATTTATATTTATATTAGAGGTCTATAGACAGTATGTCTAGTTGGATAGTATGTGGCCTTGACACATTCCATTTATGAGGTATATAGTTGTCTATAGCATCCTTGTCAGCTCGCCCTACGTACGTTGCATGTATATGTATGTATTCCTTTTTGGGCAAATTTTCTTTCATGTACATTATTCTCGGAATTCAGCAGATGTTATTCAGGTTTATATCTTAGATGCATTCTTAGGGGTGTTTGACAGGTAGGACTCGGATACCCGTTGCAGCCCATCGGTTTGGGTCGTGGCACTATCAATCCAAGTGCATGTTTCGTGGAACTTTCCTCTTCTCAAGGAATATTAGTCATGGTCTCCTTGTCGACATCCATACCTTGAGGCAAAATGTCCCCGCCCTTCTCGGTTCAGGCTTCGGCCATCGCCCCCTCAATAGCCTCCTTGGCTTAAGGCAATGCGATGTTGCCTCGCACACAAGCCACCAGCTCAAAATTCTCTTCTTGTTCTTCGAACTCATCCTCAGCAGGTGGACTGAGTCCGATAGGAGACCACCAGTGCTTTCCTTGAGTTTGCGCGCCAACCTGCTTTTTGATTTTTGCTTCTTTGAGTTCGGAAACCTCTGAGCCTTTTTTCTTTTCTTCTCTTTATCCTTCTCTGAGAAGATTGTTTAGGGAAAGTGTTTTCATTACCGGATGGAGGCCTCATTTCAACATTTTTGAGAAGACCTGCAAAGAAGGGAAAAATGAGAAGAAGTGTGGAAATAAAATTAAGTGTAATTCATTTAGTAGAGGAATCTCACCATGGGAACGGGCCTCCCATCGACCCTTAGAAAATTCACACCAAACACGCTCGGAATAGGGCTTCTGTGACACGATGCCCTCGACCAATTCCCTAAGTCGACGAACTGTACGACGTCCAAGCAAAACTGCACAAGGAATCATTAATAAGAAGGAAGGAAAAGGAAAAACAATAAATTAAATCTTAAAGGCAAGATTATACTTACGTTTTATTTTTCATTTCTTGGGAAATGGCATGTCCTCAACCGGGATTAAATCTGAGGTTTTCACTCAAACGAATCGGCCCAACCCGCCTCGGTCCCGATCCTCATCTATGATCAAGAATGAGGGCTTAGTTGCTCGACGGGTAAGTTCTATTAATCCCCTTCAATAAAGTCGGGGCCTATACAGACGCATAAGATGATCGATGGTGAAGGGAAACTTCTCGATTTTGTTTATGAAGAAGCGGAGAAGAATCACGATCCTCAAGAAAGAAGGATAAATTTGACAAAAGGTCACCTTGTACCTCTTACGGAATGCGATGATGACCGGGTTCAAAGGGACCACGTGGGTAGTACTCGATTCCTCGGGCATAGGCACCACCACGTGCTTATCGGCCTAATCATAATCTTTCTTGACCTTGGAAAGGAGACTGTTGGTAATCAAGCATATATATCTCAAGACCAGCGCACGAACCCGGTATGGAAGTAGTTTTCTCGATGTTGAAATCAGCATCGGTCAGGCACCCCGCAGAATGTACATCTTCAAGGAGGACTCCGGTATCTTTTCCTCAATAGCAGTAGACGAAACATTTTCCTCTTCGGCCGATTGCGAGGCAGAGGGAATTTCTTTTTGGGGAACGGACTTTGAGTTTTTTGCCATTATTCTTTTTTGGAAAGTTAGAGAAAAAGAGAAAGTTAAAGGGATATGCTTAATAATTTGGGATAAAGAACATATGTTCTTATAAAGTGATTTTAGGGTAATTAGAAAATGGATGTTTGAGAATTTTGAAAACTTTAATGTTCAAGGGCAGATGTTTCGGAAGTAAATTTTGAACAATATAATGAGGAGGTATTTATAGTTTGCAAACGACGGTTCAAAACTATAATGGATGACCAGAAATTGACGAACATTTGATGCCATTAAGACGTGACTACCAAGACATTTCATTAGTTTTGTCATTTCTGGCTCGAAGTATTGAAACGAAGATTGAGGGCTCATATCGTTTCTCATAGTTTACTCTTCGAAAAATAAAGGGACTATCTGTATACGGTCGAAATCGGGCTCATCTATTGTATTACGGATCGAGACTGAAACGTGATGGATTAAAGATCGACCCCGGTTCCATTGAGCCAAAGTACGAAGTTAGAACATACGTCTTCAAGATCTTCCTGCATGTGACTCCGAAATCGGTCCCGACTCTGAATGAGCTCGAGGATACATTATCGGACCAAATAGCGGAAGACCAAAATAATTACAACCAATCAGATATCACGGCGAGAATCTCAGCATGTATCAATGCGAAACTTATTAATTAGCAAATCATGAGATTTCTTACCTTTTACAGAATTATATCTAAAGTGGGACTTCTCTGCCACATAGAGTGGGTCTGATTATTTGTAATAATTATGATAACACACATCCAAAAGCAATATACTATTACTAGTTCTTACTATCTTATCATTTTGTTATGTCATCGATTAAGGCATTTTTGATTCGAAGGTCAAGGCCAAGATAGTCCAACTTGTGTGGTTTGCATTTGCTTTTCTATCATTAATTTAAATTCTAGTCTGATTTCTCAATTTGTATCAAGTTAGATCACGTATCTTTATAGTCGCGTATAAATTCAGTTGATACCAATTTTGAGGGTGAACAAATTGTTAGGAATTGTGGGTTCAAATTTTATTATTCTCTAGATCTGTTCTGGCTGATGAGGTGATATTTGATTCAGTATAAAATTTAAGAAGAAAAATACATTTGATATTTGGTGTCTAAAATAAATACTCCCTCCGTTTTAATTTATGTGAACTCATTTGACTGGGCACGGAATTTAAGAAAATGGAGAAAACTTTTGATCTTGTGGTGTAAAATGAGGCAACTTTATTTTGTGTGACTATAAATCATTGTATAAAGGTAAATTGTTTTCAAATAAGGAAAGAGGTCATTCTTATTGGCACGAACTAAAAAGGAAATATGTTCACATAAATTGAAACGGAGGGAGTAATATATATTTGTATGGCTATAAATCATTTCAACAACAACAACAACAACTACCCAGTATGTTCCCACAAAGTGGCTATAAATCATTTCATTAATGATAAAGTAGGACTTCTGTAGATAAATTATTTCTAAATGAGAAAAATTTCATTTCTTTTTGGACTAAAAAAGAGTGTCACATAAATCGAGACAGAGAAAATATATGTTAAATCTAAAATTTTGGTGAATCTTCGCATATACATGTGGTTCATATGGAAAATGCTAATCGAACTTGATAAATGTCATGGGGTACCTAATAGTCTAATACCACTCTCCAGCGCTACGAAATTAACTCTGACCATCAAATTTTGCTCTTATTTCTCAATTTAAGATCTTATTGGCCCTTACTCATATTTCTTAGTGCAAAAATGCATTTTCGTTTTCAATATGAGAATGATACATTTGGACTTATTACTTGGCATGGTATGACTTTGTTCTTGGTCTTATTTATTAGATGTCGAGTGCCGTCCGAGAATCTTCATTTGTTTTAAGTGGGCGCGAGCTAGAATTCTTGGGTGGTAATTTTTTCTTTCAAAATTAGGTGATAGTTCATTGTCTTAATTATTAGTCTCGATCATAAATCAATGTGCCCACTTTCATATTTTACGTTGGTATAATTCTCTTTTCCTAGCGTAATCAAGATGATTGGCCCCATCCAACAACGTGAAGATGATTGCAAACCTAGAAAATTTGTACTACACATATTGTGGCCATAATTTCATCCCAATGTATTTCAAAATTTCAAATTATCTATCTTAATTGATTTAAAGACTTGCAAAATTAATTTTGCAAGATAGCCAAACAAAATAAAGAACAACTCATGAATTACAAATTTACAACAACCACCTCATCGTAATGCTTATTATTATATGTTTTAATAATGTACAACTGCTTTTTGGTCCATAATCAATTTGGTTGGAATTTATCTTTAAAGTAATATCTCGTTGTAGGAAAGGTGCGCACTTACCACACTCTTCCCGTATACACATTAATTTCGTTACTTTAATTTATACTTTCTTTTTCATATGCCAAACATAAATTTCCTTGTTTCTGTTACTCTTCTTATACTCTTTCCAGTTCAAAATATGTGATTTTTTTTATGTTTTCATATAGATTAAGAAATCCAACTTTTAGTATTAATTAGCAATGTAATTGACCATATTAACCTTTACTATCTCACATAAACACTCCTAATACATATTCCAACACTATTTACTCCAAGGATAGTGTAGGAAAAAAATAATTAATTCATTCTTGAAATCTGAAAAAATTACTTATTTTGAACCACAAGAAAAAAGCCAAAGAATTACTTATTTTGGACCGGAGAGAATAATTAATCAGAGTGCTATATTATTAATTGATTTATTGTGGTCTCAATGTAGCTTTCACATTCTACAAGATTTGAATTTACACTATATATGAAAGTATACGAAATTTAACACATTAGACAAACCACAATCATCTAGTTTGAGAGAAAGGGGTTATATTTCAGTTCTTAAAAGGTCTACAAAACTACAAGGCATAAGTTCTTGGATTGGTGGGGTTTCATTCTTTAATTTTGAAGTTACAACTTCTTTTGGTCCTACCAAATTTTGAGCCATACTGTTCAGAGACTTTCAATTTTGGCGAGGGCAAGGAAGGAATTATTATTGTGATGAAAGTAATTAATAGGTGACATTATTTTGATTATGGACGAGTTTGTTAGGAAATATAAATATCAAAACTCGCTATAAATGGGACGCATTGATGATATGCTATAAATGTATTTTAGTCGATTATTGCATTCTAGTTTACTGCACTTTAGTTGAGTTTGCACTTTAATCGCTAGTGTTTTGCACTAATAGTATGTTTTATACCTTGTAGGAGTGATTCCAAGCTATATAGATGTTATGGAATGAATTCAAGTGGTTTGAAGCTTTGAAGTCTGAGTAAAAGCCCAAGGAATTCAGCCAGAATCGTATTCGGGGGTCAAATTTGATAATTAAGTACGAACGAAGACTCGAGAAGGCATATTGCGCACTGTCTAATACAATAGATATAACTTTTTGCTCAGAACTTCATTTGGGCTCCACAATATATGGTTGGAAAGCTAACTCAAAGGGATACAACTTTTATGTTTATATTTTTTCAAATTCCAAACGAAACAGGGAAAAAAACTACGGTTATGGTAGGACCATGGCAGAATACTGCTGCAGATATTGAAGGCCACTCTGGCCACGGTCCTAGCGTAACCGCGGTAGGACCGCGGTAGGACGCATAAATTTCACGGACCAAAGTGAAAAATACGAAATTTTAAGCCCTAAACCCTACATTAAACGAAGGAGGCCAGCCAAGAAAAGGGAAGATGATATTTTTGAGACATATATTCGACTTAAGGAGAAAAATAATATATTGGGAGCAAGGCGGAGAATTCTTCTACGAGTATTTCCTTCATCTTCCTATTTTTCATTGTTGGTTATGACTTTTAGTATTGTAGTTTTACATACTAATATGAATAGTTAATTCCTTATCTAGAGTTTTGATAGAACCTTTTGTAGGATAAATTCTTGTTATGTTTTTATATAATTGAGCCATAGCTTTTCTTTATTTGTTCAACTACGTTTATATTCTTGTTGACTGAAGAGCTCTCAATTAGTTTTGCCTATTTAGTATGCATAACTCGGGAGAGAGTGCATTTTTAGGTAATTGTTGAACAACACCACTCCAGAGTATATGAGGGATCAATAACCGAGGGTTTAAAGATGTGATTAGGGATAACGAAGCCTTGGGTGCGATCTGAAGTGAGCTGTATTAAAAGCCATCTACCATAGCTCGGGAGAGTATGTCTAGTAAATTATCGTAATTACTCGGGAGAAATTTATAGTAATAAGAGTGTTCATGATCAGTAGAGAATACTTAGGCGAAATTATATAAGACATAGCGGGAAGGATTCCGATAATTGGGAAAATCATAATTGTAGACCTCCTTAATCTTTTCTCTAACCCTCGGTATCGTTAGTTATTAATTTACTATTTTATTTTGTCAGTTAATTAGTTAAACACAAGAATATTAATGTCTATAAGTTAAGAATTGTTCAAGCTTGTTTTCTTGGTGATAGTGAACAGATGTAGCTAAATCTTAGTTCTCTATGGAATTCGACTCCGGACTTGTAAATCGGATTATATTTGCAGCGACCACTTAGTCCTTTTTATAAGGCATAGTTGGGTGTGATTAAATTTTGGCGCCGTTGCCGGGGAACTAACGGTGTATTTGCAGGTGTACATATTGCTAGGTTTCAAATTTAAGATTATATTTTATTATTTTATTATTTTATTTTAGTTTTATTTATTTATTTGAGAAACATGGCATCATGGAATTATAAGAATTTAGATGTTGGTAATTCTACTTTAATTCTCTTTGTGCATATTGTGAAGAAAACCAATCAGGGCAAGATTATCAAAATATTCCCGAGAGCGAGTTTTGTGCACCAACTCAAACTTATGTTTGAAATGTGTGTGATATGTGTGGTGGTCAAGATGGTCATTTTCACGGTTGTGCTTATATTTTTTACCTTCCCCCAACCCATTACTTTGATGTTTTGTTTTTGAAGTTAATAGAAGCAAAGAACCCAGGTATGAGGACCTAAAAGAGATCGAGGATATGCTAAAGTGCCTTACGAAACAATATGATAAGATACAACTGCGGATACAAAGGCAAGGGGAAACTATTCACAACTTGGAGGCTCAAGTGGATAAACTAATCGAACATGGTAAAACGCAACAAGTTGACATTGTTGATAGTAGCCAATATGAGCAAGAAAGGGCTGTAGACATTGCCATATTATTGGAGGATTTAAAAAAAATACGAGGATGAGATAGAGGAGGAGGCTGGAGTAACACCAACAATCAGTTGCACTAGATTTTGAGGATATCGATGTTGTAGAAGAGATACTAGAATCAACCAAGGATATTGAGGATACATATTTAGTTGACTTTATTGTCATTAGTGTTGAGAATGTAGACAGTCTAAATGTTCATGTAGTTGAGCGCATTGGTCCTCACTACAAGCATTTTTCTACATTGTGTTTAGATGATGATATGGAAATAGAGTCGTCCGAGCCATTTGAGGAGTCGAGGAATAAGGAGCAAAGTGCTTAAATTCTAGAATTCTTCTTGCGAGAAAATTGAGATTACACACCTCATCTAAAGGCCAAGAAGTGCAGAATACTATATTATTTTATTGGGCCATCCCGATTCATTCCACCATCCTAGTAGCATGATCATATAGAAGAATCAAAACTTGGGGTCCGATTCATATGTTCAAAGTGGAGGCGAAAAGTAATTCACGTCGTGTCGTGATGCTAAATCAAGCGCTTGTTGGGAGGCAATCTGGATTTATTGTTTTCTTTTATTTATTTTTTTATTTTTTTAATTGTATCATTTTTGTAGTGTCAATTTTTTATTTTCTAGGAGTATGGAAAGAAAAGGTACTGGAAGGATGCAACAACAAACCAAATGGTTGGAACTAAGTGTGAGGTACCCGAACGAAGGATCAAGCTTGGGAGAAGTCTGAGTACCCCACAAGCTACTAATGCTCCGGCCTTTGACCTACCAGGGAGTTTTTTTTTACCCTCTTATTAGTATGGTGTGCATTGGGGACAATGCACAATTTTAAGTGTGGGGTAAGGTGATTGTCTGGGTGACTTTCTATGCCCTTTTAGTTGTATTAGTTTAATTGAATAATTTTTTATTTATTATGTTAAGAAAAAAAGGATTGAACTTTTCCCGACGATGGATTTATTAGACAATTTTCTTGAGGGATTTAAGTCTAAAAAAGATTTTCTTTTGTTAGGTAGTGTAGCAATTACCCCTTAATTTTTCTTTAAACCACGATTCTTTTCCAAGGATTTTATTTGAACCGGGTGCAGTTAGTTTTTTTTTTTTTGGAATAGGAGCCATAGTGTGTTTTTTTAAATGAAGCAATATCTCTTGACTTTGTTATGCCTTGAGAATAGTGAGTACTTTGGCTGTGACGGTTAGGCTCAATTTTTGACTCTTGTATAAGTACCTTAAATTGTATGATCTTAAATTTGGTTAACTGCTTTGGCAAGGGTGTCTTGATGAATCCAATCTTGAGTGAGTTATGTGCCATGTGTATGTAAGGTTTTGTGTTATTCTATGCATTGCATTTGATGCCTAGAACTTGCCCCGTGTATTTGCAAAGGGAAATAGTAGTTTTATTCAGTCTTGGAAGTGATATAGGTATTTCTTGTTGATTGATATATATATATATATATATATATATATATATATATATATATATATATATATATATATATATATATATATATATATATATATATATATATATATATATATTTTTTTTTTTCTTTTTGTTTTTTACCACCTAATTGTTATGTATCGTAGTTAACCCCGTTGAGCATGTAATCCTGTTTTCTTGGCAACCACATTACAAACCTTACCCATTTGTTGGAATTAACCATTTATTTGAACTATTGTAACCTCTCATGAGCACTTGAATTATTTATGTACTGTGTAAAAGTTAAAGTGTGGGGTGATTGGTTTGGCTTTTGAGTGAAACGAATAAAATAAGGAGAAAGGTGCAATATTTTGAAAAAGTAAGCCACTTGAATTGAAAAAGAAAAAAAATACCTGGATTGTTGTAAAAAATAAATCCTTGATAAGTGGTGGCTCTTGATGTAAGTGTGCTTAAAGAAGTATGGGGTGATATAAATTGATGTGAAGGTGGAGTTTGGTTTGACATAAGTATGGGGTTTAAATGTTAAAATGTACGTATTAAAGTGCTTATGTAGGTATAGTCACTCTTATATCAAAATATATCCTACCCATCCCGTAGCCAACATTACAACCAAATAAAGTTCTAGTTGATCCAAGATTGAATAAGCTCAATTAGTGGAGTAGTACACTACGGGCAAGCTTATGGTGCATCTTTTGTGGCATATGAATGTTATTTCTGAGAGTGAGTGAATTCTCTCTATCTTGAGTTCCTAAGTGTTGTTAAATTTTATTGTATGGAACTACTCTCTTATGTTGTGAGGGTACTTGATTCATGAAGGAAAGGTAATGTCAGTGACTCCTATGTTAGAGTAAGCAGGTTAGTTGTGAATAATATGTGGTACTTTTGAGTCAAATCATAAGGTGAAGATGTTACGCTTTTGTGCTTAGTTTATTTTAAATACTCTTGGTGTGATGAGTTACGAGAATTGTTTAAAAAGATCGTGTCTATAAAGAAAAAAGTGTAGTTTGATGGCTCGAGGACGAGCAATAGTGTAAGTGTGGGGTGTTGATGATAGGCTATAATTACGTATTTTAGTCGATTATTGAACTCTAATTTACTGCACTTTAGTTCAGTTTGCGCTTTAATCGCTAGTATTTTGCACTAACATTGTGTTTTATGCATTGTAGTAGTGATTCCGAGCTTTATAGATGTTATGGAATGAATTCAAGTGATTTGGAGCTTTGAAGTCTGAGTAAAAGCCCAAGGAATTAAGCCGGGATCGTATTCGGGGGTCAACTTTGATAATTAAGTACGAACGAAGACTCGAGGAGGCATATTGCGCACTGTCTAGTAAAATAGATATAACTTTTTGCTCAGAACTCCATTTGAGCTACATAATATATGGTTGGAAAGACAACTCAAAGGACTACAATTTTTATGTTTACCTTTTCCCAAATTTCAAACGGAACAGGGTGAAAAATCACGGTTACAGTAGGATCGCGGTAGAACACTGCTGCAGATTCTGAATGTCACTCCGGCCGTGGTCCTGGCGTAACTGCGGTAGGACCGCGGTAGGACGCGTAAATTTCAGGTACCAAAGTACAACACGAGATTTTAAGCCCTAAACTATATATTAAACGAAGGAGTCAGGCCAAGAAAAGGGAAGATGATTGTTTTTAGACATAGATTCGACTTAAGGAGAAAAATAATATATTGGGAGCAAGGCGGAGAATTCTTTTACGAGTTTTTCCTTCCTCTTCCTATTTTTCGTTGTTGGTTATGACTTTTAGTATTGTAGTTTTACATACTATTATGAATAGCTAATTTGTTATCTAGAGTTTTGATAGAACCTTTTGTAGGATAAATTCTTGTTATGTTTTTATATAATTGAGCCATAGCTTTTCTTTATTTGTTCAACTACGTTTATATTCTGGTTGATTGAAGAGCTCTCAATTAGCTGTGCCTATTTAGTATGCATAACTCGGGAGAGAGTGCATATTTAGGTAATCGTTGAACAACACCACTCCCAGAATATATGAGGGATCGATAACCGAGGATTTAAAAGTGGGATTATGGATAACGAAGCCTTGGGTGCGATCTGAAGTGAGCTGTATTAAAAGCCTGCTAGCGTAGTTCAGGAGAGTTCATCTAGTAAATTATCATAATCACTCGGGAGAGATTTACGGTAATAAGAGTGCTCATGATCAGTAGAGAATACATAGGTGAAATTATAGAGAATTGCGGGAAGGATTTCGACAATTGGGGAAGTCATAACACTAGACCTCCTTAATATTTTCTCTAACCCTAAGTATCGTTAGTTGTTAATTTACTATTATAATTTATTAGTTAATTAGTCAAACACAAGAATATTAATATCAACTATAAGTTAGGAATTGTTCAAGCTTGTCTTCTTGGTGATAGTGAACTGTTGTAACTAAACCTTAGTTCTCTATGGATTCGACTCCGGACTTGTAAACCGAATTATATTTGTAGGGACCATTTAGTTCTTTTTATCAGACATAATTGGGCGTGATCATGCATAATAAACTACTTGCGTGACACTCTTCTAACACTATGTTATATATAACCTTTCTATAACAACACAATAAAACTTTAAAGCATGTTATAATCATTTCGGTAAATGATCTCTAATCAATTACATCGGTACCGAATAATTGACTAAAGTTCTCCATATTGTTCAATGAATAAAATCCATATTGCAATTTCCAACCCGACTTCAAAACCACAAGAAAGAGAAGGAAAATAGGGATATTGAGCTATGGTTACGTGTGAAAGCAGGAAGCAAATGCTGTTGAGTGTTGTCCTAAGATAATTGCTTATACTACAAGCATTTATTGTGAGATATTTGTTCAACACTTAGATGTTCGTTCGATTAATGGTTAATTAATGAGATTGAAAATTTTAAAATAATACTCCTTCTAGTCCACTTTAACTAATTTTTTGGATTATTTTTACATATATTAAAAAATTCATATTTGAACATAATTAATAATAAAATTAATCATATTAATCTTACTTTGCTTATTGGAACTATAACTAATATACTCGTACGCTCTTTATATTAAGGAGCCCACCTTTTGATATTAATTATGAAAAACAGCTAAAAATATCCCTATCGTTTGCTAAATGGTTTATAAATACCTTCCGTCCATCTATTCGTTCAACAAAATACACTTTGTTCATCTATCCGTCCAAAAAAATATACGAAGTTAATTCTATTAACAAAAATACCCACATGACTAACGACAAAACGGATAGAGTGTATTGTTTTGAATGAATAGATGGACGGAGGGTATTTATACACCATTTAGCAAAGAATAGGGGTGGGTCATTCATTTAATGATGTGGCAGTTTTTAATTGGTTCACGTGGCAATCTTTGACTAGAACAAATAGATATTATTTTAACACATTTACCTTATTCGATACATTTACAAAAATGGGTAGTATCTATCACACCCAATCTTACTCATCTGTTCTTCCCCTTCTTCTGCTTCAATTGTGACATTGCATACACACAATAACAAATTAATCAAAAAATAGATAAAACCCAAAATCGAATAACCCGAAATTCAAACCAGATTCTGAAATATCTCCAATCAAACTTAGGGTAAGTATTGAAACTCTTAAATGGAAAATCAACATATACATTTGGGTTGTTAAGTAAGAATACATGGATCAAAACAAACCAAAAATTTCAATCAAAAAAATTGAACCCAAATGCTAATATTAAAACTTTGAGGGACAAGTAATGAAAATCTTTGAATTATTCATAAGGAGACAAACGAACCACGAAATAACAGAGAAAAAATAACTACATATAACTGATACAAGCACACAAGAAAATTAAAATCAAGGTGCTAAAAAGCTTGAAATTATCACATTCTAGGATAAAGGGTGTGTTTGGTATGAAGGAAAACATTTTCTAGAAAATATTTTTTAATTTTCCCATGTTTGGTTGGCTTAAATATTTTGGAAAATATTTTGGAAAATATTTTCCTTATTGATTTATTTTCCTCCAGTTGAAGGAAAATATTTTCTTTATCAAAAGAAGGGAAAACATTTTCCAAACACCCTTCTCAACCTTTCTCACCCTCACCAACCCACCCCTCTCCAAAAATAAGTATTTAAAATTTTTAGTTTTTCAGTTACCATCCACCATACTACCCCTCCATCCCTCCACCCCCCTCCCGCAAAAAAAGTATTTTTTTTACCTTTAAATTTTTTTTTTGCAATTTCAAAATTGGTTTTCTATTTTTTTTGCACCACCCGCCCCCGCCCCTACCCCTAAACCCCCCCAGCCCATTCCCCCGCACTTTTTTTTTTTGTAATTTAAATTTTTTTCCTTTTAACTGCCCAGACCAGCCCAGCCCAGCCCAGTCCAGCCCCCGCCTCCTATCCCCTAACCCCCCTCTACAAAAAAAATATTTTTTTACCATAATTTTTTTTGTGCAATTTCAAATTTCTGTTTTTTTATTTTTCTATACCACCCAGCCCCCACCCCCACCTCTACCCCCAAAATTTAAAATATTTTCAATTTTTAATTTTTTTTATTTATTCATTTGAAGATCAAAATTTTACAAGTTCCAAAATTATAACTTCGGATGTTTATGTGTTTGGAAGTTTGCAGGTTCGAAAATACGCGATTTTTATGTTAAAAAGTAAATCATCACATTAGTTCATTTAGATTGTGTCCATTTTTAGAGACTTAGGGAATGCGTGAGAGGGGGGAGGGGGAGGGCAGAGAGAGGTGGGAGGGGGAGGGGTGAAGAGAGTTGCATAAAAAATATTTTCCTAAAACAAACTATTTTCTACCCTCTAACCAAACAATAGAAAATATTTTCCACTTACCAACCAAACAAGAGAAAATAAGTGATAAAATCAATGATTTTCCATGAAAATATTTTTTAGGAAAACATTTTCCATGGAAAACATTTTCCATGGAAAACATTTTCCTTCATACCAAACACACCCTGAATCTATAAAATGTAAAAAAAAAAGTAAAGGGTTACATTCTAAAAATTCTTTGTGAGATGAGAATGGGTGTTGTGGGTGATAAAAAAAAAGAGAGGGCAAAAAAAAAAGCAAAGAAAAAGAAAGAAAATAATTAGGCGAGTCAAATAAATAAGGTCGGACCAGGTAATTAGCTGGGTTGAAATAATATAATTTTCTTGTTCCAATCAAAGATTGTCATGTGACTCATCCCTATCGTTTGCTAAATAGTTTATAAATACACTCTGTCCATCTATCTGTTCAAAAAAAAATATACGAAGTTAATTCTATTAACCAAAATACCCCCGCGACTATATTAACCTTCACTCCGAGATAATAAAATTGACTATATTAACCTTCATTATCTCTTTAATTTGTTCATCGAAAATATAACGTATACTCCGAGATTCTTTACTCGAAGGACAACTTTAAAAAAAAAAAATTAATTCCTACTTAATATCTAAAAAATATATATTTTGTGGACAACAAAAAAATTAAAAATTAATTAAAGTAGATCACAACAAAAAACCAAAAGCACTTTATATGAGTTGAAATAGACGTAAAATATCTTTCTACTCTTATCCAGATATTTCGAGATCGAGCTTAAAATTAAAAAAAATTACTGATATGCAATCTGGAATTAATTGAACCAAAAAATTGATATCGGGATAAAATAAATTAGTTAGAGGGGGTAAAACCATTTTAACCGTGCCGTGAGAAATTTGTTTGGCAATAATCATGAAGTTGCATTGGCTGTACCAATTGACTGATATAGGAATCACAGAAAATGATGGCCTACGTAGCGTTGAAATTTAAGAGCAAATTAATTGATTTCTTAAAAAAAAAAACAATTAATTGACTTTTTAACAATTTTGCCTGCTGACTTAATCCCTACTCAAAGACACCGACAATAACATCTAATATAATTGAAATAGTCTTTAAGCCCGAGTCAATTACTCAAATAGTTATTTAATTATCTCAAATTATCTTTTATTTTTTTTATTTATAACAACAAAATTAATAAACTATGTCTATTGCACTCAGAAGGTCACTCAACTAGATTTTTCAAATTTTGGATTGTCAAATACTTCTTTTACCCTCTAAATTATAAATATATATCTTCTTTTATTTTTTCGAAAACTTTTAATATTATAATTTTTCCTTTTTAATTTATATTATGGACTTACCTATAGAATAACTAAATATTATTTATAAATTAAAAAAATAAAAAATATTTAAGCACCTATAATGCTAAAATAATAAAATAATGATCATAGTCGAAGAATAAATTAGAATTGTTTATAATAATAATTTTAATATTAACAACAAAAGTTCAAAAATTTATTTACACAATTCAAAATGAGAAAATAAAGGTTGTAAAATATATATTCCATGCACGCAATATATAAAACTAAAATTTTTAAAGGAACATTTTTCACTTTATTTCTTTATCTTGTAACTACAGCAACGAGCAATAAGGAATGTACCTAGAAACGAAGAAGAATCAATAAGAATAATTATTTAAATAAAAGTATTTTTTATAATATATATTATATATTATTGAAAATTATGTTCAATTATATTATATATATTCTATGCACGACTTGACATAGAATATTTTATCATATACAGATAGCCCCATGCTTTTCCGGTGATATAACTTTGTATCGTCGATGTCACGACCCAAACCCGGTCGTGATGGCGCCCAACCCTAAAGCTAGGCAAGCCTGACCAATAGTCATTCCCAAATCAAATGTAAACCTCAAAACCAACAATTTAAAGAGAATATAATAGTTTTAGAATAATAACCCAATATTTATAGAAGAATAATACTGAGAGATACGATGTCTAATAAAAATACTCCCAAAAGATCTGGGGTCACGAGTCTAAAGCCTCTAAACATGACTGAATAATAATATCTTAACGAAATACTCAAGTTTGAAATGTGTGTGTATATATATATAAATAAAACTGGAATAAGAAGAGTAGCCAGGTCCTGCGAATGTCAGCAGCTACCTCAACAACTCTAATAACTCTGATAAACAAGATTGCTTAGTTAAACCTCCGGTGTACCTGAATCTGTGCACGAAAGTGTAGGGAGTAGGGGTGAGTACTAAGTACTCAGTGAGTAAAAAGCATATAAAATAGCCGAAGGCAAGAAATCCACGAAATGCCACAAAGTAAAGCAATGTCTACAGTCCGATACCTTACTACGAACTAACAATAACGGCAAACCACAGATGGCACAAGTAAATAACAATGCATGAATGCAATGCAATGCACAAGACCGCTACGGCGTGTAGCCCGATCCATTTAACGTCGACGGCGCTCACTGAGGTGTGTACAGACTCCGGAGGGGCTCTTTCAACCCAAACGCAATATAATCATAACATTCGCTACAGTGTGCAGCCCGATCCATATTCAGTCATAATATTCGCTGCGGCGTGCAGCCCGATCCATACTCAGTCCACAATATGCATATGATTCACATAGTAGTTTTAATTTATTTTTCCCAATTTTCAATTCATAAAAAAGAATATACTTTAGTTATTTACTTTTAGGAAAAGTGACTTAGCAGTTCATAACAGTGATTAAACACAAGACTGAGATCAATGATTTTACAAATCATGTTATCACAATAATAGTCATCATCTAAGGATGCTACAGGTCGGCACAACCCCCAAACATGGCAATAAGCCCAGATATATTGAATACTGGGTGCATATCAATTTTTAATATAGCATTATTCTTGTTCGGGATGGACCAAGTCACTATCCCCAGTCATAACCAATCCTTCACCTGCCATGGGATGCGAGTCACGCCCTAAATAGCGTCACAATGAGATAAGCGGGGATTTCAAACCCTCAACCCATCATATATACCAACTACTCACCTCTAACCGGCCGTAGACTGGTCCGCAATGCCTTTTCCTTTCGTATCGACCTTCTCGCGCGTCGAATCTAGTCAAAACCACAACGAATACATAAATATGGGTCAAAGAAATATAACCCAATCAAAATACTCGAAAAGTACTAAAATTCACGAAGTTGGTAAAATCCGAGCCTCGGGCTCGCTTCTCAAAAAATTCTGAAAATCATACCAATGGATTCCTCGTCTCGCCACGAGTCCGTACATATAAAGTTCATCAAAATCGGAGTCCTTTTAACCCCACAAATTTCAACTTTACACCTTCTTAGGTTTCAAGCCCTAACCTCCATTTTTACCCCTTAAAATCTTGGTTTTTTAGTGTTTAATCTATATTTTTAAATCATAACAACATAATCCGAGTCTAAGAACTCTTACCTGATGAAATCCCATGAATTCTCTCTTAAAAATCGCCTCAGAAGCTTCTTCCCGTTCTAAAAGTGGAAGAAAACTCGACCTGCTCATTATAGGTATATTGTTCACGCGTTTTACTGCTCCCAATGGATTCCTTGTGAAATTCTAATGAATTTAGGCTTTTAAATCACTCAATTTAACTTTATATTGAAGGAGATATGTAGGTTTTAAGATTTACAAATAGTGCAGGTTTTTAATACGCCGTCAGGGGCAATTTCGCATTAACCTGAAAATCTGGGCAACCTTAGTAAAATAGCCATAAAAATCCTCACACGATGTCCAAATTCGATGATTCTTTTTGCTACGGGTTCGTAATTACAATACGGATCTAATGCTTCATTCAAAACAGTAATCGTAGCTCATTTGTTCAATATGGTACCCATTTATGTCCAAAGATACGACGTTAAAACATCAAATAAGAGCGTGATCACAACCCGAAACACACCCGAGGCCCCAGGGACCTCAACCAAAGGCACCAACATATCCCAAAACATTATTCAAACTTGTTCCAATCATTAAAACACATCTAACAATACTGAAATCATCAATTCACATCCGATTCAAGCTTAGGTTATTCAAAAACTTCTCAAACATGCCTTTGATAAAAAACCCAACCAAACGACGTCCGAATGACCTGAAATTTTGTACACACATCACAAATCACATATCGATGCTACAACAACTCTCGAAATTTTATTCCGACCCTCGGATCAAAATCTCACCTATCAACCGGAATTCGCCTAAATCCAACCTTAGCCAATTCAAGCCTAGTTCTACACCGGACCTCCAAATTTAACTCCGATTACGCTCCTAAGTCACAAATCATCCCCCGAACTAGTCGAATTATCGGAAATCCATTCCGAACCTTCTAACTCATAAGTCAACATTTGGTTGACTTTTCCAAACTAACCTTCTCATAAAGAGACTTATTGTCTCATTTCTAACCGAACTCTATCCGAATTACTTCAAATTCTCCAAACACATATAGTGAAACATATAGAAGCATAAAACGGGAAAATTGGGGTGGTAACTCACGTAACGACGGGTCGGGTCGTTATAGTCGAAAAGTTGGGAGAAACATAACAATATAATTGAGCATAATTTCAAGAATATATAATGTCTATTATAAAAATATTTTTATTTAAATAATTATTTTTATATTACGTGCATGAAATATATATTTTACAACCTTTATTTTGTTTAATTTTGAATTGTGTGAGTTTTTTTTTTATTTTTGTTGTGAATACTAAAATTATTATTAGTAACAAATTATTCTAATTAATTTTTTTGCTCTGCTCATTATTTTGTTATTCCAACATTATGTATGCTTAAATATTTTTATTTTTTAATTTATAAATAATATTTATCTATTTCATAGCTAAGTCCATAATATAAATTAAAAATGGGATATCATAATATTAAAAAGTTTTAAAAAAACTAAAAAGAAGAGTAATGTTAATAATTTAGAGGGTAAAAGAGGTATTCGGCAATTCAAAAATTGAAAAATTTAATTGAGTGACCTTCTGAGTGCAATAGACATAGTTTAATGACTTTATTGTTACTAACGAAAATAAAGTGATTTTAAAAAATAATTTAGAATAATTAAATGGCCTTTAAGCGTATAGTAATAAACTTTTCAAATAGGCTTCTTTTAATTAAGAGCTTAGCCTTCACTTTTTCTCAAGAGGCAGGCAAAGAAGACATGATATCCTCAACTTGAAAAATAATTTTGGAGATCCGATCCCAAGAAAAAAATAGTATAGTAAACAAGCTAATGAAGAAATAGAAGCGTACATGATATGAAGATGCTAGTGGCAATATCAACCGGGGCGGAGCTAGAGTGCCGTCAGTGGGTTCGAACCGAACCCAGCAGCTTTCGTTAAAACTCTATATTTATCTTAAAAAATTCATTGAATATGTATAAATTCTTAATTTAAAACCCAGTAACTTAAGACGATTAGAATCCCAAACCCTTGAAATTTTGGCTCCGCCTCTGAATATCAAATTAAAGCCCGATATAGATTGGACGGTGGACGTCATTATATTATTCACCATAAAAGTCGCATATAAAGAATAGGTCACAAAAACAGGCCTGACTCAGACTACTAATGACCTATGCTGGCATCCTAATAATTTCAATTAATACAAGTCAAACTACTCTTACCCTTTGTTCAGAGCAAACTCACTGGCGCACTTGTGGCCAAAGGACCGGTCCTCACCTCAAATTTAATCATATAAGACAGTCTGATTGTCGAAACATCTCACTCTAATATAAGCATTACTGATTGATTGAATCAGTGATCTAGCTATAAGTTATACGTCCCTTAATTAAATTTAATCATATGGCTAAACATAATTGTGACTCTTGGATTGTGGTCATGATAGTTCAACAGTATTGTTACACATTGGATCGGAAGATTAGTTAATTCGTAGTCTAGCAGCATCGTAATTAATTTGACTCAATATCTAATCCATTTGCACCAAACTCATATGTTGGGCTTAAGAGTTGTACCTCCACTGACCTTTGAGAATCAAAGACTACTCACTTTATGCGTACAAGGAGAGGTTGGTGTGTAGTAATTTGAAGTTCTAAAAAGGGTGGATTCATGCTCTTTGAAATTTCAAATTCTTGAATTTATCATCTTTATATAACTCATAGATTGGCCAAGATATGGCAAAAGCATCTTTTTAGATCGAATGGGCTTTTGTGATAAATGGCGGAATTTGATACATGGATGTTTATGTAATGAAGACTTTGGAGTGCTTGTGGATGGTGTGCCACATGGGTACTTTCCAGCTTCTCGAGGGCTGCGACAAGGATTCCAAACCTAGCCTGTTGATTTTAGCTGAAGAAGTGCTAAGCCGGGACTTGATATCATTGAAAATGATAACATATAGATCCATCGGGGTTAATATTTTATAATTCCAACTAATCAAGATCAATCATCATGCTTTTCCTACCCCGTTATCTTAATTCTTATTCTAGTAAAAACGATGTTCAATTGTTAGGACTTCAGTTTCGTGATCAGTTATAAGATAAATACTATTTCAAGAAAAAAAATTATGCTACAAACATCATACAATCTGATGATCATTATACTGAATTGTATTTTTCTAAAAATAATGTTTACTTTTAGGGAATTTTACACCACACATCTGTTTGAACCTGAAGTTCCCATGAGGGGTTAAGCTAGCTGTGGGTCAGAAAGGGTTTGGCTTTCTTTTCTTTTGTTTTCTTTCTTTCTTTCTTTTCTTTTATTACCAAAAAAAGGTTAGTTCAATTATTAACCCACTCTCCCTTGATCAAATTTAACATTGTTTTGGAGCACAAATATTCATAATATAGGGAATTCATATTATGTCCTTGCCAACCTATATATGTTAACAGAAATTGATAATATGGTTTAATTGCGTATTTTAGTCATTTATTACATTCTAATTTAATGCATTTTAATTGATTTTAAGCTTTAACTACTAGTGTTTTACACTAACTGTGTGGTTTATACCTTGTATGAGTAATTCCGAGCTATGTAGATGTTATGAAATGAATTCAAGTAATTTGGAGCTTTGAAGTCTGAGTAAAAGTCGTAGGAATTAAGCTGGAATCGTGTCAGGGGTCAACTTTGATTGTTAAGAACAAACGAAGACTCGAGTAGGCTTATGGCGCACTATCTGATAATATAGACATAACTCTTTTCTCAGAAGTCCATTTGGAGTATATAATATATGGTTGGAAAGCTAACTCAAAAGTCAACAACTTTCATGTTTTACGTTTTTCAAATTCCAAATGGAACAGGGTCGAAAATGCGGTCAAAACTGCAATCGCAAACCTAGTCACGGGCTGAGGCAGTGCACTTGTTAATATGCGCGGTCACTAGCGCGCCAGAGAGTTTCTTTTACCTTCTTGTATGAATAGGTGTGCATTGGGAAAATGCACAATTTTAAGTGTGTGGTGAGGAGATTGTCTGGGTGATCTTCTATGCTATTTTAGTTATGTTAGTTTAATTGAATATTTTTTTTTAAATAGAAAAGGTTGGACTTTTCTCGACGATGGATCTATTAGACAATTTTCTTGAGGGATTTAAGTCTAAAGAAAAAAAAGAAATTTTTTTTGTTAGGTAGCGTAGCAATTCCTCTTTGGTTTTTCTTTGTGCCGCGGTTCTTTTTCAAGGGTCTTATTTGAACCGAGTATAGTTAGTCTTTTTTATAGAAATATGAGCCATTGTACTGTGTTTTGAATTGAAGCAATATCTCTTGACTTTGTTATGCCTTGAGAATAGTGAGTACTTTGAATGTGACACTTAGGCTCCGTTTTTACCTTAAATTGCATGTTCATAACTTTGCTTAGCTTCTTTGACTAGAGTGTTTTGATGAAATCAATCTTGAGTGATTTATATGTCATGTGCATGTGAGGTTTGTTGTTATTCTATGCATTGCATTTGATGCCTAGAACTTGCCTCGTGTGTATGCAAAGAAAAATAATAGTTTTGTTCAATGTTGGAAGTGATATAGGAATCTCTTTGATGAGCCAGATATGTATATTTTACCCGCCTAATTGTTATGTATCATAGTTAACCCCTTTGAGCATGTAGTTATGTTTCTTTGGCGACCACATTACAAGTCTTACCCCTTTGTTTGAATTAACCATCTATTTGATCTTTTTCACCTCTCGTGAGCACTTGAATTGTTATGAACTTTATAAAAGTTAAAGTATGGGGTGGTTGGTTTGGCTTTTGAGTGGAACTAATGAAATAAGGAGAAAGTTGCACCGATTTGAAAAAGCAAGAGCCACTTGAATTGAAAAATAAAAAAAAGTTGTATTGTTGTAAAAAAATATTCTTTGATAGTCGTGACTCTTGATATAATTATGCTTAAATAATTTGGGGGTTGATGTATATTTATGTGTATGTGGAGTTTCATTTGACATAAGTATGAGGTTTGAATGTTAAAGTATATGTATTAAAGTGTTTAGGGATGTGTAATCACTCTTATGTCTAAATATAAAAATAACGATCTAACAGGTCATTTTGAGATTTTATACTTTGATCACTAGTTTTCGGGCATGACTTTCCATGTGTTATGCATTATGACCGATATAGATTGTTGGTTTTGGCTTTCAGGAAAATCGGAATGAATTTGAAAGAATAGTCTGAGTTGAAGCCTTTGAATTTGAAAAGGCTGAGCAAGAGTTGACTTATTTGTATATGAGCTCGGATCGGAATTTTTATGATTTTGATAGCTCCGTTAGGTAATTTATGACTTAGGAGCGCGATCAGAATGTATTTTGGAAGTTTGTGGAAGCATTTGGCTTGAATTGGCTAAGTTAGTATTTTGGCGAATTCCAGTTGATAGGTGAAATTTTGATCCGAGAGTCGGAATAGAATTCTAAGAGTTGTTGTAGCTTCATTAAGTGATTTGGGATTTTGTGTGTAAACTTTCAGGTCACTCAGACGTGGTTTGGTCGGGTTTTTGATCGAATGCAAGTTTCAGAAGTTTTAGAAGAACTTAGGCTTGAATTCGATATAAGTTGATGGTTGTGGTGTTGTTTGAGGTGTTTTGATAATTGGAACAAGTTTAGCTGATGTTTTGGGATGTGTTGGTGTTTTTGGTTGAGGTTCCGGGGGGCTCGGGTTGATTCCGAATGGCTAACGGAGAGTTTTGGACTTGGGAGATTTTGATTTGGCTGCTGCTTCTGGTATTTCCGCTTCTGTGGAAATGGGACCGCAGAAGAAGGCCGCAGAAGCGATTTTGGTTGGTGTAGCACGCTCCGCAGATGCGGTGGTTTTTCCGTAGAAGCAGAAATGTATCAGCAAGCGAAGGACCACAGAAGCAGAAGTTTTGGATGTTAGTGGAAACCGCAGAAACGGCACATAGTCAGCAAAAGCGGGAGCGTGGAAGCGGAAAATTTTTCGCAAAAGCGAAAATGTGTTGGGCAAAAGGTTATAACGTCATTTCATTCGCGATTTTGGGTCATTTTTCACCTATGGCTGCTCGTTTTTTGAGATTTTTGGAGGAAATGAAAGAGGGATTCAAGAGGAATCGACTTGAGGTAAGAATCTTGGTCTTGAAACTTGATGTAATTGTAAAATTAACCTAGAAATTCATGGAAATTAAGCCTAAAATCGAAGAACTAGGGCTTGGAAATTGAAGATTTTTAAATTGGGAGTTGATAGGTCATTTAAGCTCGGATTTGAGAGTTATTGGTGTGTATGGACTCGTGGTAATTTTGGGATTTGTGCATGTTATTGTTTGTTTTCGCTTGGGGTTTATTCCCTTAGCATATTGTGATGTATTCGCTCTGATTATGGATAGACTTGACGTGCGTGGAGGCCGATTTGAGGGGCAGAGGTGTCGCGTGCTAGAGATTTTACCGGTTCGAGGTAAGTAATGATTGTAAATGATATTCTTAGGGTATAAAACCTTGGATTTTACACTATAGTGCTATATTAAGGTGACTTGTATGTTGCATAGCAAGCGTGGGGTAGAGCACCATTGGGGGATTGTGACTTGGTCCGTCCCGATTGTTGATTTTACCATGCATTTGACTGAAACTTATTTGTTATTATCATGATTTGGATTGATTGACATATTTGGGCTTTGTGCCAATTATTTGAACCCTTCGGGGATTTTTATCAATTTTTCCTTACTGTTTTGACGTATTATTTGAACTCAGTCCTGTTGATATCTACTATTTTACAAATTCAACCAATTTTACTCAGATTTGAAACTAAAATGATATTTCTAAACAAAATTTTGGGCTGAGACCTACTGTTTTACAAATTCCCGAGGGGCTTGTGATGATTTTCGAACTAAGTGAGGCCGAGGGCCATATGTGAGGATATGCTGAGTGATATGAGGCCGAGGGCCTGAGATACTTTATATGCCACGAGGTGGCTTGAACGATGTGAGGCTGAGTGCCGAGTTATGTGCCACGAGGTGGCTTGAACGATGTGAGGCTGAGTGCCGACTGACGATGTCACAAGGTGGCTTGATATTGTGCTTGGGCCGTAAGGGGCCATTCCCGGAGTCTGCACACCCCCAGTGAGCGTCATCGATGATATATGGATTGGGCTGCACGCAGCAGCGAGAAGTGGATCAGGCTGCATGTCGTAACGCTTACTATATGATACTATTCTCAGAGTGATGAGAGAGAGAGAGAGAGAGAGAGAGAGAGAGAGAGAGAGACCGAGGGGCTAAGAGTGTTCTGAGAGTGCTCTGAGAGTGAGCCCGAGGGACAGGTACTTTTTTGAGATAATGCTCGAGGGGCAAATTTTATGTGCTCATCTTGCATATTTACTTGCCTTTTTACCTGTTATATTATGGTATTTGAGCTCGAGGGGTAGTTCTTCTGTGCTTATCGATACTAACTATTTTGAAATCATTTCATAAGTGTTGAAATGATTATTTCAAAAGAGATTTAAACTAATCCAAGTATTTCTGAAGATTTCACAGCTTCACTGTTTTCTCAAAGGATTGTATCTTGCTTCTATACAGCATGTTGGTTGCTCTACGTGATTTCCTACTGGTCAGTTGTTATTTACTTTTATTGATCACTTAGTTGGAGTACTCACTTTACTCCCTGCACCTCATGTGCAGATGTAGGTATTTATTCACCCGGTATCGGCTTTTGGCTAATTGAAGGTAGAGTTATAGAAGTTTAGCGAGATGAGTACTAGCATTCGCAGCGCCGTTTCTCTCTCTTTGTTCATTATTCTTGTTTCGTGTATTTATTTTAAGCCTTGTAGAACTGTATTCACATGTTAATAGATGCTCGTGACTTGTGATACTCCAATTAAGGCTTTGTTGGGTTGTACTTCCGCTAATTAATATAATTAAATTGTATTTGAACTATTTATGAACTGTTTAACTACTTAAAAGGGGTGTTCTGAAATGGTTTGGCTGGCTTTGTCTTCACGAGATGCGCCATCATGACCGGAGTGAGGTTTGGGTCGTGACAGTATCCTACACGTCCCACAGCCTACATTACAACCAAATGAAGTCCTACTTGATCCTAGGCTGAATGAGCTCGATTAGTAGAGTAGTACACTACGGGCAAGCCTACGGTGCACCTTTTGTGGCATATGAATGTCATTTACAAGAGTGAGTGAATTCGCTCTATCTTGAGGTCCTAAGTGTTCTTAATTTTTTTAAGCAATCCAATAGGCGATGTGCCTAGGGATAGTTTTATTAATAATAAAAAAGAAAAAAGAACCACATAGGAAGAGTACATGTAAGGGGGATAATAATACCAGTAGTGTTTCCTCTATGCCTTGGCCATATAATCACTCTCATGCGCCTCACAATGCCCTTGTGGCAGCCTCATGTAGCGGAAACATGGTTTAGCTACCGGTAATGTAATGGCCCGACCGGTCGTTTTGAGTCCCGACGCGTCATTCAGCAGATTGAGGCCATGAACAACTTCATCTCAGGTATATTGACTTGTGTGTATGGTCAGAATTAAAATTCAGGAAGTTTGGAGTCAAATCTAAATGGAAATTCCCATTTTGAAAGCTGAAAGTTGAAGAAATGAACTAGGATTGGAATTTTGAGTAAATGACCTCAGAATTGGGATCTAAAAGTTCCAGCATGCTCGTATGATGATTTTGAACTAGGGCGTATGTTCGGATTTGGTTTTTGATAACCCGTGAGCATTTCGGCGTATATGGTGGAAGTTAGTATTTTAGAAAAATTTCATAAATTTGGGTTGGAAGGAATTTTAGAGTTATAGATGTCCATTTGGGATTCCGAGTCTGGGAATAGATCCATATGGTGATTTTGGAGTTGGGAAAGCGATCGGAAGTGAATTCGGATGTCCGGAGGTCATTTTGAAGTCATTTGGCTAAATATAAGAATTTGAAGGTTTATGAGAAAATTCGACCGGAAGTGAAAATTTTGATATCGGGGTCAGAATGCGATTCCGAAAGTTGGTACAAGTCCGTAATGTCGAATGTGACTTGTGTGCAAACTATGAGTCAATTCGGATCGATTTTGGTAGGAAAAGGGACAATTAATCTCTTTAAGGAAAGCTTAAGTTGGAAAAGTCAACCCAACGTTGACTTATGAGTTAGAGGGCTCGGAACTGAATTCCTATGATTCGGTTAGTTTCGGGGGATGATTTAAGGCTTAGAAGCGCAATTGGAAGTAATTTTGGAGGTCCGGTGAAGAAGTTAGCCTATTTTGGCGAAGTTGGAATTTTGGCGGAATCCAATCGATGGGTTATATTTTGATCCGGGAGTCGGAATGGAATTCCGATAGTTGCAGTAGCTTAGTTAGGTGATTTTAGATATGTCTGCAAATTTTCAGGTCATTCGGACATCGTTTGGTCGGGTTTTTGATCGAAAGTGTATTTTTGGAAGTTTTTGGAAACTTAGGCCTTGATTTGATGAAAATTGATGATTTTGATGTTATTTTGGCGATTTGATCACTCGAGCGAGTTTGTGTGATATTTTAGAGTCAATGTGTATATTTGGTTTGGAGCCCCGAGGGCTCGGGAGTGTTTCGGAGGTGTCTCGGAATAATTTCGGAGTTAGAAAATCTGCTGTGAACAGTGTCCGTGAACAGTGTCCGGGAACAGTGCCCGTGAAACAGTGTCCATGAACAGTACCGTGAACAGTGTCCGTGAACAGTACCGTGACCAGTAACCGTGAATAGTGCCGGACAGAATATATTTGAGGTCCGAAAATATATTGCCATTTTTGACGATTTGGAGCTCGGATAGGGGATTTTTCATGGGAATTTTGGAGAGAACAACGGGGTAAGTGTTCTTAACTCAATTTTGGTGGTATAACTCGAATCTATTGCAAGTTTTAGTGTTTAATTTGAGAATTTTTGTTGAAGAGGGTAGAAAACCCTCTTGGATAGAAATAGTGATTTAAGGGGACAAATGAACTCCAATTTTTGTGAATTTGGTATGTACGGACTCGTGGCGAGACGAGGATTCCGGAAATATAAATTTCAAAATTTTTCGAGATGTGGGCCGGGGGCTCGGGTTTTGCCAATTTCGTGATTTTTGATATTTTTCGAGTTCTTTCGATTGGGTTATGTTCCATTAGCCTATTTTGATATATTTGTACTGATTTTGGCTAGTTTGACGTGCGTGGATGCCGGTTCGAGGAGCTAAGGCGTCACGGGCATGAAGCTTCTACCGGTTCGAGGTGAGTGGTAGTAGTAAATAATGTACTGAGGGTTTGAAACCCCGTACTAGCACTTCACAATGCTATATTGAGATGAGACACGCGTTCCATGACGGGCGTGGTGACATGGTGATTGGGGGTTCGGACTTAGTCCTTCCCGACTAATAGTATACTGTGTGTTATGACTGATAATAAGTTTATAACTGTGCAATTGGGCTGATAGCCATGTTTGGGGCCTTGTGTCGATCTGTAGAGCATTAGGGAACCTATAGAGCTAGGTGACCCTTATATCGTGTTGGAAACATACACTCAGCCGTAGCTCTAGTTGTATAGCATAATATGAGCCCGTACTAGATGTGTACATTGAGAGAGATTATCTAGGGTGGAATTCCCTGTTCTAGGCTGAGCGGGCCTGAAAGGCCAAGTCTATACCGATTGAGATGAGATAGGGTCAAAGACCCACTATGAGATGTTATATTGGGCATGAAAGGCCAAGTCTATATTGACTGAGACAGGGTCAAAGACCCACTATGAGATGTTATATTGGGCCTGAAAGGCCAAGTCTATATTGACTGAGACAGGGTCAAGGACCCACTGTGATATATTATATTGGGCACGAGAGGCCAAGTATATACTGACTGGGATAGGGTCGAGGACCCATTATGAGGTATTATATATATATATATATATATATATATATATACCTATATTGGATTGGGCTGCACGCCGCAACAATATATATATTGGATCGGACTGCACGCTGCAATAGTATATATATTGGATCGGACTGTACGCCGCAGTAATATACATGTGGGACGGACTGCACGCCGCAGTATTATTGCGCTTGGGTTGTAGGAGCCCCTTCGCAGTCTGAGTCTACATACATTCTCAGTGAGCACTGGTGTATATTATGGGACCGGGCTGCACGCCGCAGCAGTATAGACTTGGGCCTAGGGAGCCCCTCCGAAGTCTGTATACACACCCCCAGTGAGCGCCGTCGACGTTAAATGGAGTGGGCTGCGCGTCGCAGCGGTATATGTATTGGAGCGGGCTGCGCGCCGCAGCGGTATATGTATTGGAGCGGGCTGCGCGCCGCAGCATTATACTTATTCATATTCATATATATACTGAAATATTTATATGTTATAGACAGATGTATATGTCTCCATATATTGAGATGGATGTATACCGTAGTGGTACGAGCGAGGATGTGGTCAGTGTGGGACCTAGATGAGATAGATGTGGACTGGAGATCAGAGTACTCATTATAGTGATGATTAACCTGTGGGGGTTGCCTTAGAACTATTTAGTGATAGTACAGGAGTTCTTATTTTCAGTTATTGTTTATTATTGTTACTTACCGAGTTGAAATATACTCACCCCACTCCCATGCACTTTTTGTGCAGATATACAGGTTCAGGAGGGCAGTTGAGCTATCGCAACTGCTTTATTATCCCCATTCCGTGGAGACTTCGAGGTAGCTGCCAACGTCCGCAGTACCTGACCTCTTCTTTTTATCATTTTGTTGTCTCCATTCTGGTTAGACTTGATTTTGTAGTAGATCTCATTTGTAGAGGCTCGGACTTGTGACGCCACGATTTGGTTGGGACTGTGTTCTTGTATTTCAGTTCTACACTTCTTGGTTTGTTATGAAAACAGGCTAATCATGCCGATTAATCAGTATTTATTACACTTGGCTGGTAATTGGATAAGATGGTCGGGCTTGCCTAGCAATGTGTTGGGCGCCATCACGACCGGGGTTTGGGGTCGTGACAGGTAAAGTCTCACGAAGGCATATAATCTCACAGCCATTTGGATTTTCCAAAGGCATAGGATTAGAGAAACACATACTAGGCTAAACCTTACCTTACTAATCCTACTGAGGCACAGAAAAAGTCTCACCTACTAGCAAGAATGTAAAAAGAAAGAACTAGCTAGAACTAGATATTCTATGATCACCACATAATTTATAACATATTCTGTGATGATATTAGATAGAACTATACTAATGTGATGGTAAAATAAAAAGATGATGAAATAGAAATGGTGCCTTCTCTTCTCTAATCTTGTGAAATCTTCAATTTGTAGTTGCTTGTCTTCATCCTTAGTCTTCTTTAAAAAATCTTCAAACTTCATGCTTTCTTCTTTGAGCAATTGGACTTTGTGGAAGTACTTTGGATGGCTTGTATTTGTTTGGAAACTCTCATTGGTAGTCGCCTTATGTTTGCATCTTTATTTACCTTGTCGTCTCAACTTTTATCCCTTGTGTGAGACTTCTTAATTCGTCTACTGTACATTGGTGATAGATCACATTTTTTTGTTGCCTCGTCCCTACATTGTTGTCATTGCATCTTCTTCACCTTATTCATAAACATCTCTCCCTATTTTTACTGGATTTGGCATGTCCTGACCAAGTTTTTGAGAAACCAAAGCATTTCCATCCTCTTTAGCGACCAAAGCTACTTTGTTTTGCCTTTTATTGCTGTTTCTATTCATCGTTCCAATACCAACAACCTGGACTGTATTTAAAGAGTTTAGGGGTTTGGGACTTACCAATGCATCGAGCAAATTTGTCTCCTCCAAATAAATAGTCGGTGCCCTTGTATCTTGTTGTTGTTGTCCACTAGATGGGATTGCTATATCTCTTGAGGTGTTTTCATCCAGTTGTTGCTACCCAGATTCAGTAATAACTCTAGCAGCTATGCTCGATTTGAGTTGTTGCTGCTGCCCAGATTTCTTGGCTACTGCTTCTCCCTTCGATTCAGCTTTTATTCCTCTATGTTGTTGCTCAATGTTGGGGATAAACTTAGATGCTTTAGCGTAAAGTCTGCTACAGGATCCTAGATTGGAGGAACTTCCAACTTTTGGAAAATTTGGTGAAACTACTGTCTCCTCATCACCACTACACCTCGCATCATCATCAGAAGAATCCTTCACAAAATTGACCCCTAAATCTTCTTCATCATCATATTCACGCTGGTTAACCCATAGCTGAGAATTAATTGCCATCTCCCTCACATTTTTTTTAATAATCTCATTATTGTTTCCTGTTGATTGCACAATCTGCCCATGATCACCACCATGTTCACCATAAGCCTCAAACGATTGTGATGGTACTTCAAAGACGGATGTGTTCAATGTAACCAATGGATGACTATCCATATTATTGACCATTATTGCATTCGGGGCTTCTCTAATAATTTGTTCTATATGAGGACATGAAAAATGTAATGTAGGAACATTTGAGCTATGTGCCTTGCCCAGATTTTCCTCCACTAGATTTTTCATTGAGGCATATGGTCGAACATTACATTCCTTAGCCAAATTATCACTGTCATGCCCTTCTTTGTCATTGTTGGGACACAACACTAATTCCTTGGATAACACATTGCCATTTTGACCGGTTGCATCACCTCCAAAATCCCAGTACCTGCAAGAATCTCAAAGGAGTTTGTGTTGGACACAATAGCAGCGTCTTTTGGTCGAACACCTTGGGTCTGTTTTTTTGGTGATAGACCTTTCTTTATTGGAGATTTTTTGATGTTACCACGTTCCAAACCTCTCCTTTTTTTTCTTATTGCCCTTATCATCAGCCTTTAGATTACCATCGTTATCTTTCACCAAATCACCCTTATTTCCTCTCTCTTTTCCTCCAAAAAACCGGGCCTCTCCATAATGACAAGCCCCCATTTCTGCACTTTGCACATCAATATTTTTCCCTAGATTATGAACCTCTTATGCAGTTATATTGTGTGAAGCCTTACCATTCTGCCCCATATCATCTAGATCAATGCCTGCCTTGATCTTGACTTGAGTAGCCTCATCATCAAGATCAACTACCCGTGCAGCAGTCTTAACTTGATTATCCTTTGAACCTGTAGCAGCTGCAGTTTCCAACATTATTTTTCCTCTAGGTTTTTGTACCACTCTCTGATTCACTATCTTACTATTAGGATCAATATGACTTTTATTATTGAGACTACCTTTAACACGATCAACATCCCCCTTTGAACATGTACCAGTTGACAAAATAGCTGCAGCACTAGTAAGCTTGTCATAAGCTTGCACTATTGGATTTATAACATTGGAAATCCTTGCTAAAGTTATCCTAGCAGGAACATCTCGAGAGGGTGGCTGTGGACCCTTATTTAGCTTTGATACATCTCTTACAGTGTTTCCCATAGCAGCTCGATTAACTACCTTGTCACTATTCTGATCAACAATTTGATTTCCTCATTCACTTAGTGTAACCTCTATTGTTCAACCAAATTTTCTTTTGCTGTTTCAATCTCCAATTGCCCAGATCTTTTCACATTGAGATAATCTCTAGCATCATCCTGTATTTTGTCTAGATTGCCCTGACCTTCAACTTCATCTCCAACAACTAACAGCTTACTTATTTTTCACAGTCTTCCAATGACATGATTTTTTGTCATGTCCTTGATGCTAGCAAAAGGTGCAATATTTTGGTAGATTGTCATAAACAATCTCCTGATAATGTTCAACTGTCTTCCCTGAATTTTTATCACCAATATGGATCCTTACTCTCTTAGGATGTTTATCAAGTCAGTTGAGTAAAACCTTAACCCTAGTTGTGCTTGGTCGAGTCCTATCTTGTGTTGCTTTATCCACTACGAAAGGTTTTCCTATTGCTGATGCTATAGACATTAACAACTTCTTTGCAAAGAAATTTGCAGGAAAATCTAGCAACAAAATCCAAACAACTGACTTTGACGTTTCTTCACGAGGATTGAATCCTATAGTCCACAGAAAAGTTCGAAAAAAGAAATCACCACCCTTTGATCTCACGTAGCCCGTCATTCTTGACAACACATGAACATAATCATCAAACAAGTCGAATCTGGCCAGTATGTGATGATATTCCAATTGTCCAATATTGCAAAATCCTTTCACATGAAACTGTTTTGGAATAAGTTGTCTCAATTCGTGCAGGTCCGATTTTCCATAAGAAAACTTGAGGATTACAGCTTGATGAAGCCCTTCTTCAATAGTGAATACATTCACTTCTTCAGTAGAGAATTCTACAGGTGGTTCCTCATGTTCATACGTCACAGGACATATTCACTTCAGATTAGGGGTCAACTTTGATAGTTAAGAACAAATGAAGACTCGAGTAGACATATTGCACATTGTCTAGTAAAATACACATAACTCTTTTCTCAGAACTCCATTTGGACTATATAATATATGGTTGGAAAGCTAACTCAAAGGAATACAACTTTCATGTTTCATGTTTTTCAAAATTTCAAACTACGGTCGAAATCGTGATCATGGACATGGTCGCGGATTGAGGAAATGCACTTGTTAATATGCGCGATCACTAGCGCGCCCGCGCTAGTCCAGGCCTGGAAACTTGTTCTTTTTCACATTGGAGAAGGTACAATTGTTTGGGCCCAACCCTGCTTGGTACATATACACAGGAAAATGGTATTTTGAGTAGGTTGGACATATTTGAGATACAGATTCGACCTAAGGAGGCAGAGATGTAATAGAAGCAAGGCGGAGAATTCTTCTACGATTTTTTCCTTCCTCTTCCTATTTTTTATTGTTGGTTATGACTTTTAGTGTGACGACCCAAAGGGTCATCACTTATTTAATTAATCATTTCGAGCTTCTGAGGCCATAGAAACCTCATTTATAGTTGCCTCGATTTGCGTGCACAGTCCGGGCACAAAACTGGAAAATATTTATGTTGAAATATGTGAAATATGTGAAAAAGTTGAAGAATTTTGATATTAATATTGATATGGTTGACTTTGGTTAACATTTTTGGTAAACGGACCCGGATCCATGATTTGACTGCTTCAGAAAATCCGTAGAAAAATATGGAACTTGGGCGTATGCCCGGAATTGAAATCCGAGGTCTAGAACCCCGGTAAAAGAATTTTTCTGTTAAATTGTTTTCCGAAAATGTTTAAGGAAAATGAAACTGAATTTTGATTAAAAAGTACTGGTATCGGGCTCGTATTTTGGTTCCGACGCCCGGTACAGGTCATATATATTGGTTAAGCGCTTCCTGTAAAGTTTGGTTGAAAACGGACGTCGTTGGACGTGTTTCGGCCTTAAATTGGAAAGTTTGGAAATTATGGAATTTTAAAGAATTCTTGAGTTTTAAGGCTCAATTCATTGATTTTGATGTTATTCTAGCGATTTGATCGCGCAAGCAAATTCATATGATGCTTTTGAGTTAGTGTACATATTTGGTTTGGAGCCCCGAGGGCTCGGGAGTGTTTCGGAGGTGGTTCGTGGTGTTTTTGGACTTAGAAAACTGGCAGATTTTCTGCAATTTTTACACAGACATTTTACTCTACGCGATCGCGGCCTTGTTCACGCGATCGCACTGCTTGTCACATTACTCAACGCGATCGCAGCTGTCTTCACGCGATCGCGAAGCTTTCCGTCTTTCTTCAACGCGATCGCATCCGTCTGCACGCGATCGCGTAGCTTTCCGTTTTCCTTCAACGCGATCGCGACCCTTTTTACGCGATCGCGTAGTACAAATGAGCCACCCAGCGAAATTCTTCTACGCGATCGCAGCATTGTCCACGCGATCGCGTAGTGTTGAATATTTGCCTTCCGCGATCGCGATCCAATTCACGCGATCGCGTAGAACAAATTTCCGCCCAGTGATTTAATACCCCAAAACAGAACACTTACGGGATTTTATCCCATTTTCACAAAATCCTTTCTTCTCCACAACTCTTAGGCGATTTTTGAGGCATTTCTTCATCAAAGTTCATTGGGTAAGTATTGTTAACTTGTCTTCTTCATTTTCCATCAACATCAATCAAATCCTTAGGCTTAAACATGTGTAAATTGGTTGGAAATTTAAGAAATGGGTATAGTTAGGGCTTTCAAAGAATTTGCGATTTAGACCTCGTTTTGGAGTCGAACTTAAGAACAAATTGTATATTTGAACTCATGGAAGATTGGGTGAACTTATTTTGGTTCGAAACTTGAGTTTCGATTATGTGGGCTCGGGGTCGGTTTTTACTATTCCGGGCAGAATGTTGTAAAAACCATATTTAGCAATATGAACTAGTTTGTTAAGTAGAATTGATGATATTAAATCAATTGTGTATAGATACGATTGGATTGGAGTCAAATTCAAAAGGAAAAGGCATTGCTACGGATTGAATCGTTCGTAAACTTTCGAAGTAAGTGTTTGTTCTATCCTAGTTTGTAGGAATATGAATTTAGTTATGAATAAATTGCTGAATAAGAGTTATTGGTGTTATACCGGTAATGAAGGTAATTTGTTGAAATTATTGTAAATTATTGGTTTAAAACCGGTAATTATAAATATTGTTGATATAGAGATTATTGGCTAAATGCCGGTAACATATATATTTTATATTTGGGATCGTGTGGTACGCCGACCACAAAGTGACTTGAAATCTTGGCATTGGCCATAGTTGCCGGTAGCCGATTGATATATTTGGGAGCGGGTGGTACGCCTACCACAAGATATGATTATTGATATATTTGGGAGCGGGTGGTACGCCTACCACAAGATATAACTATTGATATATTTGGGAGCGGGTGGTACGCCTACCACGAGATATAATTATTGATAATTGGGAGCGGGTGGTACGCCTACCACAAGAGATAATTATTGTGATAGTTGGGAGCGGGTGGTACGCCTACCACGAGACATGAAATGAAAGAGGAAATTGAGACATGAAAGTAAGATTATTTTGGATATCTTGAGTTATTGAATATTATTTCAGAGCAGAGTATTTCTTTATAAATGTATTGTATATATATATATCTATATTGCAACTGTACAGGTTTAGGTGGGTGACTGGCCTTAGCCTTGTCACTAGTTCGCTGGGATAGGCCAGGCACTTACAAGCACATGGGGTCGGTTGTGCTGATACTACACTCTGCGCTCTTTTTGCGCAGATACAGGTTACGTACAGCAGCGGCAGTAGCGACTTGTAGATTTTCCGACTACTGAGACTACGAGGTAGCCTTGCAGGCGTCCGCAGGACCCGTTGTCTCTCCTATCTATGCTTTTCATTCTGTTATCTCATGTAATCGAGATAAACAACTTGTATTTTTTTCAAACAATTATGTGTATTATTCTTAGAAGTTCGTGAGTATTGTGACACCAGTCTTGGGTAGTGTATCAGATTTGGATTTTTCTTTATCATATCTGACTAAGTCTTCCGCTAATTTTGATTGTTCCGTTGTGATTTTTATGTTGTTAATAAGAAATTGGTTATTAATGGAGATGTAATTAATATTTGGCTTGCCTAGCTTCTATATAGTAGGCGCCATCATGACCCCGATGGTGGGAAATCCGGGTCGTGACAAGTTGGTATCAGAGCACTAGGTTGCATAGGTCTCACAACTCACGAACGACCTTAGTAAAGTCTGAAGGATCGGTACGGAGACGTCTGTATTTATCCTCCAGAGGCTACAGAGTTAGGAAAATATTCTCTTTATTCTTTCCGGTCGTGCGACTTGATCTTTTGAATGTTAATTGAACTTCTACTCTGTTCTTCCGCAGATGGTAAGGACACGTGCATCCTCATCTACCGACCAGCAGCCCGAGATCCCAGCAGCGACAGCTCCTGCTAGGGGTAGAGGCCGAGGTCGAGGCCGTCCTAGAGGACAAGGTATGGGCAGGGCTCAGCCCCGAGCAGCAGCACGAGTGGCAGAACCTCATGTTCATATCGAGGAGGAAGTTCCAACCCCAGCAGCTCCAGTAGGCCCAGCTCAGGTCCCAGGAGGAGCTGTGTTTTCACCGGATCTACAGGATGCTTTGGTCCGTATAGCAGGTTTTATGGATCATATTACCAGTGGTACCAGCCACTTCTCAGGCCGGAGGAGGTAATCAGACTCCTGCTACACGCACTCCAGAGCCAGTAATTCCCCAGGCTCAAGATCCTGTGATTCAGCCAGTTGAGGCAGTTCGGCCTATTATTGCGACTCCGTCTAATGATGGTGCAACTATGTCTGCTGATGCGTTGTGGAGATTGGACAGGTTTACCAAGCTGTTCACTACCACATTCAGTGGTACTCCTTCAGAGGATCCACAGGACTTCCTATACAACTGCCACGAAGTTCTCCGTACTATGGGTATTGTGGAGACTAATGGTGTGGATTTTGCTACTTTTCGGTTATCTGGTTCCGCCAAGACTTGGTGGAGAGATTATTGTCTAACCAGGCCAGCGGGATCGTCATCTTTGACTTGGGAGCAGTTTGCGGAATTATTCTTGGAGAAGTTCCTTCCAGCAACTCAGCGGGAGTTTATGTGCTACAATTTGAGCGTCTTCATCAGGGTTCTATGTCTGTCACACAGTACGAGACTAGGTTCGTGGACCTGGCTCGTCATGCTGTTATCATACTTCCCACAGAGCGGGAGAGAGTGAGGAGGTTTATTGATGGCTTGAATCGGCCAATTCGGCTACAGATGGCTATGGGTGCAGGAACTGAAATCACTTTTCAGGAGGCGGCTAATGCAGCCCGCCGGATCGAGATGGCTCTGTCACAGGGAGCGAGACATGGATCAGATAAGAGATCTCGTAATTCGGGTAGATTCAGTGGTACCTCGTCCGGAGATAGAGATTTTTATGATAGAGGCCATCCTCCTAGGCCTTATCAGTCAGCTCTTCAGGTTTCTCATGATGCTTCAGGTGATCGTAATTCTCAGCCACGCTACGCTGATCAGCAGCCTATCAGTGCACCACCACTTCGCTATTTTCAGCAGCCGAGGGCTTGTTTTACGTGCGGTGATTTTAGGCACATTGCAAGGTATTGCCCTCGAGCTTCTGACAGATCTCACCAGCAGGGTTCTCGTGCCATGATTCAGGCCCCAGTTCCCTCACAGCCTGCCCAGCCAGCGAGAGGCGGAGGTAGAGGACATAGAGGTGGAGGTAGAGGTCATAGAGGTGGAGCTCGGACCGATAGAGGTAGAGACCAGCCAGCAGCTGATCGTCCTAGAGATACTGCTCAGGGTGGTGGGGCACAGCCCCGATGTTATGCACTTCCCGCCAGACCAGAGGCTGAGTCTTCTGATGCCGTCATTACAGGTATTATTTTGGTTTGTGATAGAAAGGCATCAGCATTATTTGACCCCGGGTCTACATATTCGTATGTGTCTTCCTATTTTGCACCATACTTGGTTCAGCCCAGTGATCCACTGAGTGTTCCTGTTCATGTGTCTACACCAGTAGGCGACTCTATTGTGGTTGATCGAGTTCATCGGTCATGTATTATAGTAATTGAGGGTCTCGAGACCCGTGCTGATTTATTACTCCTAAATATGGTGGACTTCGATATTATACTAGGCATGGACTGGCTATCTCCGTATCATGCTATTCTAGATTGCCATGCCAAGACTGTGACTTTAGCCCTGCCAAATTCGCCTCGTATAGAGTGGAAAGGAATTTCGGGTCATACTAGCCGTAATGTTATTTCTTATGTTAAAGCTCAGCGTATGGTTGGAAAGGGATGCTTGGCTTATTTGGCCTATGTCCGTGATTCTAGTGCTGAGGTTCCTTCTATTGACTCTGTGCCTGTGGTTCGCGAATTTCCTGAAGTATTTCCTTCAGACTTGCCGGGTATGCCGCCCGATAGGGACATTGATTTTTGCATTGATTTGGCTCCAGGCACTCAGCCCATTTCCATTCCCCCATACCGTATGGCTCCGCCAGAGTTAAAAGAATTGAAGGAACAGTTGCAGGATTTACTTGAAAAGGGTTTCATTAGGCCCAGTGTTTCGCCGTAGGGTGCACCTGTATTATTTGTAAAGAAGAAAGATGGTTCGATGAGAATGTGCATTGACTATCGACAGTTAAACAAGGTGACTATCAAAAATAAATATCCACTTCCGCGAATTGATGATTTATTTGACCGGCTTCAGGGTGCCAAGGTATTTTCAAAGATAGATTTGAGATCTGGCTATCATCAGCTGAAGATTAGGGCATCCGATGTCCCTAAGACCGCGTTCCGCACTCGGTATGGACATTATGAATTTCTGGTCATGTCTTTTGGGTTGACAAATGCTCCTCCAGCAGCTTTTATGGAATTAATGAATCGGGTGTTCCGGCCTTATTTAGACTTGTTTGTAATAGTCTTCATTGATGACATATTAATATATTCCCCGCGTCAAGAGGAGCATGCGCAACATCTCAGAGTGGCCTTGCAGACTCTGAGAGATAGCCAACTATATGCAAAATTTTCAAAGTGTGAATTTTGGCTAAGTTCAGTTGCATTCTTGGGTCATATTGTGACGGCAGCAGGTATTCAGGTTGATCCGAAGAAAATTGAGGCAGTCAAGAGCTGGCCTAGACCGACATCAGCCACAGATATTCGGAGTTTTTTGGGGTTAGCAGGTTATTATCGCCGATTCGTAGAAGGATTTTTGTCTATTGCAACCCCACTAACCAGATTGACCCAGAAGGGTGTTCAGTTTGAATGGTCCGATGAATGTGAGGCGAGCTTTCAAAAGCTCAAGACAACCTTGACCACAAGCACCGGTATTGGTTTTACCCACAGGTACGGGACCTTATATTGTTTATTGTGATGCTTCCCGTATTGGGCTTGGTGCGGTGTTAATGCAAGATGGAAAGGTTATTGCCTATGCTTCGAGGTAGTTGAAGATTCATGAAAAGAACTATCCAGTGCATGATCTAGAATTGGCGGCGATTATTCACGCATTGAAGATCCGGAGGCATTATTTGTATGGTGTAGCATGTGAAGTATACACCGATCATAAGAGTCTTCAGTATTTGTTTAAGCAGAAAGAGTTGAATATGAGACAGAGAAGGTGGCTAGAGTTGCTAAAAAACTATGATGTTACTATTTTATATCACCCAGGTAAGGCCAATGTGGTGGCCGATGCATTGAGTAGAAAGTCTGCCAGCATGGGTAGTTTGCTGCTGGCCTAAGTCGCATCCCCTGTCGGTCTGGCACACTATCTGGGTCATCATCGTCAAGCCGCCTCTTTATGGGAGGATGTGCAGCGGCATCTACAGCACAACTTGCAGGGTCGGAGGAATAGGCCGTTGTCACACCTCTTTTTTACGCACCCGCAAGGACGCAAAGAGTTTTTCCAATTAAAGGACAATCGAGATGGGATTTATTTTAATTACTTCAGAGTCGCCACTTGGGAGATTTTATGGTGTCCCAAGTCACCGGTTAAATCCCGAATCGAGGAAAAGAATGACTCTATTTAACAGTCCGCGAACCAGAAATCCGGATAAGGAATTCTATTAACCCGGGAGAAGGTATTAGGCATTCCCGAATTCCGTGGTTCTAGCACGATCGCTCAACTGTCGTGTTTGGCTTATCTATCTGCTTTTACAATTATGTACTTAGTGCAAGTTAATACCCTTTTACCGCTTTTATTATTGGTTGTGATTTACGAAAGAGAAAGTTGCTTAAAAATATGCTTTCGAATCACGTCACATGAAATGCACCCGGATCCTCAACATATTCTTATTCAACATTTCGGGGTTTGGATTCGGGTCACATGAAATGCACTCCCGTATTTAAAAAGGTAAAACTAAAATATATGCCCGGATCGACTACTTATTTACATTGTTGAGAAAGGCATGAAATTCGTTAAGAAACGACGCATCTCGAAACCTAAGTATTTATATGTACATTTATGACGGCTATGTGATTAGTGTAACTATTGGGCGAGGCATACCTTTGATTCAAATCTAAAGCGAACTACATCCCACTGTATCTTACTTAAGAGTTGATTCCAAATTACTTAAAACTTGCTACGAACCACACCGCATGAAATGCGCCTGTGGTTCCTGACACGCTTTGTTCATTCTTGCCCAAAATTGGGGTCGGGTCACATGAAATGCACCCCCGACTCTTTTAATCTAATTACGTCATTCCGTTGAGTGACAACTCCCTAGCTAATCTTGCTTTTAACATAGGGTCTATCATTTAACAGGTTTGGAGATTATACACATGAGTAGAGAAGATTGAACAAAGATACAACAGACTAATTCGGATTTACGTGCATATTTAATGATGGTGTATCTTTGGTCTAGCTACATTTCCGTAACAAAACTAGCAATACAAATTTAATTGAAGAATAACAGAATGTAATTAAACGTAAGAACTATAAATGACTACATGTTTCAATAGACTTTATGCACACGCTTCAAACTTCATTCTTTTCGTACCAAGGAACTACAAAAACAGAGGTGTGTACCTGGAATGCGGAAGGACAAGGAAGAGTGAGCAATGGCAATGCAGCAACAGCAACAAGAACAGTAACAGGAACAACAACCAAAGACCAATAATAACCACAGTAAACCAACAGCAATCAACAGTATACCAAACAGCCACAACAACCAATGCAATCAAATAGACCAATAGCCCCGACAACCAGTGACAACCAATGGACCAGCAGTCACTTAGACCAACAACCAGCAGCAACCAAATAGACCAACCAGCCACACAATAGACCAAGTGCAACAAACTACTGACCAATAGCCTCAATTGGACACCACAGCAACAACAATAAGGACTAACAGCTATCTTTGAACCAAGCAGTAACAACACACAGCCAGGCAGCAACCCTAAACAAACCAGGCTGCAATATCAGCACACACGACCAACCAATGGCAGTAGCCACAATAACACAGCAACAACAACTAACAGAAGAACCAGCACTACCAACAACACTGTGCACAGCAACACACGACGACCAAGAGCACCCAAATGAACACTGAAACAGCAGAAGAACCAGTACTACAACAAACAATGGCCAACTATTCAATCACTGAAGCAAAATAATCGAAACAGTGACTAAGAAACCCATGAAACAGTAGCCTTTCTTGTATCTTTATATATGTGTATCGAGGTGTAGCTTGCTGTCTATTTTCTCTCCAGGTTTCTAGTTGCTCTCAGGTATTTCAGTCCCTCTCTATGTATGAATCTTTTGCTCTCTAAGTGTGTGTATGTATATCCATCAATGTATATATGAATCCCCTATTTATAGCCAATCCCCTCTACTTTGGCTGGCCAGCATGTTAAACTAAGGTTACCCCCTACCCTGACTCCCCAACCCATCATATTCCCTGCAAACCCACTATCTCTTGTCCAAAGTATGGACTTAAACCTTAAACAACAAGGCTGGTGGCAGGGACCTCAGTGGGGATGCCCTGCTGTGCTCAGTTCCACTAGCCCTTTGTATGGGTGTGTGATTAAACAATTATCCTATTAACTACAACCAATTAACCCTTTAATCTGAATCAAACAGTAACTAAATCCCACACTTGTGTTGCATACGGGCAGGCCAGGGATCAAGGAACTAATCAGAAATATGAATTAATTGTTTGACGACTTCAATCACATTGAACCTATGATTCGTTTTAACTACTGAAAACAGAGGGAATTGGCCAAATAAAAGGCCTTGAATGAGAAGAACAGACCAACGGGCATGAGAAATTAAAAGCATGAGAAATTGGAACAATGAATAAAACAAAAACACATATTCACACAATCGAAAAAATGAGCAAAGAAGGAATGAATACCTCATAAGAAAATTGCCGACCCAAGCTTTGAACCAAAATGCGGAATTATTGAAGCCAAACGGGCTTTAATCAAGATGTTCTCGATTGAGAACACCCAGACTAAAGTCCCTTGGACTTCAATTAAGGCTAACTCGGCTTGAATTGAATTTCTTCAAAAATTAGGGTTCTTGGACTCGGATTTGGGGCTTTTGTATTTTTGGTTAGATTCGAAGCAAACCAATGTCATTGGGAGTGTGGGGGAGGTGTGAGGAGACCGTGGTGTGAATTTGGGGTGATTTGGCATAGGTTCGAGTTTGACTCGAATCTTCAAATGAAGATTCGAGGAGCTCCGGCATGATTCGAGGTTAATGGAGGCTGGGATCGTGATGGGGGAGGTGAGGGGAAGGTTTTGGCGTTGGTTTGGGTTTGATTGGCCTACCGGAACCGCCGTGAGGCGATTTCCGGCAGGCGGCGCAAGGCGGCGTTACGCCGGGCTTTGAGAGCTCCTGAGGGAGATGAAGGGAGAGGGGGGTCTGGCTTGGGGGGGGGGCGGGGTATGGAATGAGGAATATATACCAGGGATGAGATTGAATCCTGATCGTTGGATCATTTACGATCAACGATCAGGATCCCCTCACTTAAACCAAACGACGTCGTTTGATTGAGTCATAGGCTGAATGAATTTTGGAATTAACGGATTAATCTGGGCCGTTGGATAATAAAATCCAACGGTCCAGATCAAGCGTTACATAGGCTGAAGCTGGACGGATATTTGGGCCGGATCAGAAGCAATTCATTTGGGCCTGGCTTTTAGACTAAATTTGGCCCAGCTCGGATCTTCATGCTATATTATATGCATATGTGTATATATATATATATATATGTATGTATACATATATATATATATATACACACATATGTATATACCAACCTATAACACCGCTGTTTTTACTACAATTAACGCACACAATTACATATTACCCAAAAAATGTAAATCACATGACTTCGATATCAAACACTGAAAATGCAAAGCCTAGCATATATTTTTGTATTTTTAATTTAAATAAATAAACGTGCACACAAAAGATAAAATTAACACAAAATCACACAAATCATGCCCAACACGAAACTATTTTTATTTTGAATTTTCTGGGAGTACTTCTCGAGTAAGGCAAAAATCACGTGCTCACAGCTGCCCCTCTTTGCGCGTAAACACGCCGAGTTTTCGTGCAAAGATAAATGAGCGGATATAAGCGATTTTTGCCTATCCGAACACTCCGTATGAAGCATTTTGGAAAAGTTTTGACCGAACCTTGCTTCAAAGGTCTCCTACATATCCCCGGCTAAAAGGGAATCAGGTCAATGTAGTTCGGGAAGTTCCTGGTAGCTGGGACTACCAGCCTGCTGCGATCTCGCTATTACTGCTGTTGCCGCTGTTATTGCTGCTACCACTGCTTAGTTGATTTCCTTGTTACACCGCGCTAAGCAACGAAAAACAAGAAGTTAGACTAAGTTACAGTACTACAAGTTCTTATCTATCCTTTTTTAACTTGATCTTGTCGCGCTCCTTGCCATCCCGTCTGACTTGGCGTTCCTTCTGATGCTTCGTCTCTTCTTACGAACTTGGATTCATGCTGGAGATTCCTGTTACATTCTACCGCTTTCCTCCAACGAATTAACACCGGTCGCCACTCCATTCTCCAGGCGGGCTCCCTGACTTCAACTACTACTTCCAAAATTAAATCGCCACTCCATTCTCCAGGCGGGCTTCCTGACTTCAATTACAACTTCCAAAATTAAATCGCCACTCCATTCTCCAGGCGGGCTTCCTGACTTCAATTACAACTTCAACATTAAATCGCCACTCCATTCTCCAGGCGGGCTCCCTGACTTCAACTACTACTTCAAAATTAAATCGCCACTCCATTCTCCGGGCGGGCTTCCTGACTTCAATTACAACTCCAAAATTAAATCGCCACTCCATTCTCCAGGCGGGCCCCCCTGACTTCAACTACAACTTCAAAATTAAATCGCCACTCCATTCTCCGGGCGGGCTTCCTGACTTCAATTACGACTTCAAAATTAAATCGCCACTCCATTCTCCAGGCGGGCTCCCTGACTTCAACTACAACTTCAAAATTAAATCGCCACTCCATTCTCCGGGCGGGCTTCCTGACTTCAATTACGACTTCAAAATTAAATCGCCACTCCATTCTCCAGGCGGGCTCCCCGACTTCAACTACAACTTCAAAATTAAATCGCCACTCCATTCTCCGGGCGGGCTCCCCGACTTCAACTACTACTTCAAAATTAAATCGCCACTCCATTCTCCAGGCGGGCTTCCCGACTTCAATTACAACTTCGAAATAAAATCGCCACTCCATTCTCCGGGCGGGCTCCCCGACTTCAACTACTACTTCCAAAATTAAATCGCCACTCCATTCTCCGGGCGGGCTTCCGACTTCAATTACAACTTCCAAAATTAAATCGCCACTCCATTCTCCGGGCGGGCTTCCTGACTTCAATTACAACTTCAACATTAAATCGCCACTCCATTCTCCAGGCGGGCTCCCCGACTTCAACTACTACTTCAAAATTAAATCGCCACTCCATTCTCCGGGCGGGCTTCCTGACTTCAATTACAACTCCAAAATTAAATCGCCACTCCATTCTCCAGGCGGGCTCCCCGACTTCAACTACAACTTCAAAATTAAATCGCCACTCCATTCTCCAGGCGGGCTCCCTGACTTCAACTACTACTTCAAAATTAAATCGCCACTCCATTCTCCGGGCGGGCTTCCTGACTTCAATTACAACTTCGAAATAAAATCGCCACTCCATTCTCCAGGCGGGCTCCCTGACTTCAACTACAACTTCAAAATTAAATCGCCACTCCATTCTCCAGGCGGGCTTCCTGACTTCAACTACTACTTCAAAATTAAATCGCCACTCCATTCTCCAGGCGGGCTTCCTGACTTCAATTGCATCAAAAAAATAAAATCGCCACTCCATTCTCCAGGCGGGCTCCCTGACTTCAACTACAACTTCACTGATTTCATCCTATCTTGATTACCTTCCTTGCCTCTTGTACCATTTCCTTCTTCCCGCATTGCCTCTCGGACCACCTTTTCTTCTGAATTATCCTGTCTTGGAATTGCTTTCCCCCGGTCGTATTACTTTTCTTCTGGCTGCTGGGGATATTTTCGGAACTGTCTACTCGCCTGCTGGGGGTGATGCTGCTGGGGAAGCATTCTTCGTTTCCTTCACCCCTCATTCTCTTCCTTCTTCCCCTACCTCTTTTAGGACTCACGCTTTTGTTTCCTTGATCAAATTATAGGATGTAATACTGCTGGGGGAATCTCGAAGCCATTTTTCCTTTTCCAATAACTGCTGGGGATGATACCAGGCTCAAAGATCACCCCATCTTGTGTTGCTTTCTACCCTTATCCACTGGGTCTTGCTTTCCAGAAAATTTTCGCAACAGGAGAAAATTTTCTGCCCCAGTTTGATAAACTTCTGGACGGTATGCTTTTCTGCCATCGGACCCTCTTTTCCTGCTTTAAATCAAAGAAAAATTGTTAGTTTCAAAATGCCGCGAGTGGTCGTGCCACTCTTGTTGAGGCCATTCTCTTTCAGCTGCTTGGCCTCTCTCGAACTTTGAGGACGACGTTGACGCTTGCTTGGGAAGATGCTTTTTCCACGAACGACCTCTCATCTTTTCCTTTTATTCCAACCTTTGGTTTGGTCCGACTCTTTTTAGCCGGTGATCTGTTGCGTGAAATCATCTTTCGGACATGCCACATGTGTCCATCATACTCCATGATTCTTGCGAACCTTCCACTCAGCCTGTCATCCCAATCTCACTACCGTAACGACTTTTGTCTCATTGCCTTGTTCCATGCCTATCCACTTTCAATATACTGCTTTGGGAGACTTGGTAGTAAGCTTTGAAAAATCAATTTTCGAAAATGAAAGAGAAGAAAGAATACTGACCGCAAATGACAAAAGAAGAAAAACTTTTCTGAACTCAAAAATAGGAAAACTTATCTGAATGTGTGCCTGATCCAATGTTATGCCGCGCCTTTGAGATTAAACTACCCAGTCTATTCATGTCAATCACTTTCCGATACCGCGTCCTGCTAGAGGTAAACGGATGTCCCAACCTTGTCTCATGCAGACATCTTGTAACCATCTCATCCTGCCACCTCACAGTGCCCTTCAAAGGGTTTTCACTAATGAGATTCTCTCATTTCTCTCTATCTCCCGTCGCCTTAAGGTGCCCGTAAAGGTTTTCACCGTAAGACTCTCTCATCTTACTTCTCTCAACTTCCTTCGCCTTAAGGTGCCCGCGAGGGTTTTCACCGTTAAGACTCTCTCATTTACGTTTTCTTTCCCTGCGGCGGGGTATCACCCTTGAGATTCCTTCTAGAGCGTTATCCCCTTTCGGCTTGTGCATACTGGATTCAATCGAGGGTCGGGATGTCACTCTTGGCTTTTGTTCACATGACTTGGCACTTCTCAAATACTGATCGAGAGGTCTTTCTGGTTCTTGATATGGTTTCTGCGCGTGAGGGTTTAGCCTCAATGGTTAGCTTATTACAACTTTCGGAATCCACACTATCTTTCCAACGAAACAATGACTTCTGCCCCAGTTTTGTTGCTTGGGGGATTTTTTGATTTTTTTATTTTATTATGACCGAGCCGTGTGGCGCCTACGTATCCTTCTTGAGGAATCAGGTCGAACGTAGTTCACTTTTTCTTGTACTACTTCTTTGTTTCTTTTCTATTCTTGATGATTCCGAAAGAGGGTATATGAAAGAATAATTAAGGCTCAAATGGGGAAACAAAGGTTAAAGTGTTTGGGTAGTAGAAAAATTGCCTCTGTCATTTCATTCTCCGAAAAATGCCAAATACACACAAACGAAACCAAATGTTGACAAATGCATTAAAGAATTACACATAATATCTCTTAACTGCATCAGAGATGATAGCCATATCGGTGCATCTTCCCTCGACATCGGTCAAACATAAAGCGCCGTTGGATAATACTCTAGTTACCACAAAAGGTCCCTGCCAATTTGGAGCGAACTTGCCTTTCGCCTCGGCCTGGTGTGGTAGAACTCTCTTCAGCACATGCTGTCCCACTTCAAATCTCCTGGGACGTACCTTCTTGTTATATGCTCTTGCCATTCTCTTTTGATACAATTGGCCGTGACATACTGCTGTCAATCTCTTTTCATCGATCAAGCTTAATTGCTCTAATCGGGTTTTGACCCACTCGTCGTCATCAATCTCAGCTTCAGCGACAATTCGGAGGGATGGAATCTCAATTTCTGCGGGTATTACTGCTTCAGTCCCGTATACCAACAAGTAAGGAGTTGCACCTACCGAAGTCCGGACGGTAGTGCGATAACCTAACAGCGCAAATGGTAACTTTTCATGCCACTGCCTAGACCCTTCTATCATCTTCCTCAATATCTTCTTTATGTTCTTGTTTGCTGCCTCGACCGCACCGTTTGCTTTTGGGCGATACGGTGTGGAGTTTCGGTGTGTAATCTTGAACTGTTGACATACCTCTTTCATCAATCCACTGTTAAGATTTGCACCGTTATCCGTAATGATCATCTTTGGAATTCCAAACCTGCAGATGATGTGGGAGTGTACGAAGTCCACTACCGCCTTCTTGGTCACTGATTTGAATGTTTTGGCCTCCACCCACTTGGTAAAATAATCAATCGTTACCAGAATGAACCTGTGACCATTGGAAGCCGCAGGCTCAATAGGTCCAATGACATCCATACCCCATGCGACAAACGGCCATGGTGCCGACATTGTATGCAATTCAGTCGGCGGAGAATGAATCAAATCTCCGTGTATCTGACACTGATGGCATCTTCGCACGAAACTTATACAATCCCGCTCCATAGTGAGCCAATAGTATCCTGCTCGAAGAATCTTCTTTGCCAATACGTATCCGCTCATGTGTGGTCCGCAAACTCCGGAGTGTATATCTGTCATCACTGTTGTGGCTTGACTTGCATCTATACATCTCAACAATCCCAAATCCGGGGTTCTTTTGTAAAGCACCCCTCCACTAAGGAAAAATCCGTTTGCCAATCGTCGAATAGCCCTCTTCTGATCTCCGGTTGCTTGCTCTGGGTATACTCCTAACCTGAGGTATTCCTTGACATCATGAAACCACGGCTCACCATCCACCTCTTCCTCTATCATGTTACAATAAGCATGTTGATTCCGGATCTGAATATGTAATGGATCGACACGAACCTTGTCCGGGTGATGTAGCATTGACGCTAAAGTAGCTAGAGCGTCGGCAACCTCATTATGCATCCTTGGGATGTGCTCTGAATTCTACTGATCGAAAGCGCTTGGTCAGATCATGCAAGCACTGACGATATGGGATAAGCTTTAAATCTCCGGTTTCCCATTCTCCCTGAATCTGATGTACCAGAAGGTCCGAGTCCCCCAAGACCAAGACGTCCTGTACATCCATGTCCACCGCTAATCGCAGCCCCAAGATACATGCCTCGTACTCAGCCATATTATTGGTACAGTGAAAACGCAGTTGAGCAGTAACAGGATAATGATGTCCTGTTTCAGATATGAGCACGGCCCCTACTCCGACTCCTTTTGCGTTCGCCGCTCCGTCGAAGAAGAGCTTCCACCCCGGATCCTTGGTTAGTTCTAACCCCTCAATTTGCAACACCTCTTCGTCTGGAAAATACGTCCTCAAGGGTTCGTATTCGTCATCAACAGGATTTTCAGCTAAGTGATCGGCCAGGGCTTGAGCTTTCATAGCCGTCCTTGTCACGTATATGATGTCGAACTCCGTAAGTAATATTTGCCATTTTGCTAACCTCCCCGTAGGCATAGGTTTCTGGAAAATATACTTCAACGGATCCAGACGCGAAATGAGGTAAGTGGTGTAAGAAGACAAGTAGTGTTTCAGCTTTTGGGCTACCCAAGTCAGGGCGCAACATGTCTTTTCCAAATGCGTGTACTTAACCTCGTGGACCGTAAATGTCTTACTGAGGTAGTAAATGGCCCGTTCCTTCCTGCCAGTAAGATCATGCTGCCCCAGCACGCAGCCGAACGAATTCTCCAAGACCGTCAGATAAAGAATCAGGGGTCTACCTGGCTCAGGCGGAACTAGTACGGGTGGATTTGACAGATACCCTTTGATCCGGTCAAACGCTTCCTGACATTCTGCCGTCCATTCTATCGCGGCGTCTTTCTTCAATAGGCGGAATATGGGTTCACAAGTTGCCGTAAGCTGGGCAATAAACCTACTGATGTAATTCAACCTTCCCAACAGACTCATTACCTCTGTTTTATTCTTCGGCGGGGGTAACTCCTGAATGGACTTGATTTTGGAGGGGTCCAACTCAATGCCCCGTCGGCTGACGATGAATCCTAGCAACTTTCCTGACGGAACTCCGAACGCGCATTTGGCCGGATTGAGCTTGATGTCGTACCTTCGAAGTCTTTGAAAGAACTTCCCGAGGTCGGCAACATGGTCTGCTTGACGTCTCGATCACATCATCCACGTACACCTCAATTTCCTTGTGTATCATGTCATGGAATACCGTAGTCATCGCCCTCATATATGTTGCTCCTGCGTTCTTCAAACCAAACGGCATCACTCGGTAGCAATAAGTCCCCCACGGTGTGATAAAAGCCGTCTTTTCTGCGTCCTCTTCATCCATCAAAATCTGATGATATCCCGCATAACAGTCCACAAAGGATCCGATTTCGCGTCCGGCGCAATTATCAATCGGGATATGGATATTGGGAAGCGGGAAATTATCCTTAGGACTCGCCTTGTTGAGGTTGCGATAGTCCACACATACTCTGATCTTTCCGTCTTTCTTTGGCACCGGTACTACATTAGCCAACCATTCAGGGTATCGAGTGACACGAATGACTTTCGCCTGCAACTGCTTGGTTACCTCCTCCTTAATCTTCACACTCATCTCCGTCTTGAATTTCCGCAGCTTTTGCTTGACGGGAGGATATGCCGGATCGGTGGGTAATCTATGAACCACTAGATCAGTGCTGAGTCCTGGCATGTCGTCGTACGACCATGCGAAAATATCTTTAAACTCCATGAGTGTTTTGATCAATTCTGCTCTCAGATTGGGTTCAATATGGACACTTATCCGGGTTTCTTTGACGTCATCCGCATTCCCTAGATTAACGGCCTCGGTATCATTTAAATTCGGTTTGGGTTTTTCCTCGAAGTGACTTAATTCTTCACCGATTTCTTCTACGGCTTCATCATCGCCGTACTCTGACTCACTCTCGTCACTTCTTATTTCATGTGTTATTATTTCCAAACCCGATTGACTTTCTAGATTGGGTTGATTAATCTTTAAGCACGCCATATCATTAAGATCAGTTGAAAGAAGGCTGTTCAGAAAAGTAAAAAGAAGGAAAAGATAAACAAAATTAGACACGAAGGAACCAAATTTCATTGATGGGAGTTGTACAAAGGGAAAACAAACTGCAAACTTAAATCAAAAATGAACAAAACAAACGGGATTTTACTCCGGGGACAAACCCCCAATACAAAATTTCGAAAGAAAGACAATCCAAGACAAACTACCAAGACTCCTTCCGGACAGGGAGAGGAGTAGCCTTCCAGTTATTCAGTTTTGCCCTTGGTCCCACAAATTGTATCTCGGCGTGACTAGATCCTTCACCGTCCTCGAGCATACATACATCCGTGAATAGGTCTTCGAACTTCCTGAAGAACTCTTCATCTGGCCTGATCGTAGGACCGGGAATCTTTGTCGCTGGATGTCCTCTTGCTCCGGACCTGACAAAAGATTGGGAAAGGCGTGGAACAGGCTTTGGGAGCACCCATGTTTTCTGCTTGCTCCTCTTTGCTCGCCGGATGTCCTCTGAGGTTGGCTGGAACCCCAAGCCGAAGGTTCCCAAGTTCTCGACCACCGATACCGGTTGTATGATTCCTTGCAGAGATGCACCTAGACCTTTACCGGGTACGAAACCATGTCGCAACATTTCATGCGCCACCATAACATCCGCGGTAATTGTTCTGTCGCCGGGAATGCATTCCCCTTCGGGAACTCGATTGGCGGACACCACATCGCAGACCTGATATACCCACGGCCCGACATCTTCTTCTGTTTCAACAAAGGGGATGATGGTGCCTGATTGTGGATCGTTCTCTCCATGTACGACGATCTCCTGTTGATCCCACTCGAACTTGACGAGTTGGTGCAAGCTGGATGGAACTGCTCTTGCGGCATGAATCCATGGTCGCCCTATTAGGAGGTTATATGACACCACCATATCCAGCACCTGGAATTCCATGGTGAACTCCACTGGCCCAATTGTCAAGACTAGCACTATGTCACCAACCGATGCTTTGCCTCCTCCGTCAAATCCTCGAACACATACCCTGTTCTCGCGTACCCTGCCGATGTCTACTTTTAATTTGCCCAGTGTAGAGAGAGGACAAATGTTAGCGCTGGACCCATTATCAACCAAGACTTTGGTAACCACCGCCTCTTCACACTTCACCGTAAGATATAAAGCCCTGTTATGCTCAGTGCCTTCCTCAGGCAACTCGTCATCGGTGAAGGTGATCCGATTTGCTTCGAAGATCCTATTGGTGATCTTCTCCAAATGGCTCACCGAGATTTTATCCGGTACATGTGCCTCATTCAGGACTTTCATCAATGCTTGCCGATGTTCTTCAGAATGTATCAGCAAGGATAGCAATGATATTTGCGCCGGAGTCTTCTTCAATTGCTCTAAGACGGAGTAGTCGTGCAGCTTCATCTTTTTCAAGAATTCTTCCGCTTCTTCATCAGTGACCGGCTTTTTCAATACTGCCGGAGTGGTCTTCCTCAATTCCGCAGGGGCAAAACATCTCCCCGAGCGGGTCAACCCTCGGGCTTCACAAACTTCCTCTTTCACCTCCTTTCCTCTGTAGGTCGTTGTAATCCGAGCATAATTCCATGGGACAGCCCGGCTATCGGTTACTGGCAACTGTGTTGCCGGCTGGATGATGAAAGGATCCATTCGAACGCCTGCTACTGTCAAGATGGGCTTGATTGCTGCCCCCGGTACAACTATCTTGGCCGGCTTCACCGGTACTTCGTTCACACTTTCCTTTCTTGCTTCCGACTCTCCTGGTATGTCCTTCTTGCAACTGGGCGACTCATCAAAGCTTCGCCCTTTTCTCGTTCCTGCCCCGCTAGACTTAATCATCATTACAGTCTGAGAGGCTTTCTCCTTTCCTTCCTCCGCCCGTACCAACTCGATCATATTGGTCTCATGATGAGTCGGAAGCGGGTTTTGGTTGATGTTGGGCTCTGTTGGAGCCTGGACCTCGATCCTGTGGGTGTCAATGAGCTCTTGGATGGCCGTCTTCAGCCTCCAACACTTTTCTGTATCATGTCCCGGACATCCCGAGCAGTAGGCACAATTTACTGAATGGTCCAGGTTTTTCGGAAGAGGGTTTGGCAGGCTTAGCTTCAACCGGATTCAGCAACCCTACCTGCTTTAACCGGTGGAACAGACTAGTGTAAGACTCTCCTAAGGGAGTGAAAGTCTTTGGCCTCGGCGCCCTGTCGCCCCTGAATGCCTGGTTCGGACGGAAACTCGCGCCCGAGGGGTTTCTGTAAGCTCTTGGGGGTGGATGATTGTTCTGGGGGTTTGGCGCACGCCACGGTGCATGAGCGGGAGGTGTGGAATAGGACTGTGCATGGTGGACAGTAAAATGGGGATCAGGTGCGGGATAGTAATGTTGTGGGTGGCTATATGGGTTGTGAGAGTAATTTTGGTGGTGAGGTTGGGGTGGGCTATATTGTGGTGCGGGGCCTCTATTTCTGAACCATGCCCCGGACTCGACGGCCGCAACTTCCTCTCTCCTCTTTTTCCCCAGTACTCCTCCAGTACCGCTTTGGATAGCCTGAGTGGTGGCTTTCAGTGTTGAGTAACTCATGATCTTGTTGGCCTTCAAACCCTCCTCGATCATACCCCCCATTTTTATCACCTCGGTGAATGATTTGCCTACGGACGTTACCAGATGTCCGAAGTAGGTGGGCTCTAATGTCTGCAAGAAGTAGTCCACCATCTCGCTTTCTCTCATCGGCGGATCTACCCTGGCCGCCTGTTCCCTCCATCGGAAACCAAATTCCCTGAAGCTTTCAGCAGGCTTCTTCTCTAGTTTTAGCAACGATAGGCGGTCGGGGATTATCTCAAGATTGTATTGGAACTGGCCGATAAAAGCTTGAGCCAAATCATCCCACGTAAACCATCTACTGGGATCCTGTCTAGTGTACCACTCCAACGCCGATCCTCCCAGACTCTGGCCGAAGTAGGCTATCAGAAGCTCGTCCCGTCCTCCGGCCCCTCTCATTTTACTGCAAAACCCCCGCAGGTGGGCCACTGGGTCACCATGCCCCTCGTATAGGTCGAATTTGGGCATTTTAAATCCTGCTGGCAACTGGACGTCCGGAAATGGACACAGATCCTTATAGGCGACGCTGACCCGGTTGCCTAAACCGTGCATGTTCCTGAAGGACTGCTCCAGGCTTTTAACTTTTCTGGCAACTTCCTCGTGTTCCGAACTTTGGAAGTGTTTTTCCGGTTCTGCCGGATTATCCCAGTGAGGTGTATGTGATTGTGGTTCAGGAGCCCTGAAAGTAGGCTCTGGAGGATAGTAAGAGTTGTCGTGGATCTGAACATATGGCTCGCTGGCCGGCCTTTGCAGAGGAGCAGGTGGAGGTGCCACAAAAACAGGGGTGACTGGAGGAGGATTTGGTTTGGCTGGTGGAATGTGGGTGGCATATGGGTTTTCCCCCTGAAAGTATGGATAGCTCGGGGCGCTTGTCGAAGGATCGACGGGCGGATGTTCCGGAGCTGAGGCGAGGGTAGGGCGGTTTGGTGAAGACTGTTCCCTGGCCCAGGCCAGGTGCATCTCTGTTATCTGTTGTTTTAACCGGTCTACCTCTTCTTTCATGATTTGTAGCTCGGATTTTTCTTCCTCAAGACTCTTGCCGGAACTCGACATGCTTACTGTAACTGGTCCTTTGGATCTAGTACGGTAGTGATGGCTGGCCAGGATATTCTGTCAAACCAACTGCTAAACTTTCTGGAATACGCAACAACCTTGTTAGTTCACCGAGTTTGACAGATATGTTATAGCACGTTGGATGCAATGCACCTAACCAAATAACCCTTTCTACGTGTACTCTTTAACATGCATCATTCCGGCCCTTTTCTTTTTCTTTTTCTTTTTCTTTTTCTTTTTTTTTTTCTTTTTCGACTATCTTTGCAAGCCTTATTGTTATTTAGCCTTTGGATTCTTTTTCTTTCTTTTTAGTGGTGGTCGAATCTTATGTGGATTGCCTACGTATCACGACCCCGCGTGAATCAGACCGAGCGTAGTTCTTGTAACAAGATTGTGGCAAAATTCAGTAACTTTTATATCAAATAAAACCGTGTAGTTACAAAACACGTCTTACAAAATCAGCAAAACAAAAGAAAAATGCTTGACTTGGGAAAGTAAAGATAAAAATGCCAACTAGCTTGACTCAACATTTCAGAATACATTTTCAATCAAAAATCTAATGCCCTAAATTCCCTGGGGGCCCGCGAGGCATCATTCGGCCTTGCCGCGGGCCTTGGTGTGAGGTCCTTGTGCAGTTCCCTCAACTCTTCCATGATCCGATGAACATAACCCATAATTGAAGCGAAAAGGTCGGCGCGGGGCATTCGTTCACAAGCTAGGCACTTCATGGTGACATAGCGCCCGATTTCTCCAATTCTATCCTTGATCATGTCCCTTTCTCCGAGTAGCCGCTCTATTTGCTGGTTTTTCGCCCCCAATCTTCGAGCATTGTTGGTGACTTGATCTAGAAGCCTATCCACTTGTCCTTGCAGTCGGGCCATCAAATTGTGGCAGCGGTCGAGGTCTGCTCTGGCATCTTGGGCTTGCTTGAAAACCCGCTCCCTAAGGACAACATTTGCTTCTCTCAGGCTAGTGATGATATCGGTGTAATCTTCTTCTACTTGCTTTAGGTGAAGTGCATGTTGATGTGCCTCCTTTTTCCCGCTAGCACGGATCCTCGTTATTTGGGCTTTTGACTCGTCCAATTCTCTTTGGATGTCGGTGACTTGGCTTCTCAAACCCCTTATCAATTTTTCGTCGGCCCGACTCCTCGACCGTCTGTCAGCATCTCTTTTCATTTGCTGGATTTGAGCTCTCAAGAAGTCATTTTCTTGTACCAACTTCTTTTTATCTCCTTCGTCGGTGGCAGCTTGCATGTTTTTCTCGAACTGAAGGTCCCGGACCTGCTGTTCTATCCTACCAATCTTCGTCCTGTACCCCTCCTCCTTTGCTAACCAATCCCATTGTTCCCGTGAATCTTCCGTGAATTGTTGGACATGGGCTCTTTTAGAACATTTTCGACGAATCTGAAATCTTTTCCCGAACCACACGTTGTACTTTGGATCCACCTCTCCCTTGGCTAGTTCCCGGACCATGGTTTTAGGCTCGAGGAACCGACACTCGTGCCACAGCCTTCTAATCTTCTCTTCGGGGAATGCAACTCCCGGGCTCAACTCAATGGCGTACTTCCTTAGGTCTTGATCGGTAGGAATAACCTGAAACCTTCCTAGTTGACGTAATACACGGTGAGGGACATATGGTTGGACACCTGCGGATCCCCATCAGAAGGATATAACACTCCTCGGCTGCCATATATATTACTTCAATATCGGGTAACCACCCGAATGCCCATTCAATCTGATCGGCTTCTATTGAGCTCAGTCGTGCAAGCCATGCCTCGACGCCTTCAGGGAATACAGCACCCATCATCCGTTCTTCGAAACCCCTGATACAGTTTTTTCCGGTCAACCCATGGTTCATGTATTGTGTTCGGTGATGGAGGTGTTCTTGCATCCATAGTTGAAGTAACAGATTGCAACCTTGGAAGAAATTGCCCCCTTCTCGGCATACAGTCAAAGCTCGATAGATTTCGGACAAAACCAAAGGGACCACAGTGCTGGTAGCCTTTTTGATTGCAACATCGGCTATTCCTACCAGACTTATCTCTATTTTCTTATCTTCACGCGGACAAATCACAACCCCCAAGAATGTCGTTAGGAATGCTAGAATTCGTCTGGCCTCCCACTTGGTTCTATTCCCTGCGTGAGTCAGTCCAAGGTTGGACTCTTCAAAACCCCGAGGAGTGCCGTACCGTTGATATAAGAATTGAAGATCGCAATACCCTTTCAACAGATCATCATTTTTCACCTTTCGACCAATGCTCAATAAATCCAGAAACCCATGTGGAGATACCGGTCTTGGTGAGAGCAGGTATTGCCCTCTTAATTTCCCATTAAGTCCTGCATAGCCCGCAATTTCCTCTAATGTGGGCGTCAACTCAAAGTCAACAAAACGGAACACATTGCGGGTCGGATCCCAGAAAGATACCAGTGCCTTGATGATGTCCTCCCTTGGCTCGATATTCAACAGATCAACCAAACCTCCCAAAATTCTCCCTACGACCTTTTTGCTACTGTCTTCCAAATCGTTCCACCACATACGGAGTTGCTGAGGGACCTCATTAAAGATTGAAAATGATTTATTCTGATTCGTGCTCATCCTGCACATTTATTAAGGTGATTTAAATAAGGAAACAACTTTGTTTTGCTAAAAATAAAAAAAAAAAAAAAAAAAAAAAAAAAAATCAGTTTTCAATCACGGCCTTTCAACGTCTCGGGGACGAAGGCTTTTAAGGCTGTGGGGTAAATCGATCGAAATCAAAATTGACCCAAAGGTGGCCGTTTATACGAAATTAGCCTTCCGGCGTCCCTTTCGGGAACATTCGGCTATTTTTAAAAACAGCGTCACCGACTTATTTAGTACAAAAGTTAGTTTTTGATTTTTCGGCCATTTTTTCAAAAGGTGAAGTTGGACCTGATGGAGGTTGCCTACGTATCTCACATCCAATGAGAATCAAACCCACGTAGTTCGGTTTTGACGAAGCAAACGACATCATTTATTTATTCATTTTACTAAAGGAAAACAAATAAGCTATTTCTATCTTAAGAACAAAACACATTTTTTTTTTTTTTTTTTTTTTTTATCTCTAAAAGCCGGTCAGCATGCAAGTCTATAACGGATAAATGCGCAAGACAAACAGGATGCAGCAGGATAGTCTGTTCATTTCAGGTCACCTGTCCTAGACGGACCCAACCCCTGTGTTGAGTCCCCTAAGCCAAAATGCGACATGATGCAAATAAACGTTTCCTACTAGGGATCCGGCATGAAGCTTTGTTATTCTAGGTTTAAAAACCTGGGTTTATCTGTTCTAGACTTGGCTTACCCGAGCGGACAGCTCGAGCCGAGGAGGAGGCAGCAATCCGGGAATACAGAAGCTTCACCGGTTTTGCAACTTATCCAAACCTCGTTCTAAAATGGGAATTAGACACTATACGGAAAAGAAGTCACACGAAGTGCACCCTTCTTCATGATTTAGAAGACTCAGAGAGGAGATTGGTTCCGGCACAATTTATATATACAGTTCACACAATATCAAAGCAGTAAAAACAACATTTTGCACATTGATGCCAACATGTAAAAAAAATCGGATAATAAAATATGCCAAACACAACAGTTATTCCGAGCTCGAGTTCTAAAGATAATCCCCAGCAGAGTCGCCAGAGCTGTCACACCTCTTTTTTACGCACCCGCAAGGATGCAAAGAGTTTTTTCCAATTAAAGGACAATCGAGATGGGATTTATTTTAATTATTTCAGAGTCGCCACTTGGGAGATTTATGGTGTCCCAAGTCACCGGTTAAATCCCGAATCGAGGAAAAGAATGACTCTATTTAACAGTCCGCGAACCATAAATCCGGATAAGGAATTCTATTAACCCGGGAGAAGGTATTAGGCATTCCCGAATTCCGTGGTTCTAGCACGGTCGCTCAACTGTCGTGTTTGGCTTATCTATCTGCTTTTACAATTATGTACTTAGTGCAAGTTAATACCCTTTTACCGCTTTTATTATTGGTTGTGATTTACGAAAGAGAAAGTTGCTTAAAAATATGCTTTCGAATCACGTCACATGAAATGCACCCGGATCCTCAACATATTCTTATTCAACATTTCGGGGTTTGGATTCGGGTCACATGAAATGCACTCCCGTATTTAAAAAGGTAAAACTAAAATATATGCCCGGATCGACTACTTATTTACATTGTTGAGAAAGGCATGAAATTCGTTAAGAAACGACGCATCTCGAAACCTAAGTATTTATATGTACATTTATGACGGCTATGTGATTAGTGTAACTATTGGGCGAGGCATACCTTTGATTCAAATCTAAAGCGAACTACATCCCACTGTATCTTACTTAAGAGTTGATTCCAAATTACTTAAAACTTGCTACGAACCACACCGCATGAAATGCGCCTGTGGTTCCTGACACGCTTTGTTCATTCTTGCCCAAAATTGGGGTCGGGTCACATGAAATGCACCCCCGACTCTTTTAATCTAATTACGTCATTCCGTTGAGTGACAACTCCCTAGCTAATCTTGCTTTTAACATAGGGTCTATCATTTAACAGGTTTGGAGATTATACACATGAGTAGAGAAGATTGAACAAAGATACAACAGACTAATTCGGATTTACGTGCATATTTAATGATGGTGTATCTTTGGTCTAGCTACATTTCCGTAACAAAACTAGCAATACAAATTTAATTGAAGAATAACAGAATGTAATTAAACGTAAGAACTATAAATGACTACATGTTTCAATAGACTTTATGCACACGCTTCAAACTTCATTCTTTTCGTACCAAGGAACTACAATAACAGAGGTATGTACCTGGAATGCGGAAGGACAAGGAAGAGTGAGCAATGGCAATGCAACAACAGCAACAAGAACAGTAACAGGAACAACAACCAAAGACCAATAATAACCACAGTAAACCCACAGCAATCAACAGTATACCAAACAGCCACAACAACCAATGCAATCAAATAGACCAATAGCCCCGACAACCAGTGACAACCAATGGACCAGCAGTCACTTAGACCAACAACCAGCAGCAACCAAATAGACCAACCAGCCACACAATAGACCAAGTGCAACAAACTACTGACCAATAGCCTCAATTGGACACCACAGCAACAACAATAAGGACTAACAGCTATCTTTGAACCAAGCAGTAACAACACACAGCCAGGCAGCAACCCTAAACAAACCAGGCTGCAATATCAGCACACACGACCAACCAATGGCAGTAGCCACAATAACACAGCAACAACAACTAACAGAAGAACCAGCACTACCAACAACACTGTGCACAGCAACACACGACGACCAAGAGCACCCAAATGAACACTGAAACAGCAGAAGAACCAGTACTACAACAAACAATGGCCAACTATTCAATCACTGAAGCAAAATAATCGAAACAATGACTAAGAAACCCATGAAACAGTAGCCTTTCTTGTATCTTTATATATGTGTATCGAGGTGTAGCTTGCTGTCTATTTTCTCTCCAGGTTTCTAGTTGCTCTCAGGTATTTCAGTCCCTCTCTATGTATGAATCTTTTGCTCTCTAAGTGTGTGTATGTATATCCATCAATGTATATATGAATCCCCTATTTATAGCCAATCCCCTCTACTTTGGCTGGCCAGCATGTTAAACTAAGGTTACCCCCTACCCTGACTCCCCAACCCATCATATTCCCTGCAAACCCACTATCTCTTGTCCAAAGTATGGACTTAAACCTTAAACAACAAGGCTGGTGGCAGGGACCTCAGTGGGGATGCCCTGCTGTGCTCAGTTCCACTAGCCCTTTGTATGGGTGTGTGATTAAACAATTATCCTATTAACTACAACCAATTAACCCTTTAATCTGAATCAAACAGTAACTAAATCCCACACTTGTGTTGCATACGGGCAGGCCAGGGATCAAGGAACTAATCCGAAATATGAATTAATTGTTTGACGACTTCAATCACATTGAACCTATGATTCGTTTTAACTACTGAAAACAGAGGGAATTGGCCAAATAAAAGGCCTTGAATGAGAAGAACAGACCAACGGGCATGAGAAATTAAAAGCATGAGAAATTGGAACAATGAATAAAACAAAAACACATATTCACACAATCGAAAAAATGAGCAAAGAAGGAATGAATACCTCATAAGAAAATTGCCGACCCAAGCTTTGAACCAAAATGCGGAATTATTGAAGCCAAACGGGCTTTAATCAAGATGTTCTCGATTGAGAACACCCAGACTAAAGTCCCTTGGACTTCAATTAAGGCTAACTCGGCTTGAATTGAATTTCTTCAAAAATTAGGGTTCTTGGACTCGGATTTGGGGCTTTTGTATTTTTGGTTAGATTCGAAGCAAACCAATGTCATTGGGAGTGTGGGGGAGGTGTGAGGAGACCGTGGTGTGAATTTGGGGTGATTTGGCATAGGTTCGAGTTTGACTCGAATCTTCAAATGAAGATTCGAGGAGCTCCGGCATGATTCGAGGTTAATGGAGGCTGGGATCGTGATGGGGGAGGTGAGGGGAAGGTTTTGGCGTTGGTTTGGGTTTGATTGGCCTACCGGAACCGCCGTGAGGCGATTTCCGGCAGGCGGCGCAAGGCGGCGTTACGCCGGGCTTTGAGAGCTTCTGAAGGAGATGAAGGGAGAGGGGGGGTCTGGCTTGGGGGGCGGGGTATGGAATGAGGAATATATACCGGAGATGAGATTGAATCCTGATCGTTGGATCATTTACGATCAACGATCAGGATCCCCTCACTTAAACCAAACGACGTCGTTTGATTGAGTCATAGGCTGAATGAATTTTGGAATTAACGGATTAATCTGGGCCGTTGGATAATAAAATCCAACGGTCCAGATCAAGCGTTACATAGGCTGAAGCTGGACGGATATTTGGGCCGGATCAGAAGCAATTCATTTGGGCCTGGCTTTTAGACTAAATTTGGCCCAGCTCGGATCTTCATGCTATATTATATGCATATGTGTATATATATATATATATATATGTATGTATACATATATATATATATACACACATATGTATATACCAACCTATAACACCGCTGTTTTTACTACAATTAACGCACACAATTACATATTACCCAAAAAATGTAAATCACATGACTTCGATATCAAACACTGAAAATGCAAAGCCTAGCATATATTTTTGTATTTTTAATTTAAATAAATAAACGTGCACACAAAAGATAAAATTAACACAAAATCACACAAATCATGCCCAACACGAAACTATTTTTATTTTGAATTTTCTGGGAGTACTTCTCAAGTAAGGCAAAAATCACGTGCTCACATACCTCACTGGACACCCTGGAGAAGTCCCACACCCAAATGATCAAAAGGGAGTATTGAGATTGCAGGGTCGAATTTGTGTGCCCAATGTTGAAGGGACTCGAGAGTTGATCTTGGCGGAGGCCTACAGTTCGCGGTATTCTATTCACCCGAGCGCCGCGAAGATGTACCGGGACTTACGGCAGCACTATTGGTGGCACATGATGAAGAAAGATATCGTTGCATATGTCGCTCGGTGTCTAAATTGTCAGGAGGTGAAATATGAGCACCAGAGGCCTGGTGGTGTATTTCAGAGGATTGAAATTCCCGAGTGGAAATGGGAGCGGGTCACTATGGACTTCGTTACTGGACTTCCTTTGACTCGGAGGAAATTTGATGCTATTTGGGTCATTGTTGATAGGTTGACCAAGTCGGCACACTTTATTCCAGTATCTGTCTCCTACTCGTTGGAGAGGTTAGCGGAGGTTTACATTAGGGAGATTGTTCGTCTTCATGGAGTGCCGGTGTCTATTATTTCTGATCGAGGTACGCAGTTTACATCGCGGTTCTGGAGAGCGGTCCAGCACGAGTTAGGCACCCAGGTTCAGTTGAGTACAGCATTTCATCCTCAGACGGATGGCCAGTCCGAGAGGACTATTCAGATTCTAGAGGACATGCTTCGAGCTTGTGTTATTGATTTCGGAGGCTCGTGGGACCGGTTTCTGCCATTAGCAGAGTTCGCCTACAACAACAGCTAAAAGTCTAGCATCCAGATGGCCCAGTATGAGGCGTTATATGGTAGGCGATGTCGATCACCAATTGGATGGTTTGAACCGGGAGAGGCTCGGTTGTTGGGTACGGATCTAGTTCAGGAGGCCTTAGATAAGGTCAAGACTATTCAGGAGAGATTGCGTTCAGCTCAGTCCAAGCAAAAGACTTATGCGGATCGTAAGGTTCGAGATGTAGATTTCATGGTTGGTGAACGAGTATTGCTCCGGGTGTCGCCTATGAAGGGCGTGATGAGGTTTGGGAAGAAGGGCAAGCTCGGCCCTAGGTATATTGGTCCATTTGAGATTCTAGACAGAGTGGGAGGGGTGGCTTACAGATTAGCTTTGCCGCCTAGCTTATCAGCCGTGCATCCGGTTTTTCACGTATCTATGCTTCGGAGATACCACGGCGATCCCACGCATGTGTTAGACTTCAGTCTTGTCCAATTGGACAATGATCTATCTTACGAGGAGGAGCGGTACCCATCCAGACCGGGAGGTTCGACGGTTGAGGTCGAAGAGTTATCCTTCCGTGCGTGTTCGGTGGAGAGGTCGGCCTCCTGAGGCGTCGACAAGGAGTCCGAGTCCGATATGCGGAACCGCTACCCACACTTGTTTCCGGACTCGGGTACTACTTTCTTTTGTCCATTCGAGGACGAACGGTTGTTTTAGAGGTGGAGATTGTGACGACCCGAAGGGTCATCACTTATTTAATTAATCATTTCGAGCTTCTGAGGCCTTGAAACCTCATTTATAGTTGCCTCGATTTGCGTGCACAATCCGGGCACAAAGCTGAAAAATATTTATGTTGAAATATGTGAAATATGTGAAAAAGTTGAAGAATTTTGATATTAATATTGATATGGTTGACTTTGGTCAACATTTTTGGTAAACGGACCGGATCCGTGATTTGACTGTTTCAGAAAATCCGTAGAAAAATATGGAACTTGGGCATATGTCCGTAATTGAAATCCGAGGTCTAGAACCCCGGTAAAAGAATTTTTCTGTTAAATTGTTTCCTGAAAATGTTTAAGGAAAATGAAACTGAATTTTGATTAAAAAGTACTGGTATCGGGCTCGTATTTTGGTTCGACGCCCGGTACAGGTCATATATATTGGTTAAGCGCTTCCTGTAAAGTTTGGTTGAAAACGGACGTCGTTGGACGTGTTTCGGCCTTAAATTGGAAAGTTTGGAAATTATGGAATTTTAAAGAATTCTTGAGTTTTAAGGCTCAATTCATTGATTTTGATGTTATTCTAGCGATTTGATCGCGCGAGCAAGTTCGTATGATGCTTTTGAGTTAGTGTACATATTTGGTTTGGAGCCCCGAGGGCTCGGGAGTGTTTCGGAGGTGGTTCGGGGTGTTTTTGGACTTAGAAAACTGGCAGATTTTCTGCAATTTTTACACAGACATTTTACTCTACGCGATCGCGGCCTTGTTCACGCGATCGCACTGCTTGTCACATTACTCAACGCGATCGCAGCTGTCTTCACGCGATCGCGAAGCTTTCCGTCTTTCTTCAACGCGATCGCATCCGTCTGCACGCGATCGCGTAGCTTTCCGTTTTCCTTCAACGCGATCGCGACCCTTTTCACGCGATCGCGTAGTACAAATGAGCCACCCAGCGAAATTCTTCTACGCGATCGCAGCATTGTCCACGCGATCGCGTAGTGTTGACTATTTGCCTTCCGCGATCGCGATCCAATTCACGCGATCGCGTAGAACAAATTTCCGCCCAGTGATTTAATACCCCAAAACAGAACACTTACGGGATTTTATCCCATTTTCACAAAATCCTTTCTTCTCCACAACTCTTAGGCGATTTTTGAGGCATTTCTTCATCAAAGTTCATTGGGTAAGTATTGTTAACTTGTCTTCTTCATTTTTCATCAACATCAATCAAATCCTTAGGCTTAAACATGTGTAAATTGGTTGGAAATTTGAGAAATGGGTATAGTTAGGGCTTTCAAAGAATTTGCGATTTAGACCTCGTTTTGGAGTCGAACTTAAGAACAAATTGTATATTTGAACTCATGGAAGATTGGGTGAACTTATTTTGGTTCGAAACTTGAGTTTCGATTATGTGGGCTCGGGGTCGGTTTTTACTATTCCGGGCAGAATGTTGTAAAAACCATATTTAGCAATATGAACTAGTTTGTTAAGTAGAATTGATGATATTAAATCAATTGTGTATAGATACGATTGGATTGGAGTCAAATTCAAAAGGAAAAGGCATTGCTACGGATTGAATCGTTCGTAAACTTTCGAAGTAAGTGTTTGTTCTATCCTAGTTTGTAGGAATATGAATTTAGTTATGAATAAATTGCTGAATAAGAGTTATTGGTGTTATACCGGTAATGAAGGTAATTTGTTGAAATTATTGTAAATTATTGGTTTAAAACCGGTAATTATAAATATTGTTGATATAGAGATTATTGGCTAAATGCCGGTAACATATATATTTTATATTTGGGATCGTGTGGTACGCCGACCACAAAGTGACTTGAAATCTTGGCATTGGCCATAGTTGCCGGTAGCCGATTGATATATTTGGGAGCGGGTGGTACGCCTACCACGAGATATGATTATTGATATATTTGGGAGCGGGTGGTACGCCTACCACAAGATATAACTATTGATATATTTGGGAGCGGGTGGTACGCCTACCACGAGATATAATTATTGATAATTGGGAGCGGGTGGTACGCCTACCACAAGAGATAATTACTGTGATAGTTGGGAGCGGGTGGTACGCCTACCACGAGACATGAAATGAAAGAGGAAATTGAGACATGAAAGTAAGATTATTTTGGATATCTTGAGTTATTGAATATTATTTCAGAGCAGAGTATTTCTTTATAAATGTATTGTATATATATATATCTATATTGCAATTGTACAGGTTTAGGTGGGTGACTGGCCTTAGCCTTGTCACTAGTTCGCTGGGATAGGCCAGGCACTTACCAGCACATGGGGTCGGTTGTGCCGATACTACACTCTGCGCTCTTTTTGCGCAGATAGAGGTTACGGACAGCAACAGCGGCAGTAGCGACTTGTGGATTTTCCGACTACTGAGACTACGAGGTAGCCTTGCAGGCGTCCGCAGGACCCGTTGTCTCTCCTATCTATGCTTTTCATTCTGTTATCTCATGTAATCGAGATAAAGAGCTTGTATTTTCTTTCAAACAATTATGTGTATTATTCTTAGAAGTTCGTGAGTATTGTGACACCAGTCTTGGGTAGTGTATCAGATTTGGATTTTTCTTTATCATATCTAACTAAGTCTTCCGCTAATTTTGATTGTTCCGTTGTGATTTTTATGTTATTAATAAGAAATTGGTTATTAATGGAGATGTAATTAATATTTGGCTTGCCTAGCTTCTATTTAGTAGGCGCCATCATGACCCCGATGGTGGGAAATCCGGGTCGTGACATTTAGTATTGTAGTTTTACATACTATTATGAATAGCTAATTCGTTATCTAGGGTTTTGATGGAACCTTTTTTAGGACAAATTCTTGTTATATTTTTATATAATTGAGCCGTTGTATTTTTTTTATTTGTTCAACTATATTATTCTTGTGGTTGATTGAAAGGCCTCAATTATCTATACCTATTTAGTATGTATTACTCGGAAGAAAGTGCATCTTTAGGTAGTTATTGAACAACATCACTCCTAACGTATGTGAAGAATCAATAACCAAGGGTTTAAAGATGAGTTAGGGATAACGAAACCTTGAGTACGATATAAGTGAGCCGTAATTAAAGCAGCAAGCGTAACTTGGGAGAGTAGGTCTTGTAAATTACCGTAACTACTGGGGAGAGAATTACAACACGTAGGGCGCTCATGTTGGTAAAGAATACTTAGGCGAAATTATAGAAAGACATAGCGGGAAGGATTCTAACAATCAGAGAAATCTTAACTCTAGACCTCATTAATCCTTTCTCTAACTTGTAATATCTTTAGTGTTAATTTATTGTTATAATTTGTTAGGTTGTTAGTTAAATGCAAGAATCTCAATATCTATAAGTAGGGGTGGCAAATGGGCGGGTTGGACTGAAATTGGGCAGGTTAAGATGGGTTAGGTCAATAAATGGGTCATTGTCCAACCCAGCCCAAAGTGTACTTGGACTAAGATGGGCTGGGTCAAGATGGCTAAACAATAAATCATAACCCAACCCGTCGAACTTGCCCCATATTGTAGAACAATGTTCCATAAAAAAAATATTTTACCTTAAAATGTGTAAGTTGAAAAAACATTTGGGTGTGGGGGTGGGGTGGGGTGGGTTAGGGGTTGGGATGGGTAGGCGATGTCGAAAAATTTAAAAAAGAGAATAAAAAATTAAAAATTATAGAAAAAGTAAATTTTAGGGGTTTGCGGGTGGTCAAGTTGGGAGAGAGGTGGTGCAGAAAAAAAAATGTTTTTAGGGGGTGGAGGCAAATTGGGGTGGGTGGGTGATGTAGAAAAAAAATAGAAAAGTAAAACTATTGGGGAGAGGGTGGGTGGGTGGTGTAGAAAATTGAAAAAAAAAGGATTAAATTTTTTTGTAAGGGGAGGGAGCTTTTGCTTGGGGTGAGTTCGGGGGGGGGGGGGGGGGGGGGGGCGAGAAATAAAAATAAAAAATTAAAAATAAAAAAAAATTCTTTTTTTAGGGAGGTTTGCCCGGGGGTGGGGGGGATAGATGGTGCAAAAAAATAAAAAATAAAATTGGGGCAACTAAATAAATTTTTATATAAGTTGAGTTCGAATACCTTTTTGTTTTGGGTGAGTTTCATGGTTGTATTTGGGCTGCTTAATGAGTCAGAATAGACTATAAAATATAATGGTTAATTTGGGTTCAACACAAATTGACCCATGAGCTAAAATGTTTGTCACCAACCCATTAATCTTTGGACGGGTTATATGGGTTTGGGCTCAAATTGTCACCCCTATCTATAAGTTAAGAATTGTTCAAGCTTGTAATTTTCGTGATAGTGAACAACTGTAGCTAAGCCTTAGTTCTCTGTGGGATTCGACTCCGGACTTTTAAACCGAATTTTATTTGCAACAACCGCTTAGTCCTTTTTAGAAGGCATAGTTCGGCGTGATCAGAAATGTAAAAGGAATGAGAGAGAGGGGGGATCGAGGTTATGCACAATGGTACAATGTAGGACAGAGTATATTAGTTAATTCATCGATTTTCTTGAGTCCAAAGAAATAGAATTCCAATTATGGCAGCAGCATAGCCACTGGAGAGCAGAAAAATATTGGCATGCATGTCAAGGAATGTAATACATTGGGTTAGGAAGCTTGAAGGAGCGAATAGAAGCAGAGGAACCCAACAGATCACTCCATTGGTCTCCAGAGTTGCCTACTATTCTAAACCCCTCTTCTACCATCTCATCCCTTTTCTCTGATTTATAAATGGTGGTTGATTTTCCATGATCCCCCGAGCCCCTGCACAGCATGCATCATTAACAAACATTATATCCCAGAAGCAGGATTAGTTTCTGGTGTCACAGAACATGTTGTCCTACTTTGAAAAGCTCATACAAGAGAAAGAACTTTGATTGTTGCCCTATTATATATACTTTATAAAGATTACTTAAAGTTGTTTACATGTGACCAGGAGATCAAATGTTAGAGCCATGAAAACTGCCTCTTAGGTAAGGCTGCGTATAATAATAGATCATTACGTTAAGGTCTAGATCTACCCTGCACATAGCAGGAGCTTAGTGCATCGGACTACCCTTTTTTTAGAAATGCATGATATGCTATAAGACACTTAATCAGGTTCCTCATTGAGAGGTCCGAAAAGGATTTAATTAAATCTCATTCGTATAAAATTTATACTATTCAATATAGGGTAAAAACAAAATTATTTTGTATAAATATAAATTGTTGAATCTACTTGGGACAAGGGAAACTTCTAATTTAGTAGCAGAGGTGGTTCTAAAATTGCTTTAGAGTTCTTGCACTTTTCTGAATTACTCTTGTTAGATATCCTATTTGTACCACTGGTCTTCACTAGGAAAGAAACAGTGAACATGTTCACATTTTCTTTTTACTACATGGAAAACTAAAGTCAAAGCACTGCAGGATTGCGCAAATTACTGAAACTAGTCCCACAAGCCCCAAACCCCTTACCCTAAATCAGGCTGACATCTTTTTTTCTTAGCATCCTTTCTTTTTAAAGACTACTATAAGTATCTAAACCCCAAGAATTTGTTCCTCAGACTTTGACATCTATAGAGAAGTATAAAGCAGAGAAGGAAATTTTTATCTTCATCAAGCATTTGTACTTATATGTGATAAGCAATTCAAAGGATATCTTCCGGATTAGGGGTGGCAAATGGGCGGGTTGGGCTGAATTTGGGCGGGTCAAGATGGGTTAGTCAATAAATGGGTCATTGCCCAACCCAGCCCAAAGTGAATTTGGGTTAAGATGGGCTGGGTCAAGATGGGCTAAACAATGGGTCATGACCCATATTTTAGAATCATGCTCATCTTGCATAAAAATTTATTTAGGGGGTTTGCGCTCAGGGTGGTGGGTGGGGGGAGGAGGGGGGCGTGGGAGTGGTAGGAGGTGTAGAAAAATAAAATAATAAAAAATTAAAAATACAACAAAAAAATAATTTTTTAGGGATTTTGCATGGCGATGGAGGGGTAAGGCTTGGGGGTAGGGGTAGGTTGGGGGTTGGGGTATTGGGGGGGGGAAGGGTAGAGGTATGGTGAGTGATGTAGAAAATAAAATAATTAAAAATTAAAAATACAACAAAAAAGTGAATCTTTTATAGGGGTTTTGCGCGGGGTGGGGGTGTAGGGGGTGGGGTGGGATGAGTGAGTGAGTGGCGTAGAAAAACAAAAGAACAGAAAATTAAAAATACAAAAATAAAAAAATTAGAGCAACTAAGTAAATTTCTAGATAAGTTAGGTTAAGATACTTTGTTTTGAGTGAGTTTCATGGGTTGTATTTGGGCTGTTAAATGGGTCATAATGGGCTATAAAAAATAATGGGTTAACTTGGGCTCAACCCAAATTGACCCATAAGCTAAATGGTTGTAGCCCAACCCATTAATCTCTGGGCTAGTTAGGCGGGTTAGATGGATTTGGGCTCAAATTGCCACCCCTATTCCGGATTAACAAAAATACAAAATAATAGCTTTCTTAAGCGGGGTGGTTGCAGATTGTCAATGAGGTAGTATGAATTTGGTAGATAAAAAATATACATGTTATGATTGGGAAAACCAGAATTTCTTTTTCTTTGTGAAGTCAAGAAAACTTGTTGCAGATATGAAAAGATTACATTCTTAGAACAACAGTACAAGGAAAGACAATGCATAAGATTATTTTTTACTTTCCTCTGGTGTTATATTGTCATATTCCTGCCTAATGGATAATTGATAAATCATCATTAAAGGAATGTAGAAAAAACTCTACCTTTTACTCCCCTAGAGGGTATTTCATGCAGATAACTGTAATTCCTTTAATCACTTTACCTGAATGTTTATACTCAAACTCTTGTATTTGGGAAAGAATTGCTATACAAAGAGAAAGAGAGTGGGAGAGAGAGGATTTAGGTGTATTGAAAAGTAGAGCTCTTCAACAAGTTATCCACTTGGTAAGGCTTCATAGCTAGGTCTCCATTTCTTTTGCCATGTAAATATCGTGCTGGACAAGGAATTAGTTGACTTATACAGTTTTCATAAGTTTGGTTCCTTAACATGCCTTTAGAGCTACCAATTAGAATCTTAATTTCTTTCTGGTGATCCCTGGATTGAGATCACAGAGTCTAATATAATATATACAACCATAACCTGAGTAACCAACTGAACATGACAAAGATGGACAAATTTTAACTGATTTCAGTACTATTCAAACTTTCCTCTAACTATTTCATTCTTAAGGAGGATTCTGTGAATTAGATAAGGGCTTTACAAAGTGTGTCTAAATTGTCTCAAATGATAAACTATTTACTGTAAGCATATCTAAATGGAGCCGAAATCAACATATAATCAATCCTAGCTAATTTTCATTTTTAAAGTTTCCAGCAATAAATTCTGTTGATATACATTAATTCTGATGCCACTACAACTCACCTCAGTATAAGCTTGTCCCAATCTTGAAAACCAGCATTCATCAAATTCTCCACTGTAACAATTCTGTGTCTTTCACTACGCCCAGTAAGCAAGAACACTTTGAATCCTAGCCTCATAACATCTTGATAGAGCTTCAAACTTGACCCAATGGCTGCTCTCACTCCCTTCTCAACCCATTCATCGAATTTCACACTATCAAATACCTCCAACCTACAAATAACAAAATCAATAAAATTTATCAGTAACATACAAATGTACATACAATTATGCTCAAAATAAGATTCAGGGAATATTTTAAAATAAGAAAATTAAAATCCACAATCTTGAAAAAGGTTATGAAAATCATACCATAGCCATGTTGCGAATAATAGGGAAGATTCAAAAGCAATGTCTCATCAACATCAAAAACCCATACATCTTTTTCATCTGCGCCCAATTTCATGCTTTCTGCATAGGCTCCAGCTTCACTTGAAACTCTATCAATGTTCAACTTATAAGCCCCGTCATTAATATATTGCCTCACGTAATCAGCACATTCCTTTGGGATAGTCTTCCATGGGCTTAAATTATTAGCCTCCACAGCAAACCTCCAACGTGTACACTCTAACTCAAGCTTATCAATAATGGTTTCCTTCAATTGGGGTTCAGTATTTTCAGGGAACTCAACAATTAAGGTATTAAGATTTTCATGTCCAAAGGCGAAACTAAACAGAATCAAGAAACTGAAAATTCTCATTTTTTTTTTGGGTATTTCAAGAAAATTCAGGTAGGTCCTCCTTATGGGTGGTTGGTGGGGGGTTACTGTATATATACAAAGAGAATAAGAAGGAATATGTAGAGTTGCGTGATGGGATTTCAGTTTATTTTTTCAGAGACTTGATGTTATATATTCTTTTCTTGATTACCGATAAGAAAACTTTAGATAGTAGTCATAGTAATGCTTTGAATTCCGATACAGATGGATACAAAAAGCAAAGGGAGAGACAATCAGAAAAGAACAAGGAAGGAAAGCTATGTAAGTAAAGTAAATGGAGTCAATGAAATAGCCAAATATGGGATGTACAGAGAATATGTCATATACGCGTAGCAGGAGTGGGGCCCTCGGGATTGACAGGCCAATGAGATTGCTTCATTGTTTACGGGGACGTTTAGTCAGTTAGGTGCGCTCATTTGGTGAGCTCATTATCTTTCATCCATGTAATTACAAAAAAAAAAAAAAAAATCCATCCAAAAACTAGGGGTGTACATGAGGCGGTTTGATTCGGTTTTTTATTAAACCAAAATCAAACCAATTATGTCGGTTTACTAAATTCATAACCAAATCAAACCAACATAAATTCGGTTTTTTCGGTTTCGATTTTAGTTAGTTTTTTTGGTTTTTTTGGTTTTTCGGTTTTTCGGTTTTTTTTTCGGTTTTCCTTTTTAGTTATATTATTCTTGAAAAGGAGATCAAATAATCACCAATTATCCGCATGATTTCTATTTTTCTTAATAATACACGAGGAATGTCAATTATTTGTATAAATCATAATTCCAAGACCTTCTATAATAGCAAATGGCAACAAACATGTGACAAAGCTTCTTTAATTTTTGAATTGGATCATAGGGAAGATATGGAATAATCTATTTTATTATTTTTTGTCTTGTTTGGTTTTAGTTTGGGCTTGAAATTTAGGTTATGTAGATAGAATCTACTAAGTGGATAGTGAATTTACAAGCCTACAAATAAATAATATCTCAAGACATTGAAAACTATAAAATAGTTTAGAAAATACTTACAAATTAGATTTTAATGATTATTTTTTATGTATAAATTTTTTAAGATTTATTTATATATAAGTCGGGTTGGTTTAGATTCAGTTTAAATTATTTTTTGTTAATGCCAAACCAAACCAAGAGTGATCGGTTTTTTATTTTCCAACACCAAACCAACCAAATCAAACCACAAGTCGGTTTTTTTCTTCGGTTTGACTTGGTTTGTCGGTTCGGTTTGGCTTGATGGTTTGACTTGTACACCCCTACCAAAAACAATGGAGCAAAGAAAGTACGATATTCAATACGTTCACTTTACAAAACTAGTCTTAAATAGTATTAAGTGATGTATGTGAGATATAAAGATGTAAACTAAAGATTAAATAAAAATTTAAATTTCTGAATATGAAGAAGGTTAATAACTAAACAAAGAATTGTACTTATTTTTTATTCTATGTTTAATCACTTGTTTTTATACATAAAGTCTAACTTCGATGGCATGGAATTAGAGGAAGGTATTGTAAAATACTTTTAATTCAATGTTTAGTCAATTGTTTTCTTAATAAAATAAAATATACGTAAAATTTCGGTTTGGCTTGATGGTTTGACTTGTACACCCCTACCAAAAACAATGGAGCAAAGAAAATACGATATTCAATACGTTCACTTTACAAAACTAGTCTTAAATAGTATTAAGTGATGTATGTGAGATATAAAGATGTAAACTAAAGATTAAATAAAAATTTAAATTTCTGAATATGAAGAAGGTTAATAACTAAACAAAGAATTGTACTTATTTTTTATTCTACGTTTAATCACTTGTTTTTATAAATAAAGTCTAACTTCGATGGCATGGAATTAGAGGAAGGTATGGTAAAATACTTTTAATTCAATGTTTAGTCAATTGTTTTCTTAATAAAATAAAGTATTCGTAAAATTTCTTTAAATAAGAAAAGGTAAAAAAGAAAACATTCCTAGATTTCTTAACATAAATAACAAAAGAAAATGCGCATCTAATAAAGAATCATTAGTTATTTTGGGTATGACATCTAATATTTAACGAGTTTTATTATAATGCCTAACGAATATAAATTTCGATTTAAGGAAGGTCCTAAATATTAGGCCAAGTATATTAATGAGAATTAATTTTAAAATTCTAAATAGTAGGAAAGTAACTTAAATTATAATTTTGTCCAATATAAATTTTATTTTTAAAACTACTACTATTGATGCCGCCGCTGCTGCTACTACTACTACTATTAAAAACTTTGGTGCAAAATAAATATGGAATATCTCGATCTTTTAAATATGTCATTGATATTTTTATGGTTACGAGTCTTAATGTATGTGCTTTGCGTGTGTACCTAAATCAATGAAAAGTTTATTTAAAATTTATCTTTGAGTTATAAAATAAAAATATAAGTTCTTAAAAATAATGAATGTTGGTCGTATATAATTAATAAAAAAATAAAACTGCTCCACGGAAATATTCAATATTCAACTTAAAATGTATTTCAAAGAATGACTGAAGTTAGAATGAGAAATGTTTATTTACTTTGGAAGTATCATTATATAAGTGAGATAAGTATTTAAATAATATTAATTAGCTAGCTCATACAAAATACTAGGTATTTAATTGTAATTGTATTGTTATTTGATAAGTATTCTTTTTCAAATAGTAAGAAAATGATTAGGTGAAAAATTATTCAGACATGACATGTTCCAACAAAAGCAAATAAAAATTCTTTGTAAGCCTAAAAAAAGTTTAAGAATTACTTTATATCAATTGAAATGTGCATTTAGAAGCCATAATTATAGTCAAGGAACTCGCTTATATTTAGCTAAATTTGATACAAACTAAAAAAGTTAAAGATCTCATAAATTATCTTATTGGAATAATTGATATTTCAAAGTTTTTCATTGATTGTTGCTCAATATTTCAAATAATTGTAATTGTCGATTTAAAAGCTTTAAAAACTAAAATTATAATATAGAATACCAAAAATACTGTGGTGTGCAGTCTGATCCACATATATATTACTGCGGCATATATATATATATATATATATATATATATATATATATATATATATATATATATATATACGCACGTGCAATCCGATCCATGAATATATATGTATCGCTACAGCGTGCAACCCGATCCATAAATATATATCATATAATCCTCACTATATGGTCCTCGACCTCTCTCTCAGTCATTACCCTCACATCCACTGTGTAAAAATCATGGAAACTTACCCCAAACAGTTTTCATACATTGAAAATAGAGTAATGAAACTAAATCAACAATAAACATGTAATATCATGACTAAGGATATGCTTTCAAATTAAAACAGGGTGAGGAAAGTAGTAAAATACTCCTAAGGGCCTAAACAGTTCGGCACAAAGGCCCAAACACGACATTCAGCCCAAATTAATACCAATTTCTAAAACACATGGATATCATATACAATATATCAAAATATGCAACTATACAGTCGCCACGGAACGGACAAAGTCAACTACGGGTCCATGCCCACACGCGTGTCACCTCGTTTATCAAATAGTACAAAATTATGGGGCTTCGTATCCTCGGGTCTAGATTTAAAGTCCTTACTTATCTCAATCAGATGAAATACTACTCCACAATGTTCTTTCCTCTCGACACGTCCTCGACTCGCGTTAAATCTATCCAAAAATCATAACATCAATATATGCTAAGGGGACGAAGCCCATGCGAAAATAATTAAATTACATTAAAATCTCAAAATTGGTAAAACCCGACCCCCGATCCCACATCTCAGAATTCGATAAAAGTTATATTAATAGAATCCTTATCCTCCCATGAGTTCATATACCAGATACATCAAAATTCGACCACAAACGACCCCTCAAATCCCAAAATCAAAGTCTCCAATTTCAAGCCCTAAACCCTAATTTTAACCACTAATTTTCATAAATTCCATGTCTAATCAGTAAAATATTACCATAGAAACGAGTTTTAGTTCCAAAAATCCTACCTCCACGAAGTTCCCTTTAATTCCCTCTTCAAAATATCCCAAAAAGCTCTCAATCCGACTTAAAATGGTGAAACACAACCCAAATTTTGCGAAGGGAAACTTATATACTTTCTGACCCAGGGATTTTGCACCTACGGTCCTTCTTCCATTTCTGCGATACTATTTCTCCAGTCTATCCAACTGCATATGTGGTTTCCATTTAATGACCTAGGACCGCACCTACGCCCATATACCCGCACATACGATCTCGCAGGTGCAATACATCTCCCACACCTACGACTTGGGACCGCTGGTGCGTGAGTTAAAGATGATTTAGTGAGCATGTTAATGTCAGAAATCATATAGTTTGTGGCACCAGTATCAATGATCCATTCCTGCAATCTAGGTGATGAAGCCAAGAGAGCAATATGAGTACCTGCTGCATTTGCCTGAGAAGTGAAAGCGGAGGTGTTATTGTTGTTGCTGTTGAGTATTTACATAATTTGCTCATATTATTCCTTGGTGAATGGAAAAGCACCTCCCAGAGCTGTGGATTGGGAATTTGTAACATTGCTAGCTTGTGAGATAGAAGAACTACTCTGAACTTGAGCATTGGCAATTCCTTGTCCCTTATAGTTTCCACCACCTTGATTCATAGACTGATGATGACTGTAGTTTGTAGGCATTGATTGCAAGGGAGTACCATGAGAAGTATTTTCAGCACAGAAAGGCATAGAATAACCAGGTTCTACCATGACATTATGTGCACTAGCTCCCCCTTTTCTCTTAGGCTTAAAATCAGTTGGACCTATGATTTTGTAACAATTCTTCTTACTATGACCTTTCATTTTGCAAAAGTCACACTGAACATTGTAGTTCCTTTTAGGTCTTGAATTTGCATTAGACTTAGCACTATACAGTGCTGTGGAATCATAGGTATTAGAGTTCATAATATGAGGATGACCTAATATACTAGCTGAGGCAGCTACAGTTACTTTCATCACTCATAATTATAGCATAAGTCTGGTTCAATGTAGGCAAAGGCTTTCATCATGAGAATTTGGCTCCTAGCTTGTGAGTAAGAGTCATTCAAGCCCACTAAGAACTGATATACTTTTTGCTTTTGTAGATGCACAATAAACTCCCTTGTCTTTGCACAATCACAATCAGGTGTGGGTATTACAGACTCAGATTCATCCCAGAGATCCATAAGTTTTGAGTAATAGACAGAGATAGAGGATGTACCTTGACATAAAGTGGCAGTTTCTTTGTGTAGATTATAACATCGAGTGTCATTTACCTAATCAAATCTCTCATGCAGATCAAGCCACACCTTTTGTGCATTAGTAGCATATGCTATACCACTAATTAGTGAAGGAGCAACTGAATTCATCTACCATGACAATACAATAGCATTACACCTTTCCCACTGGTACCAGTATTTTTCACGAAATCTTTCCTTTGACCATTGACCATCAACAATTCCTAGTTTATTACGACCTAGCAGAGCAATTCGCATCGATCTATACCACAGAGTAGTTATCTGTTCCAGTTAACTGAAATGAGATCAAAGAGATTCCACTGGTATCACCATGTGCCAAATACAAAGGATGAGTTACTACAACTGTAACTCATTCGTACTCATCTTCTAATGATGCATGTGAAGCATTCTCAGCTGTGACAGTTGCATTTTCATCATCGATCGTCATTGTCAACTTATTCTAGGGTTTTAATTTTCTCAGATCTATAATCAATTAAGGTCACAATTAACTCAATGTTGACAGAAGGTTAAGAGAGTAGGAAGAAAGGAAAAAAATTGATCGATTTGAGCTTCGATTCTGAGCTCAAAGCAAAGCTCTGATACCATGTTAAACTTCATGGGAGAGCAACCATGCACAAGCTTAGAAGAGAAATGAAGAAGAGAAAAAGATAGAGAGAAGAGCAGAGAAAATTACCTCCCTTTACAAAAACTGTGGAATCCAGTGGCAGGGTACTTTATTCTGATATCTCCCCCCAATGGAACAGTTACTTCTTCTATATAATCATCTGATTTATGTACAATAGTATATATATATATATATATATATATATATATATATATATATATATATATATATATATATATATATATATATATATATAAAAACGTGGATTAACCACATATATACTTAACTACTCTTGTTAAGTGTAAATAGACTAAAATACCCTTTACAACTTTAAGTAGCTCCTCTTTCCTTAAGATAGTATATTGTGTATATATATATATATATATATATATATATATATATATATATATATATATATATATATATATATATATATATATATATATAAACGTGGATTAACCACATATATACTTAACTACTCTTGTTAAGTGTAAATAGACTAAAATACCCTTTACAACTTTAAGTAGCTCCTCTTTCCTTAAGAGGTCGGAGATGCCCTTGCTAAGATCCACAAACAAAGCTTTTCAGGCTTTCGTTGCAACCATAATGTTTATGCCCGAGGGGAAAAACGAAGGAAGCTAAAGAACAGAAAAGGTAACTGCTTTGAGGTTGAAAAACAATTGAGTATCCACCCAATGAATGTAACAAAATACATTTACTGATTGACAACAGCAGTATACTAATCTGTTTTACCTTTTCAAAAAATTTGCCATGGCCACAACAAATCGTATATGTATATACATCTTAACAAGAGGCTATTCTATCCTAGAAAATATCCTACATAACGAGCTACAAAACATGAGCGCAAACGTAACCAGCTACAAAATTATCTCGAACATCCTCAGATTTCCGAGCTCTGTGCACAACTCTAAGGAAAATATGATAAACAGCCCAGTACCCAGCTTTTCCGGTCCTGCCAAGTGCTGATATATTTGCGTACCTCCACATGCAGGACTAGGGAGTGCAGAATACTGCCAGGTGTTCATTAGCTTTCAACACTGGAAGGGGCCAGAAGGCAAGAGCCCTACACTGCACACCCTTTTATGTAGATTTCACAATTGAGTTACATCAATATGAGTTCAGAGATACTGACGTAAGCTTTCACCACTCATTGATTCCATCTCCTTGAGAATTTCTTGTGCAAGAGACTTGACAGGAAGCTCAACATCTTCAAGCAGTTCCCCAAGGAACGGAATGGTCTCGGCCAATAAGACCAGATACTCTTCTTTCAAATTCTCCACCAGATATTTCACAATTCTCAACCCCAAAATCCGGGAGCGCAATTTCTCACTACGAGTTTGCATTAGCACCTGTATAAATAGTGTGAACAGTCAATATCTCTGAAAAACTTCATGGTTTCTTAAGCATACCAAAGGAGCATCAAATCAGGACGAGACAAGGTTGACAGGATTTTTTGCATAAAAGATACTTCATCCGTTTCAAATTAGATGAGGTCCTTTCCTTTTTAGTATGTTCTAAAATAAATGACACATTTCTAAACTTGAAAATACTTCAACTTTAAACTCTTCATTTTATACCCTTAATGAGAAGTTTTTATAACCACACAAATGGCGTGGCCACACAAAGCCTTTACGCCTTAAGCTTCTAAGACCACAAGTTTCAAAAGCCTTTTTTTTCCTTAAAGCCCATGCCGAGTCAAACTACCTCATCTAAATTAAAACAGAGGGAGTGCGTAAATTAATAAACGCCTAAAAGACTACCATTTCATGCGTTTATCCAATTTAGCATGTTGTTCAGCAGGTCACAGGTAATGTCTCAGGAGCAATGAACAAGAGAATTTGATGATTAAACAGAGAATTGAGAACTTATACCCAAAATCTTGCCGGGATGAGCAGTGTACTTAACTTTTTTTTTTTTGGGTAATTCCCGCAACAAGTGTGGGTTTACAACAACAATATATATTATCCCACACTTTGTCCTAATGAGTTTAATTTTCCATTTTCTATTTAGTATTATTAAATACAATGAATGAACAAAACAAATGTAGAATAAGAACCCTCAGGGGAGTGGCAATTGACTTGAGCCTTGGGGTTTGCTCCCTTTCAAGGTAAGTTCGAAACCCACTGGGTACAAACAATTTCTGAGGGCCATCGGACTGGGTAAAACCTGAACTAACCGTGGTGCACTTGCGGGAAACTCCTTACCAAGGGCATGTGCACCCCGGGATTAGTCGGGGCTCATAGAGACTCGGACACCCGGTGCAAATCAGAAAAAAACAAATGTAAAATAAGATTTTGGATGCAATTAGTTCAGAGGAGTTGCATGATAGAGAAGATAAAAGTTGATTTCTTATTACAGCCCAAACCAATAGTAACACAAATGGCAAAAGTCTTAGGAGGACCACTTTGAGAATATAACCAAAGAAATTATACGTAATCAACTGACATATGATACAACCTGCTTAGATCAGCAGAAATCATTAAAAGTACTGAATGGATCTCAGATATCAGCTGGAGAGGAAAACTACAAAGCAAACACAGAATCTGTAGTTTTCTCATTCTCTCAACAGAGGGATTCTGGGGGTCATTGTGGTAGAAGCTTATACAGATAATTAACATGAAACAGAACTGATCCCAGAAAATTTTCCAAAGTGGTCCCAGAACAGAAAATAGATAAACAGTAAATAATAAACAAAGGTAAAAGTAAAAAATTTGTAATCACCTCATGGTTTAGCGGCTTCCAGAGTAAGTCAGAACCAGCAGTTACAGCCATCTGACCAACACATGCAACTAATAAATCATCAACTTCTTCCACTGATGGAACATTTGGACTTTGCACCAGGGTAGCAGGTGGGTCTGTTACAAGCTGTGACACTATTGGTTTTAAAAGAACCTAATGAAACACGAGGAATGTCAGTCAACTGAAGGGAAACTATGAATCAACAGTCAGGAAAAACTTATGCCACTTTCAGCTGTACAGCTAGCAAGAACCTACCTTCTGCTCATATTTAGCACAACACATTCTTTACACCTTATACTACCACACATTTTAATTAACAGTATACAAAGCAACTTGTATTATGTTGGAAGAAACTAACAATCACCCAACTAAAATATGTTCTCCGGCATTCAGAATATATCTCGGTTTCAGGTTAAACTTTTACCAAGCAGGCAATGACGATGAAACCCCACCCCCCACCCCCACAACACACACAAGGGAAAAAAGGATCAAAAGTTGTAGAACTTTAAGAGAATATATGCCAAAGTTTGCACTTCTAGATTCATTGTTAAGTAAGAAAAAAAATAACAGAATATTCTGTAGTATATGTTAACATATTACATATTTAATTATAAAATATTTACTTATCTTATTACGCACTGAAAATGATTCCGTGCCATAATGTACATAACGTAAGACTCCTACTCATGAACATTATTAATCAAGTCAATGAGAATTCTTCTCTTCTACTTTTTCGCATGGTATCAGAACCTCTACAATCTAAGTAAAGACTGAAAATGTGCTTCCACCCAGCTTCGGACAGACTCATGTTTTCTTCTTTCATTATCTTTTCAAGCGACCTAGTCGTTCATCTCTTCGCTGACCATTTCGGCATCATCCCACTCGATGATTAACAGAAGACATATTTATGGGCCATAGTGACTGCAAAAGCAACTAGCCTTCGATTTATTACTTAATCTAGTAAGAGTAATCCTAGGTCAATCTAGTAAGTTCCAAGCATAATATGTAGCCTAGATATACCAATGCAGGCACAAATTGGAATTGGCAACATCTTGATTTGACAAAAAGGTGTCATTGACGCCTTGAAATTTTTTTTGCGGAGATTCAAAACTAGGTCCATTTCTAATTAAGAAATGCTGGGCAAGACATTAATTTAGTTATTCAGGCATAGAAAGTCAATCTGGGCATACTAAGCAAGCAACTGACAATAAAGGATGAGCTATCCATACTACCATTAAATATTTTTTTAAGAAGGATACTACCATTTACAATTGAAGCCTATCTATCTTACAAATACCATACCACGGGATAATCTATCAACAATAGTGACATATATGTTAAATAAGGACATCCTTAGCAATAGAAAATAAACTTATTTATTGACGGTTTCCTTCCACAAATGTATGGGCAGACAATGAGATGCATAAAAAAATGATACTAGAAGAATATCAGGTATTGTCAAGAGGAGAAAAATGAAAAACCACTTGTTTTACTAGATCAAACAGTGAATGCACCCAATGATATGGTAAGCTTCTCCAAGTATACAATTAACAGAGAAAAAGGCATAAGCAGTCTAACCTGAAAATTTGCAGAGTCTAGAAACTTCAGGGTCCCAGTATCATACAGGAAAGACTTATGCAGGGAGGACAAAATCAAAGCTCTTAGATGCCACACACCGATGGACAATCCACCATCCGCATCCTTCTTCAGGCTACTGGCTTCCTGAAGCTTGACCTTTTTTTTCTTGTGGCTTAGAGCCAATTTTGCATCTTCAGCATCCATGAGATGTCTTACACAGCCGTCAAGCAGATACTTGAAGTATGGTACAAACAATGATCTGAGGAAAAACATAAATATCAATACCTAATATTCTCATAAGTATTCCAGCTAATAAGCATCACTTTACAAGAGTATTATTGCAATAATCTCAAACTTTTTCCTAGATAGTGGCTCAACAAGAAAAGATTCATAGTGAAGCCAAGGTGATATAACAAAAAATAAGTTCCACATCTGAAGCCATAATTGTCTCAAAGAGGAAACACTAGCAACGAAGAAAAGGAATAGAAACATAAGAAAAGAGTAATAAAAAAATAAACAAGCTTTGGCATGGACGAAGGCCCAATAATAAGGGAGTCCTCCTAAGCATCATAAGCTTGTGGTGAGCAGTCAAAAACAAACTGAACCATGTAGTCCATTTGCTAAAACTACTGTTTCAGGGACCTGGTACCACTCTCGTTTTATAGAAGAAACCTCCTCTATTAATAAGTAGCAGAAACTTCAGACCGTACTACCGAAATCTCAACAAAAATCACCACCTTCACCCATCAAAAAGGGGTAAAGAGAGGAGGGGGAGGGCGGGGAGAGGTAACAGCAAAGCATGGCGGGGGTGGGGGAGGAATAGGAAGGAGTGACATGCCAAATGCATGGACTGGAAGTTGTGATGTCACACTGTGACCTTCAGTATCTAGCCAAATTTCAACCTTTCTGTCAAAGTCATCATCCACACAAGATCTAAAGCAATTAGTTATATGTCTCGGAACCAAATTCAATTACATAAAGAAGTAACCATGGAGCAGAAACAATAAAAGGTGCTGATGACTCACCTATGGCTTTCAGCTAGATTGTTAACCAAGCCATAGAAGGCAATAGAGCGATCAATACTTTTGGTCCCTTCATTTTCATTTTCTTCAATAATTGACTCTGACCATTCAATACTCCTCATGAAAAGAGGTTTGAACACTTTTTCTGTGAGTTTCATGGTAAGCCTAACCAGTGTATTAATGACATTCTTCTCAACAACATCAATATTTCTAACAGCAGCAGGGTGCTGACGTCGCAGATCAAGAGCTTGCAAGCATAAGTCGAATATCCTTACATGATAGGCATCAACGGATGATCTATCCATAGCAGCCACAAGGTTTTGTATCATTTCAAAAGCAATCGATACACTAGAATCCCCGCACATAATTGCATCAGAATATATCCTCAACAATGGAGAAAGTAAAAGACGAACCTGCTCAATCAATGAGTAGAAGAAGTTCATGGTAACCTTCTAAGTACTGCATACATGAAATCATACCATAAAAAAATACAGTAGATGAAACTTACAGGGACCCTTTCAGTGATTAGCTTTCGCACAGAATCAGCTTTCAACTTCAGTTTTGGTTCTGATGTGGAAGTGTACTGAGGCTTCAATAACATAAGTTCCAAAATATCACCGAGATATGGATTTAAAAAGGCACCAAGCTTGTTTACAACTGCCTCTAGGGCAAGTAGAATAGACATGGAGACAGAGTCATTCTGAACCGGTGAAACAACGGAAACATCAACATCAGTTTGCTTGGTTTCTGCTGTTAAAGCAGACAAAGCATTGCGAGATTGCCTAATCATGCCTTCCATGACAAGAGGCAGCTGATGTAGCGCCTTTGGCCCTAACACATTAATCAAGGCACCAGCTGTACGAAGACAACTAGAAGAAACAGCAGAATTGTCCGCACATATGCTTTTACTAACAGAATCTAAGCATAAGCTAAACACTGAATTATCCGAAGGAAACCTGTTTGCCAAAACTTCCAATGTTGACACTGCTGCCAGTTTCAAAGAACTACTTGATTCACTCTGTGAATTAACTAATTTTAATATCTCAAGACACAAGGTGTTCAGCGATTGCAACGAATTCGTGTCCAGATGAAACCATGATCTCCTCGCATTCAAAGCTGGACCCCTTTTTTCATGCTTTGAGTCAACTAACCCAGTATCCTTCACTGTCTCAGACAAAGTTCCAAGAGCCTGTTTATAGAAGACAGAGATCAGATTACATAAAAGAGAAAAACAGTATCACCAAGGGAAAACTGAAACTGAACCATAATAGCTTAACAAGACAAATTCCAACATCCCTTTCACATGTCACATGCTCAAAGACATTTTATTTCAAAGAATGAGACTCATTAGATTATATTATTTCAAACAGGAAATAGCCCCAAAGTTGAGGCCCAATGCTGAAATCATTTGAAATTTTAAACACTCAAAACCAGAAAATTTGACAAGTTTGTAACTGAGAGATTGCTCGATCCACCATGTAAGACATGTAGCGTGCCTAAGCTCCCAAAGATAGCAGGCTTCACAAGTGTAGATAACGTTTTCTGACTGGGAATTCTTTCTTCTGAATAACAATGACAAGGATAAGTGTCCACATTACCTTCTTTCTCACACATTTGTCCACATGACCCAGTAACTGAACAATTGCTTTGAAGTATATGGAGGGTGTAAGTCGTTTCGTAACAGCACTTAAAGTGGAATTCATATATTCCTTTAGCTCTTTCCGGAAAACAGAAAGAGCACCTTTCTGCTTTCTTTTCGAGTCAACAAGTTGAAGATGACAAACAGTCTCCTTCATGATTGCCCCAATTGTCAACTGCACCAGCAATAAAAATAAATGGGTTAAAGAAAAATTTTATGCAAATGCACAAGAAAAACAAGGAAATATTATACAAACGCGCATGAAAAAACAACAGCTAAATCTGCCATAGCATTTAGGTGATCAAATCTCAGTATAAAAGACATTCTAACTCAAAGCAACATGGCATCTAGCCAGAGGCGAAGCAAGAATTTGAAGTTTATGAGTTCTGAATTTACCACGAAACTCATAACTCATCTTATTTATTGGGTTCGCAATTAGACATTTGTACATATTTAATAAATTTCCTAGTACAAATACAATGTTTAAGCAAAATTGTCTGGGTTCGCCGAACCCACACATAATAGGCTAGCTCTGCCTCTGCATCTAGCTACATCCACGCAGCATACACAAATCATATGCCCCAGAAGTTGTGCCAATGCAATCATATATCGATAGAAAGCTAAAATTTAGTACAATCATTTCAGAAGTTTGTTATAAAAGGCAAATCTTAAGGACCTAATTAGGGAAAGGAAAGTCAGAACATTGTAGGTAACATAAGGACAATGGCGTCTGCAATGAAAACACCAACTACGGAAAGCAACAAAAAAGGAGCAGTCCACGTATGACACTAACCAGATACAAAAAGAAATAGCATAAGACAAGAACTTCAAGCGATTATATTACTATACAGCCATGCGCACGTAAGATATATTGTGGTATATAGAAAAGGCTTAAAGGCATTCCTGAAAATTCTGGATTCCTCCATGCTTTGCTGAATTTTAGATCAGGATCTCAAATAAAATTCAAAAACAATTATAACATAATGATCAGTATATGAACCCAAAATATTTATTCCAAGGATATTAAAGAAAAAGAGAAGGCCATTGACAGAATAAAATACTCATCTGCATACAAACCCAAAAGATTCTATTGCATGCATACAAGAAGAAGAGGCATCATTCCATAAATTAAGAAGCAATCATACACTTTTCATTTAGCAAGAGATCAGGAGAAATTCACAAAATCACAACCATTTATTGAACAGTTGGGCAAAAGAAATTACAAAAGATACAAACCTGAATGTTATCTGAATCTTCCCCTGAATCAAGCTTAAAAGCAATTTCAGGATTTTGGAGTTTGTTTGAAATGAAATACACTGCAACTAGCAGCTCCATGAAGTGTGCTGCATCACTGTCATTAACTACTATTCGCTGAAGAAGCATCAAAATTGAGGGAAGCCATACTGTACATGAATATTTTTCCAACAATTGCACAGCGAATAAATATTCCCACTGTGTATTTATGAGTGAAATTGAGTAACTCAAAGATGGATCACTTCTGTCATGCAAGGAGGAGCAGTTTCTCGCAACTAGCGAGCGAAATAGGAGGTAGAGCAATGATCCTAAACTAACACTCTCACCCAAATGCCTGCAAGAGAAGAGTATTAAAGAAATGATGCAGCCAGAGAACTATCATAGCTAAAAATTTGAACTATGTACCTCAAAACGTGCACAATCATTGAAATCCTCCGGTGTTCAGAGACCTGCGGCAGAATATTTACAAAGATCTGGAAAAGCAAACATTCACAGAATCAGCAATAAGTTCCATGAATACGGCATCTAGCAGGGGATGCTACCCAAATTACCTGAAGCAATGCGTCGGCACTATCAGTTTTAGACAACCAGCACGGTACAACCGCAGATGTGAGGTCCTCAAATATACGTTGAAAATTGTTGTCCCACTGTAGAAAGATAACTTAAGGATTTAAAATTGCTCATGAAAATAACATAAATATATACACACTCAATACCATAAATGTAGTGTTCAATTTCAAAAAAATTGAGCTTCTAGTTTCAACTACAGTTTCAACATGCAGACTGACATGTGACTCTTGTGTAACATGCTGTTCAATTTTCCAAAGTCAAATGTGATGCATAAATGCAGAACAGTTAACACAGTACAGGAGTACTGCAAAATAAAAGAGGGGCAAAAGGAAAAGGTAAAAATTCATATGCTCAAAGAAAGACCTGAGTGACAGCAGATTCCCCAATGACGACAAGAATTTCCAAGATATGGTCTAAAACTTTTTCTGGCTTAGCTCTGGAAATAGCAGATAACAATGAGAAAATTTGATTGCGTGTGACCATACTGCTCACAGAACGGGCACACTTAACAAGTAGCTCAACGTCAAAGTTCATAGAATTCTCATCCTGACAAAACCATAAGTAGATGTGTGGATAAGGAGCCCAAATAACTCAGTAAAACATATATATACAAAAAGGGCCTTCAGTAAAACCTCAGATGTGACACTAGCAGCAATGTCTTCCAAGATAAGGAGCAACTCCTGTTGGATGTGAACTGCAGTATCAGATATGCTCTGAGAGTTTTCGGATGAAGCATGATAATGTAAATCTTCCTGGTTGGCAGCCAGATGAATCCACTCATTATCAATGAACGCATTGTGAAGAAGCTTGAATAAGGGACCAATGAGAGAAGCTCTACAAAATGATTAATGATACTGTCAACAGCAGTAAACAAGGGTGTCTATAAAGGTAGATAAGTCGAATTGACCAATCATGCATAAGTTAATAGAATGATAGCATGACAAGTTAACTGACCTGTTGTCCATGTCTCTCTTCAATAGCAACACATCAAGCAGAGAACCAACAAAAGCAACAACATTTCCACTTCCCGGAACAATATCAAGGCAAACATCATGGTTATTGTAGACAATTCCTTTCTTTTTTTTCTTTTCATGTCTCGACCCAATTGACCAAATTTTCTGCTCACAAATGAACTCAAGAATCCGACTAACAATCGAGCAAGTGATCTGGAAGAAGAAATAAGTCAATTCCCACTAGCTATCATTACTTTGCATTGAAAAGGGAAACTAACCAGAGACTGAATTCTACAAATTTATTAGTTCTCCAATTAGTCTTACCAGGCAGAGCACGATATAAAGATAGTAGAGGCTCCATGGCCATATATAATCAAGTCAGACAAATAAGTAAATCTACTTGCAAAAAGGAATCTCTATCCGGGTCTACAACCAGTATGTTATGTTGTCCATATAAAATTATTTGAAATAGAAGATGATGAAATAAAACAAAACAAAACAAAAACATAAGCACCTGCATCTTTTAAGTTAAATACTATTTCAAATTTTAGGCAAAAAGATAAATCACCTGCACATAATAAAATGTCATATTTACAATGGGTGCGGACAAAAGAAGAAGAACAAAGATCTAAATGTCATTGCTGAATATAGAGCGGGTGGAAGATACACTACTGCTCTAATTGGACTACAAGATGATTTGGCACCATTTTAACTCACGACGGTGCAACAAGGCAGATTAATATCTCTAACACGCTTAATATTCTTAACAGGGGTAGCTTCAGTTGCTAATTACTTAAGGATATAGAACATTGGAATTATAACACATAATGAGTCACAATACAGGATGTTATACATCAACGATATCGTGATGGCAAATCTGACCATTGTCATCAGATTCTAATGTGCAGCTTTAGAAGAAGAGAGCCAAAATCAACAGCAAGTACTTAATTATATACACTTCCTACAAGGTACACAAATTGTCTAATCCTCAGTCAGTATAGAAATTTATCTTCATGTAGTAGTCCCCATTGCTTGTTTCACAGAGAAGCAATTTTAAGCAACAAAGATAGTCAGATAGAATATTGTCTCAGATCATTCAATAGACAAAGATTGTCCTTGAACTATTCTATCCTCTCACCCATCCAGACACAACACATTTTTGTGAAAATTATACACCTCTATAATATCTTTTCTTACCCCCACCAAATCCCCAAACTTGATACAAAACTGATACTGATTAGGAATGGAACAATAACCAAATTTGCTGAAAGACATCTGCAATATTCTCTTAGCATTTTCTGATAAAGCCAAATAATTTGTGAATGTATGGGATACGTATAAAAGAAGTATACCAAAAAAGAAGAGAGCCTACACACATATATGCTTGTCTACAAAGTACACCTAATGTTCTATACAAATTGGAACCTCATGGTTTGCACTAAAAAGAAACCAAGAATAAGAAGATACTCCTCATATATACAAAATCAGTTTCTACACCATCAAAAACCCTCCTATTCTTAGCTCATGGATTGCGGTGTATATTCTTCGGTTTAGCACACTGACAAAGGTATTTATTATTCAAATTTGACTGACAGAAACTGACGCAACCAAAAAGTTCAGTTTATCTGGGTTTTTCCAGTTTTAGGGTTTTTTTGATTGTTTTTTATGAACATAACAGCTTTCCACTACAGGTTACCGCTAGTGTTTGCATTCTCCTCTCCATTCTATCTGCCAATGTCTCCTTAGGTGGCATTGACTCACTAGAGAAATGAAGAATCTACTCGCCATTCTGTGTTACATATTGTTGCTTAAGAAATTCTGGAAATTGGTATACTATTTTCCTTATTGATCTCAGCCTAAACACTCTTCTGTGTTTCCTACACCGGTTAACATTATTTTCTGACAATCGCATAGATGATTTTTTTTTCTTAATTTGCAGCTCAAGGTACAAAATAAGTGATTTCAGTGGTGTAATAATCATCCATAGAGTTAGTCCCTTACTCCCTTTATCACTAGCATCAGCCAACTGCTTATCTTTTGCCTTTCTCTGCACAAACATTTACAGATCTGATATTGAGTAATTCAACTATCTTGACATTGTCTTCAGAGCGCTTTCTTGGTGTCTGATCATTTGCTTCACGCAACCCGCAATATGCCCAGGCTCAGCTAATGATGCCATCTTTCTGATTTCTTGCATAATTGTTGGTCACGAGAAAGATACCATTTCTATAGAGGAATGATTCCCTTGTCTGAGAACAGCATTTGTGTACTATTCCCGATTTGGAGAGAATGATCAAATTCTAATTTTTCCACACAAATTGAAGTATATCATTGAGGTGTACAAGATCAGGAAAGACTGGATTCTCTTTACCAAAAGAGAACGATTATATGTATTTATAAAATTGTAATTTTAAACAAGACTAGTTGGATCCCAACTGGAAAACTGAATTGAGAAAATCAAACCGAGAAAAGAAAAACTGAACAAAACACCGAGGGCGACAATCAAATAAACTGGATCGAGTACCCAAAAAAAAGAGACTGAACCAACCGATTGAACACTCCTATACATTACAATGTAGAGGAGATGTAACTGAGGTTAACTACCACCCTATCATATGACACAAAATTAGGGTTAATGGACTTGTATGTTCTTCTCTATTACAATTCGTAATTGGGGTTAAGTCTACCGTAAGCTAGAACACGGAGACCATATGAAAGCCTTAAATTTTTGCAGGTCCAAATCAAACGAAGCTAAGCAATGTTCTAAGGGTTATTCGAATGTACTAAGTGCCAAGCAAAAATTTACACGTGAAGACACTGACAGATTCCCAAGTCTATCGTTTATTGCCGCGAGCATTCTCGCCTATGTGCTTTGTATATAACCAACTTGCCAACTATATGCTTTAGTCAAGAGATAGACACACTGTACTATTAGTAAGCAATTGCGCTGGCAACACTGCTTGCTGCAAAAGAGTGTTTTTAAGTCATAGAACACAGAGTTAGACTTTGGATTTGGGTGTTCTATAGACACATTTTTCTCATTTCAGTGAGCTATATTAGATTCACATAGACTTCTTATAAGGGAATGTTAATTGGTGCCAGATATTCCGCAAAATGAACTTGGAACATGCTTAGACAATGAATAATCACTGCAAATCAGATGAGAAGAAATTATGGAACATACATTAATGCGAAGCAAGGCTTCTCTTGTAGCTTTTTGTATATCCCCATTGGTACTGCGAAACAAGACTACAAGATGCCGAAAGACAAGATCCTGAAAATTCAAACGATAATCAATGACATTGACAAAAACAAGTTTTCAGGAAACATGCTTTTTGTTAAAATTAAATAAAATTAAATAAAAAATAATTTTAAAAAAAAAGAGAGAGAGAGAGATTCAACTTCATGCACTCTACCATTGGAAAGAAGAGAATAGCAGCAAAAGTAGTCAAAGAAGTCTAGACAATATGAAGAATGAAGCATCCACATACTAAGCGACTAAGAAGAATATGATAATGGGGGAGAAACTTTCTCCTATCAGGCATGCATGCACTACAACCAAACTAAAGAATATAATAGTAGCAAAAGTAGATAAAAAGAAGCCAAGACAGCATGAAATACCAAAAAGAAATGCATTACTCAGTGAAAAGTATATCTTCATCAGTAAAAATTGAGAAGAGAATCTATGAGTGATGGAGAAAACTCTCTCTCACTTAACCGTTTATTCCCTCTTTTTCACCAGAACAAGAGGGTGCCAGAAATGGAATTATTTCTATGGTTTCCCCTTCTTATCCTCTTTAAGGTAGCAGGACTTGAAGAGGCCATCACTACATTGCCATATACAATAAGAAAACGTGCTGCATTATAAACTTATGCTGGCTGGTCAGTAGACCTACAGAAACACTAAGACAGTTAACCTAAAAACAGGTTTAAAATGCATTTACCACATGTAAACCCTTAAAATACTAGGCTCGATGAAAACTCTCAGATTGGTTTTTTTTTTCTTGATAAGGTAAATTGTATTAATAAAAAGGGAAAAGAAACTCCCGCATACAACAAGTATACCAAAAAGTAGAGAATTTACATCAAAACATGATTCTCTACAAAAGACGCCCAATCTTCTATACAAGTAGGGGCTATATGAGTGCACCAAAAAGCGATTAAAAATAAAAGACTATTCTTAAGATGTGAAAAAAGAGACTCAATCCCCTCAAAATCTCTCCTATTTCTCTCTCCCAAACTATCCACATGAGAGCTAACGGGGCGAACTTCCACGGCTTTTGCTTTCTTCTTCTACGGAAACTGGCCCAGCTATATAACATTTCCTTTATAGTGCTTGGCATCACCCATTGAACACCAAAAAAATTCTCAGATTGTTTACATAGCATAATTCTGCCCTGAATCCAATTCAAGCAGCGCAAGTACTTTATCAGGTACTCCTTCCGTTCCGTTTTACTTGGCATGTTTGTTTTTGCAAGCCCTCAAGAAAACGTCAATTAAAAGGAGAATTTGACAAAATTACCCTCATTTATTCTTTCAACTCAATTATTACTTGTCTTCCTTTCCCTGCATTAATATACTCCCCATTTATTAGAGTAAGGGTAAAGGTGGAAAAAATAATTAATTCTTTCTTGATTTCTAAAATGACAAGTATTTTGGAACAATTATTTTAGTAAACATGACAACTAAATGGGAATGTGGAGTATATATCAGGCAATGGACACATAGAAATAACCAAAAGAACAGCTTCATATATGCAAAATAGCCAAATAAGAAAAGAATACACACATACACAGCTCTCTTTTTTTCTTAACACGAACATGCTTTGGCTCACTAAGATGAAAAATCCATGAGAAAAAAAAGAGGAGAAAACTGCTTCAAATCAGTCTTTGCATATAGGGCAAAGGTAACAAAATGTGCAATCTAATACCTGAGTGCCAGTCTTCAGATTTATGTAGAAGGAATTGCTAAGGACCCCCAGGACAGTCATACAAGGCTTCAGAACAGCAGGGTCTCCGGACGACACATTGCTGACCTAGGGCCAGAAAGTATGGCATATTATCAATCAGAAGACACTTGGGAAGGTTAAGCTTCATCAAAGTACAAAATACACAAAGGTACATGTCCAAAAGGTGGGAGGGTAAGGATAAAGGTCAGCTAACCTGCAAGGCCTTTAATATTGGGTCCAAGAAGCCAAGGTCATCAATAGTAGTAGTAGAAGGCATTATACACATCTATGAACAACGACAATCCAAGTCAAACTTGTGAGAAGCTTAGATCAACATAATAGGAGCTAACAGAAGGGATGTAGATATTTTACAACTTTACCTCCAGTAGAAGACAAAGAATAGTGACTTCAACTTGTGACAGCTTATGGCATGACTTGTCAAACCGAATATGACATTTCTGGCGTCTATCAAGAAGATCAAGCATTAATGACTCAACACCATGAACACGTATAACCCTATCTCCAACGCCTTTAAGAAACGACAAAATCTTCAGCTGCAATAACAGGTTGTCAACAGTTGTAGAATATGTCAAAATAAAATAAAGCAAAACTTTGCATGTATAAACATATTATCAAGGCCAACCTTAGCATACGCAGAATATCTAAGGGCAGAACCTATCAAGAAAGCCAGGATTTCATCTTTAGTAGTCTGATCAAATCTGCAAAATGAAAAATAAGCAACCTCCATTAATGCAAGGTGATTGTACATAATATGATGTTGACATCTGACAAGAATCCAAGAATGAGCCTTTCAACAAGCCCCAAGCCTAAAAACCATTACCTATCAACAAAAAGCCAGCCATCATTAATAACAGATTCTAATAAACAAATAAATAGACAAAGCTCAAGCTACAGCGATTATGGTTATTTTACATAAAACTCTTGAGCAGAAGATTTTCATAAGTGTTACAAAAAAATTTAAAAAAAATCCACAACAAGGTTTATTGGGTTTGTTCTCCTTCACCAGAAATATGACCTTTTATTGACTGCAAAATACACACAGCTACATGCTTTAGAACAAGTGGTGATATTACTCCTCTAATAGTTACAGAAATGTAGAAATAAGTTAACGACTATGACTGACTAATCATGTCCAAAAGGGAAAGATCACTGGAGATCGTCACAGCAATATTAAGATACAACTAAGCAAAAATGTTTGCCAACTTCGAGAGATAAAAGCAAAAGTTAACATAGACCCAGCCGCTACAGGCCTGAGAAAAGTGGGAAGGCAATCTTTTAAAAAAAGTTAAATTGTAAGGCTTTACAGAAACCTCCTAAAGCTTTTCAGAGTGACACTACAATAACAAAACAATCAATTATCCCACTACTCACATAAACAAAAAATTATCAATGCTGCAACTTCAACAGATAGAAAAACATTTAACAGTGGCATGCAATCCAGCTTGCATGTACCTCGACTCCTTCACCGGGTACCCGCTACCTCCCAGCAACATAGGTACCAGGTAACTTTGCCCACCAAGACAGATTAGAAAAAATCACTGGTCGTCTTTTATCTCCATTTAGGTTTGAATGACCACCCATGGTTTCTAGCTGCTTCATTGACCACTAGGGCACACCCTTGCATGCAAGTTCAACAAATACAGCAACAAATCTAGATATTACTAATTCTATAATAAATGCTCAGATTTCCTAGGCTTTGGTAGTGCAGTAACTTGCCAGAGAAATGCAACAGAAATATGTCCGATATTAACAAAGAATGCAACATTTACTGCAAAAAGTGATGGGCCTTATGGGAGCACAGAGCCAACCTCTTTCCAATTTTGTGTTGCACTAAGAGAGAGTCGTTGGACGAGCCCAGCAATGATGAAAACAATGATGAGAGGACATTTTTGTCCGATATTAGCAATCTCTTCTGCTGAACTATTAAGCCCAATAGTTCTCCCAAAAAATGAACCCAGACAGCTTGTAGACCTGTCATTTTGCATAATGTTAATGCCATACGGAAGAGAAGGACGTCATGAGAGAACCTTTATTTTTTCCTGGGTAAAGAACTAATATGTTGATGTGGGAAAAATGTCCCGCACAAAAGTGGTACACAAAAAGTAGAGGAGAGTTGACTGACTAATGACTGAGAGGAATACCATTTTTAGATCTGGATAAGTAAACACGCGACCACAAGGAGAGAAGTCCTTCAATGGCGTTCATTGCAGCTGTGCGCACATCCTATATATAGAAAGAAAAGTATGTCGTTTACATACGTGAAACAGAACACCATCAAAAGCATAGGCAACAAAATGTTTCCTCTTTCCTCTTATAAGAAGACAAGCTAAAATATGTCCCTTTTTACAAAAGAGGTCAACCTGAAAATTTACTAGGAAACAGTCTTGAGTTGTTTTGCTGAAACATTCTAGATCTAAGAAATAAATGCAGAACCTGGTTATCACTTGATAGCGGAACTAGGATAGAAGGAAATTCAGCAAAGAGTTGAAAAGTGAGACTCTCATCCGGACGAGCACAAAGAGATGTGCAAGCATGAAGACTACCAATAAGGACAGAGGCAGAAACTCCTGCAGGATCAAAACAATCAACAATATAGTAAAACAGAATAACATAAATCCTCAAAGAAGATCACAACAGACCAGTGAATGAAAAATTGTATACAGTTAACTGGACCAGAATGGCCATCCACACCAATTTAATAAACATCAAGGAAGCATCTCTCCCATTATAACAATCTATTATTCAAGCAACTATCATGCGCCCCCTTTTCTGAAACAACCCTTTCTTAAACTTCAGCAGACCTCCCACTATTGGCAAAATTAGGAAGTTCAATCACTTTCAAAAGTTACCCTAAAGTGCATCTTTGTCGTCCATCAATTTTGTTCCCTTGATGTGCAGAGTTCATATTTCACAAGTATCCTTGAGAGACCATACAAGATACGCATAGTATATCCATACAAGCCTGGAACACTAATCCAGTATGAATGTACACTTCAGAGCAATATCGCCCAATTACTAATCAAGAACCCACTATAAAGATTGACAAGGTTCATTTCTTTCTCAGAGAAAGAGAAAGTTAACAACGAAATCAATTTTTGCTGGAGAAAAGAAAAGGCGATGGACTGATTGCCCAGAGAGACAAATTGACAAGGTTCTTCTCCAGAGAACTTGTACGAACTTTAAATCTTTTAATAGCACATTTACTAGCTTCACTTCTTAACTAAATTTCACATATTATAGATGAGGTTGAATGTAGTTTCAACATGCTTGTATTCTACGGATGCTTTTAGATGCTAATGTTCTTTAAGAGCTTGCATAGCAACCATTTCATTTGAGCAGAAAAACTTGTAATTCAAAGGACCTTAATCTCAGAAGAAACTACCAATCAGAATAGAAGTATATATGCAAACTTGAACCAAAATGTTCCACCATTACTGAATGCAATAGTTTCAGCAGTAATGGACAGGTCAGTGCCTATCCAGGAATTGATAAGCTAAGCATCAACAGTTGATGAATGACAACTGCATGAAAGGAACTTTATTCAATCGTTAACTAAAAGAGAGGAATTTTAAAAAGGATTGACGGTAAAATTAGTGATAGCAACACATGTTACCAAATAAACAATAACATTGTCAAAACCTCCCTCAGTAAAGAACTTTGAGATAAAAGTAAATTTACAACTCGGAAAAACAATATGTCACCATGGGTTATTAACAGCAGATGTAAGGCAGGAGCCTTTCCAGGAATTCATATTCTCAAGTGTCAAGATAGGACAGCTTAAAAAGGACAGATGACAATTACAAGGAACATAAAAAATGAGTCCGTAATAACAACAATCAAACAGAATGATGAAGAAGTTAAAGGATCTGTCTAAAAACCTTCATCAGTAAAGAACTCTGAGAGGAAGTGTGATGTCTGGATCTTGCATTTTGCAACAACATTACACAGATGCTTCTTGAAAACATGGTTCGTGCTGGATACAATAAGAACAAACAGTTCCCGAAAGCAGCATATCCAGCTCTCTTTGTTATCCTGCAAATGGAGACAGGAAACACATCAGGTGACCAAAAAGCAGGAAAAAAGTAGATAGTAAAAACAAAAAAAGGGTCACCAACCAAAGGTCCTGTTTCAGTAGCCACTTTATTAAATGATCCGAGCAGCCTCCAAAACAAGCTAGTAAGAATTTCACCGTTGAGTACTTTCGGGTTGGTAGCATCCATATGTTCAATAAATCCAGCAATGTCTCCCTCAAATAATCCAGGGTTGAACTGTGATTGTGTAAGGTAGGTAATTAGCAAAAGATGGTGCCAAAAACCAAGCAACATTTATCTGCTGCTGTGAATGGCAAAAAATCACAGCATAGCAGCTACCTCTTCTGAAATATTCCCTGCAGACTCAAGCAACTCCCACTCCATTCGGAGGATCGGAAAGCAAGTGGCAAAGAAGGTTGAAAATCGAGCATCTCCTAACAATGAAGGGGGGGAGTCAAAAGTAAAAAACACAACATTTTCCAAAAGAAAGTTGCAGTGATCTAACATTAGAATTCTAACAGTAAAGAGCAAAAGTATCTCTTCAACTCACTCTACACCTTTGTCAAATATTAAAAATTAGCTTGTATATTCCTGAGTTATTGAAATTTGAATTAGTAGCAGAGCCAGGAACTATAATAAGGAGATTGTAGAAAATGCAAGAAGGCAACACCATAGTCAAGAATGAAAGACAAGGATAGAGTGCAAGCACTGGCACATGAAATCATAGTCATAAAATTACCTGTTTCGAGCAGCGTGAAAGATTGCAACAACACCAACAAGAACAAGGTTTTTGACAGTTCCAAGGTTTTGCAGCATTCTACCAGCCAGTGAAAGTATTCCTCGGGATGGTTTGACAATGCTTTTGCTAACACATTAATGTTTTCCATGTTCAATGAGGATATTTTCCCAGAGTCTAATTTCTGAATATAAATATAGAAAAATGCAAGATTAGTTCAATGATCATTCATTTTCTTTTACCAAATTTAAAAGAAGAACAAAAGGTTCGGTTTAAGATTTTTCACGATAAAGTCTTTTCTTAACAGTTGGGGCATTCCAGTCAACCTCCCATTGACCCCAAAGGTAAAGAAAAGAGAAAGATTTAATTTGTGATTGAAATAGGCTTCTGCAATCATTTATTTGCTAGCTCACTAAAAGCAAGTCTCAGAAGTTGATTTCTGCTAACATTATGTTATGCACACATATTTTTACATCCGAATATAAAGAAAGAAATAAACCAAAATACTCATTGCAAAATTAAATAGCAGTTGGAGTTTGTGACTACCTAGATTACTATGTTCAGATTCTACAGAACAATTACAGCAGCGGGTAAAACATTCTATGCGAGAAACTGAGCACAACTGGAAATTCTTAAAACTTAAAAGACTTATTAAGGTTTCAAATCAAGACTGCCAATCTTATCATTATCGGATGAACTGCTATACAATAATAAACAAGAGATACATGGCAATATAATAATAACCATTACCTTATCCAGTAGAGAAACACTGACCAGATTCTCATAGAAAGGCCACTTCATTTGCTTGGCCATTTCAACCGCTTTCAAATTTAATTTTTGGGTCTGTATTAAGCATCAAAGAAGAATAAAGTAATCAGCAAGCTAATTATGCAAGATCTGCGGTTAAAAGGGAACAAGTGAAAATCTTAAATGAAACCTTCGGAATTATTATAATAAAGGGAAAAACTAATGCCGCCGCCATCTTCACATATTCATCCTCATCTAGCACTGTAGCATGCTGGAGGCAAGACAGAGCAACGTCAACCGCCACTGAGGCACCGCGAGATGCACCTGTAATTTTGATGAGTTAATGCAAAAATGCTGGCATATAAAGGTCCAATTTAGGACAAAATTCACCAAATGCAAAATTCAACATACTTGATGCTAATATCGCAATGCATCTTTGGAGCACATCCTTGAATGCATCAATACGAAGTGGAGCACTTATTATTTCGGGCAATGCCTCAAGATTTAAAGCTGCCTGAACAACAGTTAAATCTTCATCATAGAGCCGGCGTAGTATAGCATCTTGAATGGTGCCAAATCTCTGAATGGAAGAGTAGATATTAGGGAAATGTAGTGGAAAGAGATTCATCAATAGACTAATTGAATGCACCTCATAAAATATTAATGCAGAATATACGAGCACCAAATTCTAGAGAAGCTCGCATAGCAAATAAAATAAACCACCAAATTACAATTATTTGAAAAGACACAGCTGCACGCAACAACCAATTAATATAGAAAAGTCATGTTCCAGTAAAACTTTTAAAGCACAATTCCTTCAACCATTTTAAATGATGCCAAGTAACACAACCACCAAAATGAAGACTAGAGCTTCCCAAACATAGTACAAAGGCATTTTCTTCCCCATTTACAAAGCCATGTCTTGTAATACGTAAACATCCCAACTGAGGAAGTTAGCATTCAGCAACCAAATAATTGGGAGCATGCTTGATGTTCAACAAGCTACATAAATAGCTGAATGTAAGAAAGAAAATCATCAAGAATCCCATCAGTATAAGCTAAACTTTACTGCAACACTGAGGTCTCCAACATATTATCTCATTTCGCTTACGGTAAAAATGGCCCAAAGATGAAGTCACCCCAGAAAAGTCATATCAATTATTCATGTTAATAGTTTGATAGGAGTATATCTAATACACAAAAACTGAAGGTCTGCTCAATGCCTTGGTAATTCAGAATACAGCTCAATTGCCAGAACATAAAGCTTTGCAGACACTATCACATAAAGAAGAGTAACAATCTCAATTTTGCTTATGATCTTATTGGAGCATCGATTTCTCTTCGCACAAAATCAAGGAACGACAGAAAGGGACAAATAGTTGAGAAAGGAAGTACAACATATCTAGATTAATGGAATGAAGCATTACCTGAGAGTCAGCTGCTTCAACATTTAACATACCACGGACATCCAGACCCAGAAGCGCAGATCGTCGAACCTCTGCCTGCAAGTAAAACACAAATAAATGCATAAAAAATAATAGTTTGTACCAAAACAACTGAATTTGATCACAGAAGTTCTTTAACACAACAAGTAAAAGTACACTCATAATGATCTATTTTTTAAAACAAAAGTTACAAAGTACAGACTCATGATGATCTATTCTTTAAAACAACATTTACAAAGTGCAGAATCATTTTATATTGAAAAATGACTGCACTTCTTCAAACGCCAATATCACTAGGTTCATCAGTTGAAGAATTCATTCATAGTAGTGAAGTTTCTTAAAGATGGGTGACTCCATTTTCCTGGCTAACTTTTTAACTCAAAATACCGACTGGAACGCAACACGGATGCTATCTTTCTGTCTGTTTTAATTTTTTATGAACTTAGGCTGCCTTTCTTGCAGCTAGAAAACTAGCAATGGGGGCGAATCTGCACCCATTCTGGTCAATTTAGTGGAAAATATCATATTACCGCCAACAAAGTGCTGCTGCTTTGAAGGTTGCTCCCAATTATCAGGGGGAAAACCCAAGGTTGCTCCCAATCATGCAGTCATTCTCATGTCTTTCATGTATTTGAAGATGTGAAGTGCAAAAAATATCTTTCTTTTTTTTGGGGTAAAATATCTTTTTACTTTATCTTCTAGCAACACAGCACTTACACGGAAAAAAATAAGAGGAAAGTAGCCAGCCCAAAGGGTAAAACCATCAAGTAGAAATATATAATATGGAAAAGTAAACAAATATACCTTTGGATGTTCCAAGGCAAACCAAACTTTTGAACCAGATATTTCATGTGAAAGAACCAAATTACAGCTCAACATCCTGATAACTATTTCATAGTCATTTTTGGACCGCAGTTTAACATCCTGCATGCAAAGAAGAAGAAAGATACTTTACACTGAACCACACAATTACCCCATAAATAAGAAAGGATCAAAAACATAAGAGGATTTGGAGATTGGAGAGGCAAGCAACAAACACAAACCTCGATATATCTGTTAATAGCTTCACGTGACTCAAACAGATATTTCTTAAGGAGAGAAACCAATATCAGATTGCACCGGCTCCCTGACAATTATAAGCATAGAATGATATGAGAAAGAAATACAGGCGAGCAAAAGCAGAAAGAGGAATATTATTCAAGAACTACAGGATCTGAGAAGCTTGTGCTTATTCAGACATGCAGTTACAGAACATCAAGAATCAACATCATTAAGGCTGAGCAAAGTAGTAGCGCAATACTTGTATGTTTCTTCCCATAATACCCCCTTAACCACTACAAAGTGAAAAGGTAAAAAGTCACCACCTAACAGAATGGGAGTTTATTTCATTTCCACTTTGCCACTTATTCCCCTTTCTCCCCCTCCCCTTCTCTTGCTTCATTTCTTTGTAGCCAAATTCATTTTCTTCCCTTTTATCAACATTTAATAGATATTGTAAGCACAGACCTCAGACAGTGTGTGCCTACTTAACTAGTTATACCATATATGACATTTATGTACATTATGTTGCAACATCAATAAAAGTATTCTAAATGTAGTAGGATGAATAGATGGTGGACAAGCTAATCTTAAAACAAAGTAGAGCTGTATCTGCAGCTGCTGAATCATTGTCCTTCAATATTCTCAAAGATGTGTTAAGCAGCTTTGAGATCATATGAGCTAAAAAGTCTAGAATAAGTATTTAGTTACAGAGCATTAAGAATCTATCACTAAGGGTGAGCAAAGTACCTACATGTTTCTTCCCATAATACCCCTTTAACCGCTACAAAGTTAAAAGGTCACCACTTAACAGATTGGGAGTTTATTTCATTTCATTTCCAATCTGCCACTTAACGGGCCTCTTGCTTCTTTTCTTAGAACCCAAATATATCTTTTTCTTTTTATAAACATTTAATAGAATTTAATTTAAGCAGTCATCCAGATAGTGTGTGCCTACTTAACAGTGTTGTCAAAGGCGCGCTTAAGCCCTAAAGCGAGGCTCAAATCATGTTGAGCGCTTCACCTTGCTTTGTGGGCGCTTTAGTGTGCATCAAGGCTCTAAGGCATACTTTTCCTTGCCAATGAGTGTAATCCTAAAAAGGTGACATTAAACAATTGATATTTTCACTTTCTCATAATTGTTTTTTCAATTTCTTTGTCAATATATTTGTCATTCATGATTATAATACCCCTACATATTTCTTCCCATAATACCCCTTTAACCACTACAAAGTTAAAAGGTCACCACTTAACAGATTGGGAGTTTATTTCATTTCATTTCCAATCTGCCACTTAACAGGCCTCTTGCTTCTTTTCTTAGAACCCAAATATATCTTTTTCCTTTTATGAACATTTAATAGAATTTAATTTAAGCAGTCATTCAGACAGTGTGTGCCTACTTACTTAACTAGTTATAGCATATAGGACAATTATGCACATCATGTTGCCAAATCAATAAAAAACTCTAAAATGCAATAGGATGAATAGATGGCAGGCATGTCAATCTTTAAAAAATGTAGACCTGTATCTGCAGCTGCTGATTCATTGTCCTTCAATATTCTCAAAGATGTGTTAAGCAGCTTTGAGACGACATGAGCTATGAAGTCTTTTAAAGGAACCATCTCTACTACACACAATAAAGTCCCATGGCATAGATCATCGTAAGAACTACAAAACATAAAACATTAAAGTCAAAGGTGCTAGCAAATAGAGAAATTCCTCAGCAGGTAAGGCAGCCATTCCCACCTGTACTCGACAAGAGAGTCCACAAACAAGGCCAGAAACTTCTCTGAGTTGAACTCCTCAGCCAATTCACTTAGAAGTCCCGAAATATCCCTTTAGACAAACAGCGAGAAACAGGATTCAGAGGCTAGTTATAAATTTCCGACCAAGGTAACATGGGTCTAGTATGTTTGGTACATGAGCAGGGTACAACATAATACCTGATGTCCTTAAGGATATCAATGATCTTCTTGGGGATAATTTCAACAGATTGCAACTGCACAAAATGATTTTAAACAGAAGTAAGAAGTTAGAGACATAGTAACAATTCCTAAAACTCTTACGAAATTCAACCAGCATGCCAATTGCCAACATTGTAAAAGAAACGTATATGTTCCTATCTTAAAAAATATACAAACATTTTCAAACAGTGTGTTTAAGTTATATAAAAATTTACAAGGTATAAATTCGTTATGTGCTTTCGCAAGTTCTCATCAATTGTTATTCCGGTACTTATGCTTGATAAAAACAAAATGATACAAAACAATTGCCTCTGGAACAATTATGTTTGGATTACTTTGTTTAACATTGATAGGTCGGATTTGTGTGATTAGAACATAAATACATCAATTATCATGTAAAGGAGCTTAACTGACCTTTATTTTGATGGATGTGTTAAAAATAATTTCATAAAGTTTTCCAAAAAACAAAATTTAGGTTTGTAAAACTGAAAGACGTCTTCGAAATTTATTAAACTTTTGTTAAAATTGAAATTAATGTGCTTGCTCTATAAAATATTAATAGAAAAATCAGTTTATGGAGAACTTGAAAAAATCAAAATATAATCTTTTTTCACCTGCAGTTAGAACGAATGCCACCCTATTTTGATAAACAACAGGAATTTAATTAAAACCACAACATCACTTCACTACTGATTTTCCTTTTTTCCAGTTTTGATATTACTTGCCTCTTACAAATTGTAATATTACATAATTTAAAAAAGGAAAGGATTAAAAGGTATTTAACGTTAGAAATTCCTACATGTTTCAAAGAAAGGATTTAGTACACAAAATTTAGTTGATTTAGAACTCACTAAATTTTAGGGAAAACTCAATTGACGATTTAGTCCTATGCAAAATTTTATTTTTGAAGGGCAAAAAGGTCGGTCAACATTCGGGCAAGAGCTTTCGTGTTTTTAATATAGTACAGATAGATGTGCATGCAACAACACTATTATTAACTTATAAAGAAAAAAATACAAGTTATCCTTCTCAAAAGAACAAGTTATCCCCAAAAAGAAAAAAGACAAATCATAAAGCAAAGTGATGCATGCATGCATGGAGATAAAGCCCTCTTTTACCTTTTATCTTAAATCTCAATTGTATCCAAAACTCCATCCAAAACTCTTATAGGGAACCATGCGTATCCAAAACTCTTATCGGGAACCATGCGTCTAGAGGGAAATACATAAGATACAAGATATACAACAACTACCCAGTAAAATCCCACAAAGTGAATAGGGTGAGAGGCTATTTCCGATAGACCCTCGGCTCAAAAGATATAGATATCGTTATATTAATAGACAAGGGTACTCTCCAACAAGTTATGTCGAAACTAATCCTGTTAAGCCATGTAATTCCAGATAAAATGATTTATGAAGCTTTCTGGAAGAAGGTGTGATAGATGCAAAACATGAGAAAAGAGACAATTGGAGCACTAAAATTGCAAATGCCCCTTATGGAGTTGGTCCCTGAAAGTATATTAGCAAAATTGAGTAATGAATTTTTCCGGAAGATCCACTCCAAACCTGGTGATGGAGAGCAAATCAGATTTCCGAAGGACATATGGCTGAATAACATAGCATTTATGGATGAATATCCTAACATTTCCAAATTGCCATGGACAAGAACTCATCTGAGAAGGTTTGTCCAAGACAGGGAGATGGAAAGTTTGATGGAAATGCTAGCAAGAGTGGAGAGCTACAACGTTGTTGAAGATCTTTCAGACACTATGTGTTGAGGTAGCAAGGGCATCCTCACGGTCAAAGATTGTTACAAACAAATCTGCACTCAAAATCAGGTGCCTGATGCACGGCCATGGAAATTGATATGGAGGACCAAATTACCTATTAAAGTTATATGCTTCAATTTATAAGAGGCAAAGCTAGCAGTTACGGCGGCCAAGACTGCAGCTTTTAGTCGTTTGGGATAAGAGGCTGTTCAGATTAGCCAAGGCGCGAGAAAGGAAGGTGAGTAGCTTGGACCTAGTGAAGTGCATCAAGGACAAAGAAGGTAGAGTTTTGTTGGATGAGGGGCTTATATATCGGAGATGCAGACCTACTCTCATAGTCCCTTGAACGAGGAGGGGGAGAGGAAAATTGTATTGGGTGATTTGGAACTCTCCCGGAGTCGTTGTGACTTTGGATACCGTAGGCGGATTAGAGTTGATGAAGTTGAGGGCTATGCGTAAGATGAGCAGGGCAAAGCGACTGGGCCAGATGAAATTCCGGTGGAGTTATGGAATAGTGCGGGCAAGGCAAGCCTGGAGTCGCTCACTAGGTTATTTACTGTCACTTTTAGAACGAGGAAGATGCCCGAAGAGCGGAGGTGGAGCATGATGGTTCCTGTATACAAGGGCAAGGGTGATATCCAAAATTCGAAACCCACTTATTGCAAACAATTTTTGAGGGCCATCAGACTGGGTAAAGCTTCAATTAACCGTAGTGCACTTGCGGGAAACTCCTTGCCGAGGTCATGTGCACCCCAGGGATTAGTCGGGACTCTTAGAGACTCGGACACCCGGTGCAAATCAAAAAAAAAAGGGTGATATCCAAAATTGCATAACTATCGGGGTATCAAGTTGCTTAGCCATATTATGAAATTCTAGGAAAGAGTGGTAGAGCTAAGAGTGAGGAGGAGTGTGTCTATTTACGAGAACCCGTTTGGGTTTATGTCGGGAAGTTCGACAACAAAAGCCATCCAACTTGTTTGGAGATTGAAGGAGCAGTATAAGGAGAGAAAGAAGAACTTGCATATGGATGTTCATCGACTTAGAAAAGGCGCACGATAAAGTTCCGATGGAGAATTGTGGAGATGTTTGGAGGCTAGAGGTGTACTCGTTGCCTATATTAGGTTGATTAAGGACACGTACGATGGAGTAAAGACCAGAGTTAGGACGGTGGCGGGGGCTCGGACCATTTTTCGATTATGATAGGGTTGCATCAGGGGCAACACTTAGCCTTTTTTTGTTTGCTCTGGCGATGAACGTACTAACGTGCCACATCCAAGGGGAGGTTCCATGGTGCATGCTATTTGCAGATGATATTGTATTGATTGACGAGACGCGAGACGGTATGAACGCAAAATTAGAGGTATGGAGGCAGACCCTTAGAATCTAAAAGTTTCAAGTTGAGCAGGACCAAGACAGAACACTCGGACCCGGAGTGTAAGTTCAATGGAAAGACTCGAGGAGGCGAAGGGGAGGTGAGGCTGGACTCGTAGGTCATCCTTAGGAGAGGTAGTTTTAAGTACCTTTGGCCTATTATTCAGGGGAATGCGGAGATTGATAAAGATGACGCACATCGTATTAGGGCGGGATGGATGAAATGGAGACTCGCTTCCGGTGTTTTCTGTGACAAGAAGGTGCCACCGAAACTTAAGGGTAAGTTCTTAGAGTTGTGATCTGACCAACGATGTTGTATGGGGTCGAGTGTTGGCCAGTCAAGATCGCTTATGTCCAGAAGATGAAGGTAGCAGAGATGAGGAAGCTGAGATGAATGTTCGAGCACACCAGGTTAGATAGGATCAGAAATAAGGTTATTCGCGACAAGGTGGGTGTGGCCCCTATTGAGGACAAGATGGGAGAGGCGCGGTTTAGGTGGTTTGGTCATGTTAGGAGAAGGAGCACAAACGACCCGGTGAAGAGGTGTGAGAGGTTGACATTGGAGGGTCAATGGAGAGGTAGAGATAGGCCAAAAGAAGAGGTGGGAGAGGGGATTAGGCAAGACATGGCGCAATTTCAGTTGACCGAGGACATGACCCTTGATAGAAAGGTATAGAGGTCGGGGATTGGGGCGGTAGAGTAGGTAGTCTAGAGTGTTCGTAACAGTAGTATTTGCACGCGGTCTCGCTTTCTGTTAGTAGTAGATTTTTACTAACCGTTGTTCTCTTTCATTGTTGATCACCTTACTATCGTGTTACTTTTATTCTGCTTTTATATGGCTTTCTGGTATTAATGTGGTGCTTATGCTTTCCTGAGTCTAAGGGTCTATTGGAAACAGCCTCTCTATCCTCATAAGGTAGAGGGCAAAGGTCTACGTACACGCTAACCTCCCCATACCCCACAGTGTGGGATAATACTATGTATGTTTTTGTTGCTATGCTTCGATTGGATTGCTATATGAAGCTTGTCTAACATAAGATAACCTTAACACAAAAGGCTTCCAGCTGGTCAACAAATGTTATCTATGTAGGAGGAATCAGGAATTATCATTCATTTGTTCCTGCACTGGAAGGGCCGGCTTGGCTCAGCGGTAAGCTTGCTTGCCGTGGTGTGTCAGGTCGCGGGTTCGAATCAGCCTCTCTGCAAAGCAGGGGAAAGGCTGCCTAGAGTATTCCCTTCCCCAGACACCCACGAAGTGGGTATTGAACTGGGTCGGTCCTTTTTTTTTGTTCCTGCACTGCCCAGTTTCCACTGATATATGGAATATGTACTACAGTATTTTTGGCATGAGCTAGGTTATGCCACAGAATATGAGACATGCAGACATTAGTTAGAGATTGTGGAAAGTTGATAAGGCCGTCATAAAAATCTGGTTGATGATTCCCGCAGCTATTTTTTGGTGTTCATGGACAGAGAGGAATAGAAGATGTCTTGATGGTATCTCAACTCCAAATCACTCTCTTAAGGCAAGATGCCTACTTGAACATTTTTGCTGGACAAAACTGTCCTCAGTAATTAGAACTGCACATTTTTTGGACTTTGTTAGTACTCTTGTCCTAGATTGACACTTTGTATAGGGCCTAACTTCTCTCTTTTGTTCGTCTCTTTTGTAACTAGGCCTACTGTAACTATGTCGTACGTATCTTCTTGATGCTTTTCTTAATGAAACACCTTACTTTAAGGAAATACTTCTGTAAGCCGATACAGAAAAGTTCTTTTTTTTTTCAATTCAACATAATTTTCTATCAGCAACAAAATGGTGCCAACGATAATACAGTAATAGACAAACGGAAAGACACCATTTACCCCCTGGAACCAACCCAATAACAAATAAGGAAGCTTTCAATTGCCCATTTGCAATCAAACAAGAAAGTTTATTAGTAACCACCACTCCGCTACTTAGACTGGTCAAACCCTCCCTTTATTCCTCGAAAACGAGTGGGCCCCCCAAAAAACTCTACATGTGATGCTCCGAAAACATAAACATGTGATTTAGTAAATTAGAACCCATTGTGGGGTTGCTGGGCTAAGCTTTTAGAAATTGTTGATAGTAAAAAGAGAATCATAATTCACAGGCGCTCTTGAGCTCACTTAACAGTTAACACTGTCTAATATCCATTTGGATATCTAGCTGTCATAAAATATATAGAAGTAGTTAAATCTTGGTTAATTCTTCGTTGATTCTTTAGCATCAATGACCATACATACAATAACTTTTTAAGGTTAACTCGGTGATAAAGAGCCAAATAAAAATACAAAACTATCACAAGGATCGGGTGAAGAAATCAGTCCTTTAAGTCCAGAATGCTTTCCAGTAGGACACAACATGATTTGCATATGACAGTATATCAGAAAGAACCGTAAACTACCATCCTTCTAATCAACATCAGAGGGAACAGATACTGAAAACACTTCTATGCATTGCAGCTTCACGAGCTCACTAACAAAACTATTTTGTTCAAGATCCTGGACACGGGCAGTAATAAAATTCTAGTTCACCTCTGATACCAAATTGAATATAACACACTAATACCTGGACAAGATTGATTAGGGCCATCAAAGACATACGACACCACTGCAAGTCAGTAGAATCTCTTGCATCTGCTCGAGCAATTTCAGCAAGGGAACGCATCAAGCTTTTGACAACCTTAGGGGACAGAGCTACCTTATCAGCTAGTAAGCTTACGATCATCAAAGCACCAGCCTACAAAAGCCGAATCCCAACCACAAGATCAACGAAAGTTCTATGGATTGATGCCTCCAGAATGTCTGAATATAATGATATAGCTTCACCGATACAGTATATGTTTCACATTTTAATCAAATAGATAAAAGAGGAAGCTACAAGAAAGAGTCTAGAAATGTAAGTTAACATGAACGGAATGCAAAAAAACACATCAAATATGACTGTATTTCCACAGTCTCATTTTACAACGTGCATAAATCTCTGTTAGGGTAGCACTAACAACCAAAAGGAACTTGTACATTACAGCCTCCATATCAATAAATAACAGGTCAGGCTAGCCA
>JASVEL010004615.1:440000-448112 GCA_032618575.1 Nicotiana noctiflora
GTAGTAAAACAAGTTAATTTTTGCTTTCTTTTGAGTGGGTGTTATTACAATAGATTTGGTGGAGTTTTGAGGTAGTTTTAATTAAAAATTCAAAGTAGAAGACGAACATGAAAAAAATGATATGTGTATCACACTGTGCATCATTTATGTATAACGTATATATCATTCTTTTTATCAAATGTGTATCATATGCATATCTATGTGCGATATATGTGTAATACATGTTTGATACATGTGTCGCAAAAAGAAGTTTTTGAACTCGATTTTAACTACGATTTTTGATACCAAATCAGTCCGAAACACCTCCAATCTTTCTCAAATATTTTATATTGACTCTTCTATATGTTTTCAATGAATTCCAACCAAACCCATTAAAAGGGTTCTTTGTTTTCTTAGATTTTTGGAATTTTGTTACATTTCACCACCTTGTTTGACATCCATTAAATTTCTTTTATGTCTTGTATCTAACGTTGTTAATCACGCTTGATATATGAAATGAGATCTTTGTGTGTGAATTTTCGAGAGAAAGTTCTGTACTTTTATATGTGTTTGGCTAGTTTTGGTAAATCGATGATTAATGGCTAGAGATTGGTAAGTTGTAAATTATTTGTGATATTTTTTATAAGATTCCCTTAAATTTAAGGATAATTTTGACCCAAACGCGACCCGGATTTTCCATTCTCGGGAGTCTATGGCGCCTACTGGTGAAAGATAGGCAAGCCAATTATTCCAATTATTTTACCTTTTCCGTTTTTAGTCCTTTAACAGTTGTGAATTAACATTAAATAAACAACAGAAATAATAAAGTGGAAGAATGAAATGTAACAATCTAATAACAATACCGATACAAATCCATAAATATAAGCTACCTAGAATTTGTGTCACGATCTCACAGACTGTCTAGTAAAACTACAAATAGAGGTCCCAAGGATAAATACAAAATTGTTTCTGGAATACATAAAAGAAACAGTATGGAAAGATATAAGGAGATTCTAAGGCCTGCGTGCGCCTGTAGGACTACCTCGGGTCGTCGGATGGGCGGCAAGCATCAACCTCAATGTGGTCGAAAAGTTGCAACATCCGGATCTATACACACTGTAGAGTATAGTATCAGCACAACCGACGTCGTGTGCTGGTAAGTGCTAGCCTAACCTTGGCGAAGTAGTGACGAGGCTAGGACCTAACTACCAAATAAATATGTGCGGTTAAATCATATACAGTGAAAAACTAGATATTTACAGTTAAAAAAATAGATATTTACAGTCAATTTCATTATTGTCTTCATTATACTACCTACATATGTTTAGTCTTTTGTTATTTTTATTAGGGCCCCGACCTGACCTTGTCACTACTCTACTGAGATTCTTAGCATTTACTGGATATCGTTGTGGTGTACTCATGCTACTATTCTGCAAATCTTTTTATGTAGACCTAGCTAGTTCTTACCAGTGTATGCATTAGTTAGGGTTTTATTAAAGAGAATTCAAGGTATATCTGCCGACGTCCACAACCTTCGGAGTCCCCATCTCTCTAGACCTTTCATTTCATTATCCTTTGTGTATAGACATGATGTATATGATTATCCAGTATTCATACTTAAAGCTTGTGATTTGTATTATGTTGGGTCTAAGAATTTTTATATACTGAGTTGTACCATTGTTTATATATAGCTATTGATTTTGAGACTTATATCTATTTTATTTCAATTACTCAACAAGTTGTTAGGCTTACCTAGTCTTAGAGACTAGGTGCCGTTACAACGTCCTATTGAGAGAAAATGAGATTGTGACAAGTTGGTATCATAACTCTAGGTTCATAGGTTTTATGAGTCACAAGCAGGTTTAGTAGAGTCTCGCGAATCGGTACGGAGACATCTGTACTTATCTTCGAGAGGCTATGGAACTGTTAGGAAAAACTTCACTTCTCTAATTCCTTATCGTGTGAAATGGTTGACTTTGGGATTCTACATTTTTGTCTTTCTATTCTTTCACGAATGGTGAGGACACGTACAACCAGATCGGATGACCAGACACTGATGCCCCATACTAGAGCCGCGAGTGCCTGACAATGGGGTAAGGGCTGAGGGCGTCCATGTGGTGCAGCCAGAGCACCTGCACGATCTGCTACATGGGAGCCACCAGTAGCTCCAGCTGCAGAGCAGGAACCTAAGATGGCTGTTACTTCCCCAGCACTTCAGGAGACCCTCGCCAAGTTTCTTAACATGTTTGGCACTCTGGCTCAAGAAGGGTTGATCCCACTTTTTCCTGCCATATCTTAGGCCGGAGGAGGAGCATAGACTCCCGCCACCCGTACCCTAGAGTTACGGGTTCAGGTTGACCCGGTACCAAAAGTCATACTAATGCAACTAGTCGACCCAGTTCAACCTGAGGTTAGGGCAACAACTTCTAAGAGGGAGAAACTCAGGCTCGAGAGGCACAAGAAGCACCACCCTTCTACTTTTAGCTGTTTGGCTTCAGAGGATGCCCAGGGTTTTCTTGAGGAGCAGCTTATCAGTTTTGCGTTGTGTGGGGGGAATTTCCCCTTAGGATTGGTGTTGTTGTGATAATTGTGATGTATAAGAGTACTGTACGCACGGTGAAAAGTCTGTACACGGGCTAAATATGAAAATTGCCAATGTATATTCTTTTCATGCTTTAAATGAGTTACTTTAACATGTTATTTTCATCATATTTAGTCTAATTTCATATGTCTACTTGTCTTTTCTCTTACTTGCTAATTGCTCTACATGTTTAGTTGAAATTCTTGTTTCCTTACTCTGTATTCCTTATTTAACTATTGAATTCTTACTTGAAAATTGCTATTTGTTGGAATACCTTCTTGTTGAAATTTGTATTGAGTTGCAAAGGTCGTGATTAATATTGAGGCAAAGTTATGAAATATTATTCTACTGAGTTATTCTTCCGGTTATTATTGTTGAGACTTGTGTGCATTATGGTTGAGGTGTGGGCTCCTTATTGTAATATTGGGCACTTGAGGTGTGATATGTGTTACATTGTAATATTGATACGCATGCGGTGATATAAGGTCTGGTTGTTGAAATGCATGAGGTGAGATAAAGGTGGGCTTGAAATCTTGAAAGAAGTACATCTCTATGCCTACATGTCACTGTATATGTGAAATCATGAATGTCACAAAACCTTGTAGCATGAGGAAATGTGTTTCTATGCCTGTATGTCAAGTATGCATGTAAAATGCGATGCATCACAGAAATGAACTCATGTACTCACACTCTTAGAGTACTAAATCTTAGTGTCTCGCACTCCTACTCATCATTGTATGGTACTGCACTCACTGCTGGTATGTCAGACTCCGGAGGGGCAGATGCTGCCTAAGCGCTAAGCTGCAACATGCAACCCAATCCCATTTATATCAATAAAACTTGTTGTAGCATGCATCCTGATCCCATTAATAATAATAAAGCCTATAAGTCCTACTGCGACATGCGGCCCAATCCATCCAATAGTAATATATAAAACCAACATGGCATGTTGTGGTGTGCGACCCGATCCACAATATTTCCCACAACATGGATCTCATGCCAATCTGCCCATACAACTATAACATGATGTAATAACAAAGGATAACAGAGATGATTGATATATGATATGTGAATGAATGAATATGACTAAGTATGTAACTGCAATTTAAAAGAATAATTCAAACAGCAAATATGACCTCAGTCGGTCCCAATAGAATAAGCATATAACCTAACATTAATTTCTAACATGATCCACACCTTAATTTATCTAACACGAAATTTCATGGATAGAAACAAGATTAGGTAACTACACAATATCATAGAATCAACCAAGTTATATTTTATATGGTGTACGCCAACACACCCGTAGCCTAGCAAGTGCATCAGTTCAACACCAAACACATAACACGTATGTTCAGAAATTCATACCCTCAGCACCATATTTAGAAGTGTTACTTACCTCGAACAAGTGGAATCCAATATCGAGCAAGTCAAACAATACTATAGAAATGCCATCTTACACGTACCGACCTTCGAACGACTTGAAACTATCAAGAGTCTCGCGGATCGGTATAGAGACGTCTGTATTTATCCCCGAGAGGCAGCAGAACCTTTAGGAAAACTTCACTTTCTTGGAATTCTTATTGTGCGTACTTAATTCAGCTTGAGATGTAACTCTTGAAATTCCTTCCACACGTCTGTGTGCGCACTTGAGTTTTTAGTATTATATGCGCCTTGATGGTTTATGATTTTCCCGATCGAGGGGCGAGGTGTAATCTCCATGAGGTTGATGTTGGGCCAGTCTTGAGGACTTGAGGCGGGATCTTTGCCTATGGCTTGAGCACCGAGGTGATGATTGTGTGAGCAAGTGTTTTTAACTTATATGTTTGGTATTATCCCTATTAGCCAGAATGGCGATTTGGTATTCATGTGATGAGTATGTTAGTACTGCGAGATGTATTTATATGACTTGGTAATGACAAAGAAGTCTGCAGGATAATAGATGAACAATTAAGTGATTCGATTCCTATTGTGATTTGATGTGTAGCCTGAATTATGGGCGCGTGAAGAATATTTGTTTATCTCTTAATTGGGAAGTGAAGTGCATTACATGTGGTGGTATAAGTTCAGACTCAGGAAAACTAATGACTGTATTACGTATATGATGGTGGAAGGTATGTTGAAGTAATAAATTGAGGCAAAGCAGGTCGGTTATCTCATGCGGAGTGTTCTTAAGTGGTATGCTCCTTATGTGTATGTTAGAAGATCTCATGTGTAATTGAAGGGTACGTGTTGAAATTTGATAATTCGGGATGCTTAAGAGAGTCTCAACTGATGTAGAGATGGATGTAAGAAGTGTAGAGGATTACAATACTAGATGATCTATGTTTTCACAAACTTGTAAATAATTTGAGTTAATCTCACTATGGTATTGTGGCATCATTAGAGTAGAAGTGTTATGAGTTATTGAGTGTGTCTTGATATATGGCTTTGAGCCAAGTTGAGGAGGTTGTTGTTGATTAGCTGGTCGCACGATCATATGCTATGTTGGTTCTGTTTCGAGGTATGCATGCAGATTAGTCTTAGTTGCAGAAATTAAGCCGATGATGGCACAAGTGAAGCAAAATTTTGACAAAGGTTATATAGTGCTTCGTAGATATGAGAAAATAATAGGATGCCTTGAGTTGTTGTTGATAAAGAATGCTTAGTGTATAGAGAAGGCATATGTTTGTTTATATTGGAAATGAGATCATATCCTGCGGTGTTAGAGTACTAATAAGGCACGAGTAGTTCTATTCGGTAAGTCAGGTAATTTGTAGTTTGAATAAGAGTGAATGACTCTCGAGAATGGTTTTAGTGTGTTCAAGATTCTACATATAACAATCAGGTGTCTCAAGATGGTGTATGTGGTCAAAGACTGTGTTTTCATCGGAAAGGTCAAGACTTGTGATATTTTATGTTAATTATAGGATTCTATGTATCGGTATATGGAAAGTATTGGTAACGAATTCAGATTCACAGTAAGTTCTTCAAGGTAAAGTATTCTGGAACGTGGTATTTTTTGGAGCATTAGAGGGAGTATTTGGTGGCCTATGGGTCTTAGACAGTGTGGTCTTATGTTTGAGTCTCGTATGGTAAACTTGGGTTGAGGTATTGTGGTGCTACAACAAGGAGGAATATCAAGTTGATGATGAATCATAGGGTAAATTTGATAAATGGAATATGTTGTTAGTAGATTGAGTCAGTATGGTAATGATTAATTCTTCGTATGTGTTCGAGGTAATGAGCCTTACAGGCATTTCTCAGCAATGCTCTTGAGTTTTGGAAGCTTGCTTAGCTTGGTTTGGGTAGAAGGATCTAGTCCTTGCAGTTTAGCTTGTGCACATGGAATTGGGGGAGAGAGTCCTTGTTGGATTTTACTGTGGTTTGGAGATGAATATATTTTCTATGGGTATGCGAAGCATGAAATGTGAAATGATTCTTCTTTTAGATGGGATTGATGGAAGGTCTTGGCTAGATGAGTTACAATTCAGTTCTGAAAAGAAGTTCATAAAATAGTTAGGCAACGGGTAGCCTCAAGTAATCAAGGAAATAGTACTGCTAATTGGAAGTGATTTGATGAGAGTATATGTCTCGGAAGAAGGATAATGTGATTAGACTGATGATACACTGGTAGTATTGCGACGCTTTCTTATTAGGTCGACTGCTAAGATCAGAGTTTGTGTGATGGAACCCAGGGAATTTCAGAATATCTTTCGTGGAATGATTGGGTACTTGAGGTGTGATATGTATTCATATAGAAGAATTTGGGATCAAGTATGGTGATTCATGTGCTATACGTGGAGTTCTCATGCTCAGGCTATGCAATGGTTGTGGATAGTGTGTATCGACACTGTTTAGCGGCTATTGGGATTTGGAAACTCGAGTGGATCTTTCTTTGCTTGGTATATTAGATTTTGGATATGATATTGGGGTGTAACTGGTTATCTCATTGTTGGGTTATTCTAGACTATTGTGCTATGGGCTATGTTGGAAAATGCCACAGGTTGCGTGGTGAGGTGCATCTGATTATATTCTAGCAGAGTGGTTTTGTATTCCAAGCGGACGACTGGGAAGGATTGCTTTTTTTTATTTTAATTGGGCCTTCGTGGCAGATGTTAGTGTAGAGGTCTCTACCATTGATTCAGTTTCGGTATAGAGGGACTTTTCTGGATGCGTTTCTTTTGGCCGGGTATGTCACTAGGCGAGATTGTGGATTTCGATATTTATTTGGTGCTGGGCACCGTATCATACGGATCTGGTAGGAGTTATAATGGTTGAAGGAGCAACTTCATGCTTCTTGGTATTGAGTTCGTTGGCAGGCCGATGTGGCTACGTATTTGGCTTGAGTTAGCTTGGTTAGTCTCGAGTTGAATTGTTGAATGATAGGTCGATTCAGTCGTTATTGAACCTGTTAGTGATCCGAAGAGATATATAGTTGCTTTTCATGTATTGTGAGGTGTTATAATTTGTTGGATATGGTCACATGTGGTGCGGTTCTATTGAAGAGTCATAGAGAAAGTAGAGCGGGAAGAGTAATTGAGTGTTGCTCGATAAATGGAGTAATGGTTATGGCCTATCGGGTTGTGTGTCTTATGTTATTCGTTTCACCGTGGGTGTAATGAATTGCTTTGGTTTCAGACATCAAAATATGCATGGCTGTCGATTTTGAGCATGGCAACTTGAGGTGTTTCATGTGTAACAGTGTTTGGGTAGGATCGCGTATTGTGGCAAGGCCACGCACGGATATGACCCTTCAGAGTAAATTTAGGTATTTTATTTCCATGATGTTAAGCGGGTCTCAGCTTTGCATTGTAATGATACTGATGAGCTTGAGGTACAACTCTTTCATTTGAGTCATTTGTCATGATTTGAGTATGTTCAGACCGTTCCTCATTATGCAAGTTGCGACTTAGGCCTGTGTTGAGGTGTCATATCACCAAAGTGGTGTGTTGGATTCGAGGTAATCGTTGGGGTCATTAATAAATACGAACAAAATTGATTTCAACTTGTTGGAAGGATAATATCGAGGTTCGACTTGGAAATCTGTTGTGGTATTAGTCAAAAGAGGAGTGGCTTCATGAATGGTTGATTTGAGAAATGGTTATAGTTTTCTGCGTATTTCATTTATTATTGGCAGTATATGAAAGTGTTGGAATGATACTTTAGCTAAATAAGAGGTTTTCTATCGGTATTTGGTCGTTCTGGGTAACTACTATGAATAGAAGTTATCGTTTCGAGTGCTTGGATTACGTGGTATATCATACGATTTCACCAGAGGTTGCACATATGGGTTATTACAGCTAATTCAGGACTTTTCAAAGTATAATTGTGAGGTTTTGATCGTATTGATGGTTCCAAAACTGAAAAGATAGTTCTATGATTTATGGGCTAGACTGGATTGGGTAATTTCATCTATGTTGTGTTGTCAGACCTATATGAGATAGGGTGACGTGGGATCACCCCGGGTATATGCTTGGTAGAGTTATTCAGTTGTTGGTTAGCTTCTAGAGCAACTCTAGGTACGCTCGAGGATGAGCTTTGGTTTAAGTTGGGGAGGATGTGACGACCCG